>CM028132.1:61660000-61985000 GCA_016271365.2 Neoceratodus forsteri | reverse complement strand
ACACACCTTGCTTTCAAGTGTTCTGCCATTGACCCAGGGGATCCACTCCGGCTGGAATGGCTCAGTGTTCCCACTATGCCAGTCAACCTTATACCTCCCATTCCACCTGCTATTCAGATGCTTTTGGAAGCAGTCTGGGACAGGCCTGTGTCCATTCCCTCTCTCGGATAGATCACAAGTATACATCTCCTAAAAACAGGCCTATTTTGGCTTCCAGCCTATTGCAAATAAAATTGTCTTTTTGGCTGAGAATAACTAGGCCGTTCTCCCTCAAGAGGTTACAGTGCATCCCATAAGTAAGGAGTCAAATGCGATGGGAAATAGAGCTTTTACAGCTGATACCCTTAGCATGCAAATATCTAACTATCAAGGGCATTTCTCCAAGTACAAGTATGCCCTCTGGACCTCTCTGAGACTTAACAGATTCAGACACTAAGCAGAAAATTCTTCAGACTCTTACCTATGGCATTGAGTCCAACAGCCATCAGTTGAAGGTGGCCATGGACTCATGACACTGCCTCCCGTTCTGTTGCTGCTGGGATCTGCATCAGGAGACATTCCTGGCTTTGGACATCGGACTTCTCCGACGATGTCCAACAGTTGATCATGAATGTCCCCTTCAGTGGCTCCTGTCTGTTCAGTCAACAGGTAGAACAGTCCCTCAAGGCCTCTCAGAAGACTAGAATAGCCATTAAAACTTCCCAGCCTGCCCCTGCTCACCCTCAAAAAGGGAAAGACCTAGTCTTTTACAATGATAAGCCATCCTTTTGTGGCAAAGGCAAGGGAGTCCTAGTCAAGTCCCAGCCTCCCTAGCATCAGAAGAAAGTGCAGCTGAAGGCACAGCCCCCGAAGGTGCCTAGTGCCACTGTCTGGCGTTCCGGCCCCAGTTCTGCATTAGCTGCCCGAGGCAGACCACTCCTGTCCAGTGGGGGGGGGGCCGTCTAAGTTTTACTGTCAGTGGGAATCCATCACCATAGACATGTGGGTCTTAAGGATCATTCAGGAGGGGTAGTCACTGAATTTCTCTCAGATCCCTATGGATTTTCCACTCAAAAAGCAGCACCCCCTTTCAGCATCCTAGTCTGACCTTCTCGTGATGGAGATTGCAGGCCTCTTCAGCAACACGCAGTGGAAGTATTACCGAGGCTAAGCACAGTACAGGCTTGTATTCCCATTACTTCCTCATTCTGCAGAGATCGGGGGGTAGGATGGGGCATGCGCCCCATTCTTGACCTCAGAAAACTTAAGTTTCTACACTGGGAGAAGTTCAAGATGGTCTCCCTAGGGACCTGCTGTTGCTGTTCAATCTGCAAGACTGGTTGGCATCCCTGGACCTACCAGTATAATCCTGTCCTCCCCAGCCACCACCCATTTCTCAGTTTTGTGTCTTTAGGTCAGCATTACCAGTTCTGGGTCCTGCCCTTTGGGCTATCCTCTGTGCCTCGAGTCTTTACAAAGTGCTTTGTGGTTCTTGCGGCACACCTTCAAAAGCTTGGACTCCCCAAGTTTTTCCTTACCTGGACGACTGGTTACTAGTCAGCCTGTCCAAGTAGGGCATGGAGCACCTAGTGTCAGCAGCAGTTCAGCTCTTGATCTCCATGGGAGTCCTGTTGAATTTGGAGAATCATAGAAGACTGTTGGTAGAAGAGGACACTATTGCCCATTGAGTCTACCCCTATACTCCCCCACCCTACTCCCCTCCACTAAAGTCACAGCTTCAACCTTCTCAGCAACTCCTCTTCATTGGAGCCCTCTTCAACACCACCAAGGCGATGGCCTTTCTCCTGGAAGACTGGAGAAAAGCCATCCTTAAGATGGCACATTTCATCATGGAGAACAAGTCCATCTGCGCTCACTCCATGCAGTGAATGTTGGGTCTCATTGTCTCCACTGTCTTCGCAGTATCTCTAGTGTGCCTGCACATGAGAACAACTCTGATACTCAGCACGCAGAGGTCAATGACAACACATCCTCAGTCTTACCCCATCAAACTGACAAAGCCTCTGCTTCGATTGCTTGCATGGTGGACGCAGGAGACGGTCTCCTCCAAGGTCTCCCCTTCTGTCCCCCAGAGCCTCAGATAACCCTCACCACCAATGCATTTCTGTTGGGGTGGGGAGCCCACTGTCAGGACCACCACACTCTGGGACTCTGGAGCCCTACAAAGTCCCATCTCCTCAGCAATGTCTTGGAGATGAGAGCAGTCCTGTACGCCTTTCAGACCCTGGTGGAATTGTCCGCCACAAGGTAATCTTCTTTCAGACTGACAAGTCTGTTGTGTACTGTATCAACAAGCAATAGAGAGCAAACTCTTATCCACTTTGCAGGTAAGCAGAGAGAGTGTGGGAATGGTGTCTGGAGCCGGACTTTCCGATTCAAGCGATTTATTTACAAGGGGTGAAGAAAGTCTGGCAGATGAGCTCAGCCGGATGGAGGTAGATCCTCATGAGTGGTTGTTGGCTCCAGACGTGCACTTGCAAGTGAGTGGGGGAACCCCAGAGGTGGACCTTTTTGTGTTACCACTTAATACCACAGTGCCTTGATTCTGCTGCAACAATCCAGAGCATGGCATTTTCTGTCGGGATGCATTCAGGCTGCAGTGGACAAATCGCTTTCTGTACGGATTTCCTCCTCCTCTTTATTCAGAGGGTACTGTTCAACTTGGAGTCACATGGGGGCAGACTGATTCTGATCATCCCATGATGGCCCCAGCAGACATGGCTTCCCCTGCTCAACAATTTGTCAGTCGCCCATTGGAGACCCGTTCCCCTCCAGACAGATCTTCTTACATAAGGGTCCGTGGTTCATCCCAACCTGCACTCCTTCATCTTCACGCCTGGCTCCTGAAGGGATAGAAGTGAGCAAGTACAAGGTGTCCCAGAGGGTATCTAAGATTCTCCTAGCTGCTCGTAAGCCTTATATACACAACCAAATTGAAACATTTTTCTGTATGGTGCTCCAGATCCTGTATAGATCCATTCCGATGCCCACCAGACAAGGTTCAGTATATCTGATGGACCTTTCTGATGAAGGATTGCAGTACTCTTTAGTTAAGGTCCATTTGTGCACTGTTTCAGCATACCATGAGCCAGTTCAGAACCTCACTGTAGCGTAACTGACTCTTTTTTTTTGTTGTTGTTTGTTTGTTTTTTTAAGAGGTTCTTGAAGGGCATTTTACACACAGGACCCCAGTCAGGAAACCTGTTGCTGCCTGGGACCTCAAACTTGTGTTGGACATGCCCACCCATAAGCTATTTGAACCCCTGGCTGTGTGTGACTTCAGATTCCTAACTTGGAAAACTGCATTTTTAGTGGCAATCGCCTCTGCCCGTAGGGTCTCAGAGATGCATGCTTTGGTCACAGACCCTCTGTATACGGGTTTCCATTGAGACAAGGTGGTTCTCCGCACCCACCCCAAGTTTTTGCCTAAGGTGATGTCAGAATTCGACTTGAGCCAGCCTTTGGTACTGCCTACATACTTGCTCAGCTTCCAGAATGAAGGGGAGCACACCCTCCACTCTGGAACGTTTAAAGAGCCCTCATGTTCTACATTAATGGAACTAGGGACTTACTGCAGTCAAAATAGCTCTTTGTTTCCTTTAACTCCAATGGACTGGGTCAGTCACTTATGATCAAATGCATTTCCACATGGATCGTCATGTGCCTCCGCCAATGCTGTTCCATGACGCAGGTTAAGTTGGAAGGCCAGGTTCACGCCCACTCCACCAGAGCAGTTGCCTAGGTTTCTACCAAAGGTGGTATCAAAATTTACACTGAATCCAGTGATGCACCTTCCTGTTTACTACCCTGAGTATGCCACTCAAGATGAGGCACTGCTCCATACTTTAGTTGTACATAGAAACATAGAAGTTGATGGCAGATAAGGACCGCTAGGCACATCCAGTCTGCCTGTATACCCTACCTGTTATCAGTAGCTGCTGACCCTACTTGGTCATCGACATTTGCTTCTCCTTCCCACCTCTAAGGTTCCCTTATGCCTATCCCATGCATGTTTGAATCTCGCCACTGTGCTCGCTCTTACCAACTCCCAGGGCAGGCTATTCCATGCATCCACCACCCTGTGAAAAAAAGTCCTCACATTACCCCTTATCCTACCCGGCTCCAATCTCATATCGTGCTCTTTTGTTCTTGTACCTCTCCTGTATTGAAAGATGTCTGCCACTTGCACCTTGTTTATACCATTAAAATACTTGAAGGTTTCTATCATATCTCCTATTCCCTTCTCTCTTCCAGTGTATACATATCGAGGCCTTTTAATCTCTCCTCATAAGTCTTCTGTTGCAAGTCCTGCACCATCTTAGTTGCCCTTCTCTGAACTGCCTCCACCCTATCTGTCCTTATGATCTTCAGCCTCCAGAACTACACAGTACTCCAGATGAGGCCTCACCAGTGTTTTTGTATAGTGATATCACCACCTCCCTACCTCTGCTGGTGATGCCCTTTCCTGTGCACTCCAGCATGCCACTGTTACTCCCTATAGCTTTTGTACTTTGCCTGGCCTCCTTTAGGTTATCTGAGATGATCCTCAAATCCCTTTCCTCCCTGGTGACAGCAGCCCCCCTTTTACATCCTGTAGCCCTCCGCAGGGTTTCTGCTCTACAGGTGCATGATTTTGCACTTCTTCGCGTTGAGCTTCAGCTGCCACATTTCGGACCATTTTTCCAGCTTTCCTAGGTCCCTCCTCATTTTATCCACCCCATCTGGAATGTCTACCCTGTTGCAGATATTGGTATCATCTGCAGACAGGCAAACCTGCCTTTCCAGCCCTTCCGTAATGTCAGTAATAAAGACATTAAAAAGGACTGTCCCGAGGACTGACCCTTGAGTTACCCCACTGGTCACCCTTCTTTCCTCAGACTGGATCCCATTTACCACCACCCTATGCTTTCTGTCCCCCAGCCAGTTTCTAACCCAGTTCACCACCTACTCAGATAGTATGCGAATCGCATCATGAACTGCAGAGAGTCCTCCCCTCCCAGCTTTTTGTTTCGTTCACCCCTGGGAAAGAGGGTACTTCTGTGTCTAAACAGTGCCTAGCCAAAGGCTAGCACGTTGTATTATGTTCTGTTACAAGAAATACAGTAAGGCACTTCCTCGTGTGGTTCATGGTCACTCCACCAGGAGAAATGGCCACTTCTTGTGCTTGTTTCAGAAATGTTTCTGCTGCTGACATTTGTGCTGCAGCCACGTGGACCAGTGCCCACACCTTCACTAAACATGACAGTCTGGACATAGTCCCTCACAGATGTGCTGGCCTCAGGCTTGCTGTATGCAAGGCCTGCTAGCTTGAATATATATATATATATATATATATATATATATATATATATATTCGAGAGTGTAACTGCCTCACAGTTATTTGACACTGCTTGGAAATCGTTCCAAAGGTGTGGCCTAATGGAGGAGATATCATCTAAGAAGATGGAACACTTACAGTAGATCTTTGAGAGAATCTTCTCCGTTAGGATATGCCATCTCTCCCTCTGCTTCAGTGAGGATTATATCAGATGTGCCTGAGCCTAATCCATGCATCATATATTCAGCTTCATGTCTCTTCAGACTGTGCTGGTCTCATCTTCTGGCTCACCATGATTGGAGGTTCTCAGTCTGTCCTTGGCAGAGAACTGAAAAGAGCGGGGGTCGCCCATGTTTGTATAGATGCTGACGTAGGACAGTGCCGTGGGCAGCCCCCAACTAGCAAAAGTTTGTGTGGCCCTAGTGCCTGAAGATCTGCTGTTACAGTAACTACGTAACTGTTCTTTCCATGCCCTAAAAAAGATTTTCGTGCAAGATCGTTAGATTTGAGCAAACTAGTTTGAGGCTGTATCTGTGTTCTTTCCCTGGCTGTGAGGTGAGAAAGTGTCTGTTTAATCTCAGGAGGGTGGTTTACTTTTACCGCCAAGAACAGAAGCCATTTTATTGAGGGGTGCCCAGGTACCAAACATTCTATGACCTATCAGAATTCTCACGAGGCAGGCCAGCCTTCAGTACACTATTTTACAAGATAAGTGTAGTGCATTAAACACTGTTGAAACATTGCCTCCGATCTACCCCTTAATGTTATAAAACTGATGCCTAAAACTGAAGTCCGGCTTATGTATGTTTTTGTGTTTGCATTTACATGGTCCCATCCAACTCTACCAGACATCAGTAAGTGCTATAGTCTTTACTCTGTTCAGTTACCTTTGATCAGTTTGTATTCAGTTGTGGGGCAATGGTTTTGTACTAGATTGGGACGATGTGGGTGGGCTCGGATAACTTTACAAGGATGTTACACTTGCTGTGTGGATACTACCTCAATGTAAATATGGAATGGATGCCAGTAGAAGTAAATTTACAACAAGTTAGCTTAGTGTGATGTATGTGTATTTTTGACTGTAAAACTATGGTGTCTGCCTTTCATCCAGTGTCTTTGATTTATAACTGCTA
This sequence comes from Neoceratodus forsteri, assembly GCA_016271365.2. Taxonomy (NCBI): domain Eukaryota; kingdom Metazoa; phylum Chordata; order Ceratodontiformes; family Ceratodontidae; genus Neoceratodus; species Neoceratodus forsteri. The sequence goes on along the minus strand of CM028132.1, from coordinate 61,978,550 downwards.
GAAACTGCTTATTCTAGAAGTTTGTTAGTTGTGTAATATAATTTATCATACGTTTTTATGTCCTGGTTCTGTGAAATGTCCCAAAAAAGGGGATTCCTGGGTATTTATTTGTGTTTGCAGTTAATAAATTGCACAAAATGTTACTTTTTGTTCTGTTTCAGTAAATACTTTGAGTGTTCTTCACAAGAAGTAATGTTCTCATGGGACCACACAGTACCTACTGTTAATCAAGTGGATGCCAGAATACCCAGTATTGCAATACAAGACAGGCTCTAGTCGGAGCCAATAAGGCTGCTAACACGATAGTGTTGATATAGTGTGAGTGACGGGATAGTTACTGAACACAGTTGAGATATTTGAATGTACGTGAGTTAACCTCAGTGTGCTTAATCCCTCTCCCAATTTAAACCTGGAAATGTACTCCAGCACAGTGTATTTTTCCCAGTGAACAGGTGGGAAATAAAAGTAATAGCCAACAAAACTCTAAAAGGCTCCTGTTAAGAAACAAAATAAGAAAGCATAGTCTCATGTTTATCTATATACAGCAGACCACTGTCCTTAAAATCTGTTGGGGCCTCCAAGAAAAATAAAATATTACCCGTAAAGAAGAAGAAAAACTCACCTGGAATGACAAATTAGTAATCAGTGGGACTAGGGCATCTCATGGCAGTTTAATTAGAGCAACAGAGGCCCACAGGACTTGAAGAGCATGCACAAACTTAAGTCACTGGACTTGCAGTTAGTGAATAAAAGCACATGCACTACAGCCCACAGAGCAATGTCCCCCACCATCCGCTCCGGTCCAGTCTTTTATTGATTGATTTATTTAGCTTTTTGTTTACCAGGTATGCAGACTAGACAGTCAAGTGCCTATTTTCAGGTGCGACCCAGGAGAATTACTAAGGTACAGGCATTAACAATCCAGAGACAGGGTAATAGCAAACAACAAGGTGAAGTCTGAGGACTCCGGTAATACACAGATACAGGGGCAAGGTAGCAGCAATCAGCAAGTTACAGAGAGGTACTATCAGAGAACAAATATAAGTCTGAATGAAATCTCCTGTGACTACCCCAAATCTCGCGAACTTGACTTTATTGTATTTTGAAATTGCACTTCTGAAAATCAATTTCTGTTTTTAATGTAATTCACCCAAAAATAAGTCAGTGTTAGTGTAATGTTAACTCGTTATGGTACTGTAAGCATATGCTCTTATAACCCTGTTTTCAGGAGTGATGCCTCTAGCTTGGATAGCCAACCAACCATGGGAGTTGAAGACTTCACACAGGACCAGAAGGTTCAAATCTTTACATCGCAAGAAATTGAATAATTTCTGATTGCACAACTGTAGAAATGCACCATCAAGCAACACTTCATTCTATTAGTCTCTATTTAATAATCTATTCTATATGTTACTATGGCTCCTTTAATTTGCTGGCATTGCTTGCGTACTTGACTGATGCACAGTGTAAGATTTATATAAGTATGCAGCCATGCTGAGTCAGACCGTGATTAAGAAAAAAAAAAACAGAAAGATAAGTTGACTTTCATTGCTTTGCTTGCTTGACTTGGACAGTAGCTCCAGAGTAGGTAGGCTCGTGAAGCAAGCTGCCCACATGCCTCAGTGACCATCTTCCAGCTAAATGCAATGACTGTGCTTATGCACTGGTGACGGATTCATGCAGTCTGCGCACCACCAGGGTCTCCCGTATAGGTTTTTAGTCCAGGCAACAGCCAGCACTGAGTTTGACTGAGTTACCCTCCGAGGTGCCCATGCCATGATATGGAGTAGAGCTGGGGAGTGAAGCGCTGTGCCGTTGAAGTCAGACACTTGGTAAAGGAGCGTACAATGGTAGTTGCAGCTCACTGACTCTTTTTTTTCTGTGATAGAAAGAGGAGGTTGGAGAGCAGGAAGGATTGCAGCAGGGGCAGAAAGGGGTGCCGCAGAGGGTGGGTGGGGGAGTGTGGGAAGCTCACTCTTTGTCCGTTGGGCAGAATGAGTGCTGCTGACTTCAGGTCCATTGCAGAGAGAGAGGACCAGAAAAACTGCAACAGTTTTTTTTTTGGGGGGGGGGATCGAGAATCTCCAGCACAGCTGTTTTCTACAAGTGCTATTTTTTCTAACCCCAGTAATGCTTAGTATATTCGTAACTTTGTGCAGTGAGCCTGTAGGGTTGGACTGCCCGGAGAGATGGAACACTTTGCACGTGAGTATCTTTCAAACACTGCCTGTCTTCTAACCTCTTCAGATTTTTCTCTCCGCCTGAAAAGTCTGGTTGCTCGGAGTCCCATTCATCCACTTTCTCCTGTGTGAAGAAAACATCAGATACTGTTTAAGTATACCTTTTTGTTTTCATTTACTGCCTCTACTATTTATTTGTCTAGATAATCTTTTTTACATTAAAATAGTTTGTTTTCTCTGTTACTCTCGGTTCGGTATAACCGTGGGGGAACCGGGATAGTCTTGTATTAAAATCGGAGTTCTCTGACTGAAGAACCACCTATGTTTTTCTCTAATTTTGCTAAATTGTTGGGATTTTAAACAGTGAAATCTCGGTTACTGAACCGCTATATCTGTTCAGTTTTAACAAACGGTCTGGTTCCTTTTCGGTTCCTGAAACCGATTAATAAAAAAAAAAAAAAATGTTTTTTTCTTAGTGGTTGCTAAAATTTTGAATATGTCAGAAAAACCCAAAAAGAAAACTGGTGAGCCTGGTTTCAAAAACTGTACCCGATGTGGAGAGGTCTTTGCAAAGGCAGACAAACACACACTTTGTGTAGTTTGTCAGGGCTTTGACCATTTAAGTGAGGAATGTGAAGTATGCAAGACATTCCATGAGAAAACTGTTGAGAAACGCCTTGAAAGGCTAAAGAAGAAAATTCCTAGGGGTCCCTCTGGCTCTGATCAGCTGATACCTCAAAATATTGTGACTGAACCCACACTTTCTTCAGTTCCTGCCCCTGAGATGGGCACAAAGGGAACTAAAAGAGCAATTGAACAGTCTGACTCCCCGGTTCCAGCAAAAAAGGAAAAAAATTAAAACACACAGAACCCTCGCCTGTCAAACCGAGGACTTCTGTGGCTGCTTTGCCTGTACCTACAGCCCTAGAGATTGCTCAGGCTTTTAAGATCATTCAGTCCTTACAGGCAATAGTCCCTCCTCAACAGCCTCCTGCCCCCCCCAGTCCCCAGGTTGGCAGCGATGTGCATCCTCTTCCCCTAGTAAGTGGGGAAATTTTAGGTGATGATGACACTGATGTTTATGATGAGGAGGAGGGACCAATAGAACCAGAAGTGTCCCCTGAACAGGACTTTGGTTCTCCCCCAAGGGTGTCTGAGGATTTTTCATCCCATTTCACCTTTGCAAGAAGAATGGCAGATGCCCTTGACATCTCCACCACTGAGCAAATTGAAGATGAGGAGGAGGTGGAGTATTTAGAAATGATGGGGTTAACACCCACAAAAGCTTTCCTCCTCCCTGTCTATAAATTCTTCAAAAAGGATGCACTAAAGATTTTATAGGCACCAAATTCCACCCCTCCTATAGACAGGAGGATGGATAAGAAGTACCAGCTGGAAAGGGAGGGAGCTGATTTCCTCTTCTCTCACCTCGACCACGAGGGGGTTATACAACAGGCTGCCCGTGACAAGGCTAGGGTCCTTCTGTCCTCACACCCTCCGGATAAGGACTCTAGGAAAATTGAAAGTATAGCCAAAACAGGGTACCTGTCAGCCTCTTTGTCTATACATCGGGCTACCTTCCAGGCATATGCTGCCCAGTACCAAAAATTCCTGTGGCAGTCAGTCCTGGCCATGTCTCAGAAAGCTCCCTCGCCCTTGTCAGACAACCTGACTGAAACTGCCAGGTTTGGGTTGGAGGCAGCTAAGTACCAGTTCCAAATGGCTGCTGACACTAATGATACTGCAGCCAGGTGGATGGCAAATACAGTGGCACAGAGGAAGTTTGCTTAGGGCCACAAACCTTACTCAGGATACACAACTAAAGGCCCTGGATTTTCCCCTAGAAGGAAATTCTCGCTTTGGGGAGTCAACTGTATCATATATGAAGAAGGTGGATGAGTATAAAGCCACCTACAGAAGCAACTCTGCTAAAGAGAGAGCTTCTGCATCCACCAGGCCTTATGGAAGGGGAGGCCAGGGCAGGTCCTTTTACACCAGGCCCTTCCTCCAACCTGTGGCATTACCCCAGTACCAGCAGTACCCACAGTAAGGTTACACTAGGGGCAGGGGCAGAAGGAGCTCAAAGCGAGGGTCTCATACTCGGTCTCCGCCACAAACCAAACAGACCCCCTGAACCACAGGCCGCTTTCTCCCTACCTGTCGGAGGTAGACTCTCCCACTTTCTTCCAACTTGGCTGAAAATCACCACAGACAAGTGGGTGTTGGAGGTGGTGGGGCAGGGTCTGTATCTGGGGTTCAAGTCATTTCCCTTTCAAAAATCAAGAGTGTTCAGCTCTCCCTCCCTAGCAGAAAAAGTGCTCCTGGAGGCGGAGGTTCGGAACTTACTACAGCTGAAAGCAGTGGAACCAGTTCCAAATTATCAAAGGGGAAAAGGTTTGTATTCCAGATACTTTCTGACCACAAAGAAAAGTGGGGAGTGGCGGCCTATACTGGATCTAAGAGCTTTAAATAAGTTTTTAAGAAAACCAAAGATCTTACTCCGAGAGGACTCTTGCAGTAGGTAATTACATATAGGACTGACGTCGGCAGGCGGCAGGACCCCATAAACATTTCTAGCTAGCAGTCCCTAGTGAGGACCGCCCCACGTCAGGTGACGGCGTCAGGCGGCGTCAGTATAAAGAGCGGTCCCGGCGATCCCTCCTTCAGTTTTTCCTGCCGTCAGCTGGGTGCAGCACCTCGCAGTAGAAGTTCGTGCTCAGCCCTGTTCTTTAGTCGTTTTACGAAAAATTATTAGTACTTTATTACTGTATCGTCAGGTGAGCGTCTGTTTGTTGTCCCCTTCAAAAATAAGTGCGACTCAATGCTGCGCCCAACTGCCTCACAAGGATGGTCTCTCTCTCTGCCTTTTTTGCCTAGGCCCCGACCACGCGGTTGACAAGTGCCCGCATTGCCTGCATTTCACCGCGGCTCCCGCCAGACGACGCCAGCAATCTTTGGAAGCCCATCTGCTTAAAAAGATGTCTGCAATGGAAAAGGAGTTGAAGAAGCTTAGGCAGGCGTCGACCTCTCCAGAAGGACACCACAAGAAGCAGGACAAAGAAAGGCACAGGGAGAAGGCCTCCTCGTCCGCGACTCCGGCCGGAGTCGCGGTTCAGGTAACGTCCCGCAAGGTTTTGGAGGAGGCATTGGCCCACCCGTGGGGCTCACGCTCGGGTCCTGTGGGTGCCTCTGGGCTAAAGGAGGCCTCTGCCCCCAGTACTGCCGCAGGCTTGCGGCCTACTGGTGCGGGCACCTCCCATAAGTTGGATGTCTGCTCCTCCGACGCCCGCCGGGAGAAGACCGCTAAGACGCCTGACCCTTCGGGGCGGCACACGGTCGCATCCCCCTCGGACCGGGCCACTTCCCACCCTTGGCCCGCCTCCAACAAGGGACCCCTTAAGCCGGACACCGGCTCCTCTGGCGTCCACCGGGATTCAACCCCTAAGTCGCACGTCGGCTCCTCCGACGTGCGCCGGGTGTTGGAGCCTACGACAGACCCTCCATCGTCTGTCGTCCCAGGTTCCCCGCAGCCTTCGCTGCTGTCCTGGGAGCCCGAGTTGCCCCTGCCTGACCCCGGGGACTTTTCCCCTCCGTCCCTGGGCGATGCACAGGATGCTTTTCCGCCGTCAGACCCTCCTCCTACAGAACCGGATCTGACGCCGGCCCCGATGCCAGTCCCTCCGACGCCGGCTGGGGATATCCCTCCTCCATTGGGCCCGACCCCTCCACGGGCCTATCACTGTTGATCCACCCTTGGGGCTCCCTACTGGGCCGTCTGCTCCGGCAGCTCCTCTGGTACCTGGGTATCCGCCGTCCTATCCGACCCCGGTTTAACCGGGTCCGCAGTATCCAGCGCTGCAGTACCAGACGCCTGCTCCACCAACGCCACAGTACCCGACGCTGCAATACCCGGCACCGGTATTCCTGCAGCCGGGTTGTGGATACTCGCCTTATGGATATAATCCGTATAATTATCCCCCTTCTCCTCCTCCACCGGCCCCCAGGCCGTCGGTGGATCTTCAGGAGACTCTGGCTTCCGGGTGGGCTGAGGCCAAGGCTCAGCTCACCAAGGAAGTCGAGAGCTGCCTTATGGCGACAGTGCCACCTTCTGCCCCTGTACGCCCGAGACGGCACACTCCCTCTCCGCCTCCGGATTCCCGAGTTCTTCCCTCTGGATCCAGAGAGGGGCAGGACACACGCGTCCAGGGATTCCCCCTAAGGAACCCGTTCCTACCCCTAGACGGATCAGGGAGTTTTACTCTGCTTCTAATTCTTCTTCTCCACTCTCTAATTCCTCGGATTCCTCCGATGGATGCTCCGAGAGAGACGACGAGCCTCACTCTGTCCAAGCCCCGGCCGAGGACTCCTCCGGAGGATCCTTCCTTCACGGAGTTGCTCAGGAAGATTCAGGAAGTACATCAGTGGTGTTCTTTGGAACCAGATCCTCAGCAGGTTAAACTTGCCGAACATCTGGACCTGCCCCTTACGGCTCGTACTCTAGTGCCACCCTGATCGAGCCTCACGCCCACCTTGTTTCCACTATTTGGAAACAACCGTCAGCTTTAGCCCCGCTTCCTCGGAAGTCCAACAGGCTATACCAGGCTCCAGAAGGTGTAGATTTTTTAGATTCTCACCCCCGTACAGACTCTGTCGTGATTAGCGCCGCTCACGGCCGGTCAGTACATCCCAAACATTTAAGCTCGTCTCCCCTGGATAAGGAATCTCGCCTTCTGGATCAGTATGGAAGAAAAATATACGCTTCTTCCACACTGGGAATTAGGGCCCCGAATTATGTAGCACATATGGGGGATTACAGAAGGCTATCCTTACCCATGTGGAATATAAGATTGACTCCTTACCTGACTCCCAAGTCACGCAGGAGTTAGCCAACCTAGTCCGTTCTGCTCGTTCGGCCAGTTGTCACATCCTGAGGATGACCTACGATGCAGTGGACACTGCAGGGCCGAGCTCCACGTTCTCCGTAAGTCTTCGGCGTCATGCCTGGCTCCGCGTGTCAGGTTTGGTCCCGGAGGTGCAGTCAGCAATCCAGGAAGCACCTTTCAGGGGTTCAGTGCTTTTCAGAGATGATGTCAAGGACATCATCACCGATGAGAAGGGGACGGCTCTGAAATCTGTGGATTCCATGTACCGTCCCCATCCCCCGCAGCGCCGTCCTTTTAGCAGGCGCAGCCAGCCTCAAGCGAAACCCCAAGGCGGGCCACCAAGCGCCGGGCCCCGCGGCTGCTGGGCCCCACTGCCCAAAAAGCAGCGGCGCCCAGCTGTGGCGCTGCCCCACCACCTGACTCCTCCCCTCTCCCACCGCCTCCGGAGGAACCGGTAGGAGGGAGATTCTCCCTCCACCTTCCGGGTTGGGAGAGGATAACATCAGATTCATGGGTGCTTCAGATTATCGCGGAGGGGCACTCCATAGAGTTTCTACAGAAACCTCCACGCCACCCCCCTCTGAAGTCCTCTTACACAAGGGACCATCTTCCTTTGGTCAGGGAAGAAATATCTGCCCTTCTCGCGAAGCAGGCCATAGAAACCGTCCCTCCTCACCTTCAAGGGACGGGTTACTATTCCCATTTCTTCCTAGTACCAAAGAAGACGGGAGATCTCAGACCCATTCTCGGTCTCGGCTCCCTGAACTTCTACGTGGAATACAAAAAGTTCAGGATGCTCTCCCTTCAAACCCTTCTGCCCCTTCTTCGGCCGGGTCAATGGCTTTGTGCGCTGGATATGCAGGATGCATATCTGCACATCCCCATTAGTACCTCGCATCGCAAGTACCTCTGGTTTGCTTTCCAGGGGAACCATTACCAATTCCGGGCACTTCCATTTGGTCTTTCCTCGGCTCCCCAAGTTTTTACCAAATGCCTGGCGGTGGTAGCGGCCCACCTGCGTACTTTGGGAGTTCAGGTGTTTCCCTACCTGGACGACTGGCTCCTGGCGGCCTCGTCCAGGGAGGAGCTCCTGCATTTTCTCTCCCTCACCCAGCAGGTTTTCACTTGCCTGGGTATCACTATCAGTCATTCCAAGTCTCATCTGGACCCCTCCCAGAGACTTCAGTTCATCAGGCCGATCCTCGATTCGACAGTGAGCAAGGCCTTCCTTCCTCCAGACTAGGCAGCCTCCCTCCAGTCACAGATTTCCCTGCTAGCAGAATGCAGGAAGGTTCTGGCGAGGTTGGTTCTCCGTCTTTTGGGGCTTATGGCGGCCGCCATCCCGACGGTTCTGCGTGTGCAGCTCCACATGAGGATTTCTCAGTGGACTCTCCGCTCTCAGTGGGATCAACTCGTAGACGACCTAGATCATCTGATGCTGATCTCCTCCCTGATGATGAGACACTTGCAATGGTGGATGGTTTGAGAGAACCTGTTTCGGGGGGTCCCCTTCTGTCATCCTCCCCCCTCCCAGACTCTGACCACGGACGCATCAGGCGAAGGTTTGGGGAGCCCATCTGGGTCCTCACTGAACCCAAGGTTTATGTTCCAGATTGGAGCTAGCTGTCTACATCAATGTGCTCGAGATATGAGCAGTACTATATGCTCTCCAAGCCCTTCACCAATACATCTTTCTCGGTCACCTAGCTGTCCAAACGGACAACGTGCATGGGGTGGTACATCAACAAGCAGGGAGGGACTCGATCCTACCCGCTATGCAGGGAAGCAATGAGGGTTTGGGACTGGGCAATGCTTCACAACCTTCACCTCACGGTGATCCATGTTCCAGGAGTCGACAATACCCTGGCAGACAAGCTAAGTCGCTCCTCGGCTCTGCCATATGAGTGGGAGCTGGACCAAAAGGTTTAGGCGACATCTTCCAGCTTTGGGGGACTCCACAGGTAGACCTGTTCGCCTCTTCCCAAAATTCAAAACTTCCCACCTTTTGCTCGCTCACTGCAGAGCGAGGCGCTTTCTGGAGCGACCTTTGTTTCTAAACTGGAAGGACAGATTCGTCTATGCTTCCCCCAAACTCCTCTGGTCCTAGTGTACTGCAGAAACTTGCCATGGAAGGGCGAGAATGATTCTGATAGCTCCTTTCTGGCCCAGACAAATCTGGTTCTCTTCTACAACAATACTCAGAGGTTCCTCCTCTTCCTCTTCCCTTATCTCGAGGATTGCTGACCCAGGATCAGGGGACCCTGGTCCATCTGGGACTCAAGTCCCTTCAACTTCATGCATGGCTCCTGCAGACCTAGCACAATCTCGCTTTGGCGTCTCTCCAAAGGTGGACGAGATTCTGGTGGAGGCTAGAAAACCCTCCACTAGGTCTACTTACGTCATGAAATGGAAGACATTTTCTATTTGGCCTGCCTCCAGGAAGGTAGAGCCTTTCTCCTGTCCTGTGTCTGTTCTGCTCGAGTATTTACGTCACCTCTTCGACCTGGGTCTCAGTCATTCCTCTTTGAAAGTTCACATGGCTGCTATTTCAGCCTACCATGATCTTCCCTTGTCAATCTTCACCATTCATTACTGCTTGGAGTTAAGCGGGCTGCCCCACCCTTCTGGGAGGTTTTTTTGGAGTCTGCTCCAGGCGCACGCCCTCGAGGCGGCATCATGCGTCATCGCAAGGTGCGGCCGTTAGGTGCCATGGACTCCTCCTCCATCTCAGTTCTGTTTCTCCCGCTGTCGAGGCTGCACCTGCTGCGCGGTAGCAAATAGTGTTCTCGGTTTTTCCAACCTCAAGACTCCTCGTTTTCTCAGACAATTCACTCGACGCTGTATACCAGTAAGACCGTTCCTTTTTCTTTCTATACTGCGGCGCGGAGTGCTTTATTGCCTTTTTTTCCTTGTTTAGTTCGCATCATGTCCGGTTCGGGAGCAAGGCGTAAGTCGAAGGCGGGCCGCGCCACTATGCGTCGGTGCTCCTGTGGCCGGCATTTTTCCGTCTCGGACCGGCATGATGTCTGTCTCCGTTGCCTGGGACCCAACCACGAAATGGACGCTTGCGATGCTTGTTTCTCCATGGACCATCGTGTCCTCGAAGTCCGCTCATTCAAGCTCGGCAAGGCCCCGCCGACCTTTGGGGGACGGCGTCGCTCCAGGGATTCCCAGGTAAGGTCTCTGAGGCCTTCCCGGGCGCCTCCCGGGCCCTACTCTGATCCAGCGAGGAGGCTTCCTCCTCTTCTCTTGCGAAGGAAGCTTCTCTCCGCAGTGTCGAGGCGTCGTGAAAGTCCCTTCCGGGGCCATGGCCAAGGACACCGCCGGCAGTCACCTCCCACCGGTGCAGAGCTCCCCAGTGTCGAGGCCCCCGATTTCTGGGCCTGGCACCGGTGGACCCTCGACGCCGCCCTCCGGCGCAGTTTAGGATCGGCGGCGCTGGTGATTGAGGCGGCACTGTAGGTGGCGCTGCCCTGGCCTAGCGCGCCGGTTTTGTGCTCGGCGGCGTCGGGTTGAGTCCGCGCGGGGGCCGCCGTGGGCTAACTGATGCGGCGGGGGCCAGGACCGGGCCTGGTTGTCGCGAGTGGGCTGGGGTTGTCCGGCCCCGTTGCTCCAGGAACCCCTGGGGTTGCCAGCATTGAGGTTCTGCTGGTCTCATCCTCTTCAGAGGTCGATGACTTAGATGTGGACCCATCCTGGCACCCTGACTGTTTGGGTTTAGGGTCCCCGGTGGCACAGGGTGCTAGGCGGTGCAGCGTGCCCCTCCCACTGTCCCCACTCCCGTCCTCCCCTGAGGGCCCTCGGGCTAGCGGTGGCCCTGGGTCCCAGGGGGTGATGTGGTGGGGACGAGGGGCCCCCTCCTGAGGGGCGCTCCCCCTCTGGGGGCCTGTGACAGCTGCCCTCCGGGTGCAGTTGCCTCCCTCTCGGGGTGGGGAATGCTGCAGTCGGAGGGCGCTCTCGGAGTCCGAGGGTTCGAGTGGCGGGGGACGGTGGTCCCGGTCTCCGCCGGCCACCCCTCGGGTGGCTAGGAGCCGTAGCGCCGAACCCCGCCATTTCGTCTTGGGCCTCGGGGTGCCCTCCGGTGGCGTTGCTGTGGACCGCCCTTCTGGATCCATGCAGTCCTGGGTTTGTCACAGGGGAGGTCCCCCCCCCCTCCTTGGCTCTTCCAGGCATCGCATCCTCAGGGTCTTGTCTTGCGGCCTGGTTTGTTGTCCGGGATCCCGCCAGCTCAGGCTCCGTTCCCGGTTTCAGAGCCCTGCCACAGGTCAGTTGCCTCTTCATAGGTGCCCTTCTCCAGTACCTCTGCATCCACCCCCCGCTCTTCCAGGCCATGTCGGTCCTATGGGTCCGTTATCCTGGGAGCAGTTCAGAGGTTCTGCAGCGGCCTTCCCCTCATACGTTAGATACATGCATGAGCGGGTCTTTCGACTCTCCCCACCGCCGCAGGAATCTTCTGGACATTCGAGCTCTCCATCCTCGTCTTCCTCCTCTGAGGGAGAGGAACCCCTTGCTCATCTTTCTTCCAACGCTGATTTCACGGAATATCAGCGATTCCTCTCGAGGATGGTGAGGGATCTTCGAATCTCTTACGTTAGGCGAGACAGTACTGAGCAGAGGCGCTGAATTCCTTGGAGAATTCAGTGCCCAGCACCTGGTGGTACCTTCCTGGCCTATCCCCTTCCAGGAGCGTCTATCCATTCCTGGCAGTGCCAGTCGCCCTTTCTCCAGCCCGGCAGACTGTGGAGTGAAGGTATTGTGCCCCTCGATCCCTGGGTACCCTTCCCAACCCGTCCTTGGGTTTGGTGTACCTAGAGACTCCTTCCGGGTGCCGCCGCCTGGCGCACGACCGCCCACCAGATTCGGATTCCCTACAATTCGACCGGTGGGGGCGAAGAGTGTTCTCTTCTTCTCGTGCGGTGGCTTGCATTGCATCACATCAGGCTCACCACGCTGCCTACATTCGGCATCTGTGGTCGATGCTCTCCCAGCTCCTAGCATCAATGCCTGATATGGAGCAAACCAAACAGGCTATTGCCCTCTCCGCTATAGGCCTGGAGCTGGCATGACACCAAGCAAGGGTATCTTATGATGCCAGTGAGGTGGCTTCCAGGCTTGCGGGGATAGCGATCTGCATTAAGCAGACAGCATGGCTCCGTCTATCAAGGTTGTCACCCCTGGCCCGGCGTAGGGTGATGCGCTCCGCTTTCCGGGGGACCCGTCTTTTTTCCTCCAGAGCTAGGAGACTTTTGCAGGGGCTTCCTCCGTCTCCCCATCCTTGGGGGGCACCTCCTAGCTCTTCTCCCACATAGGCTTCTCTTTGTGTTGTAGGGTCTTCCCTTCTGTTCTTCACCAACAGGGAGGCTGGGGTCTTGTTCCCTCAGGGTTCTAACCCCTTTTTTCAAGGGAGAGACAGTACTCACCCAAGCAGTAATGAATGGTGAAGATTGACAGGAAGATATGAAATTACGTACCACCGTAATTCTTGATCTTCTCTTGTATCTTCACCATTCATTACTGATACCCCACCACCTTCCCTCAGTGGCCTCCTTCTGTGGCGTCTCCCCTCCCGTCTGTTCCTCTCTCCCCTTGGCCTTTATGCCAAAAAAAAAAAAAAATTTTTCTGTTTTTCCCCATTCTTGTGAATGGATTCTCTTTTCCTCAAGGTAGAGGCAGTCACGGTTGCAAATCTCTTTAATTCTGAGGGAAGTCTTTCTGACTGCCCTATGGTGCGATTCCTTACCTTCTTCCAGGTCATGTAGTTTCACAGCCTGGTGGCCATGCCCTGTCTTGGCCTCCTCAAAGTTTGGAATCCCCCTGGCAGGTATTATTATTCAAGCTTTTCCAGCTGCTGACTGAACTTGTCAGCTTCAAGCTTCTGGCTGCCTTGTCCTAGCAAGTCTGATTGAGTTCCTCTCTACTTTTCTTACAAACTGCCTTCGAGAAGGCATAGTCTTTCCCATACTCTTCTGTGTTAGCACTTAACAAGGTGCTAAGGAACTTGGTCCTCTTCCTGGATGGGCGCTCTACCGGAACAGGTTCTGCTTGGACAGTCTAGGAGCCCTCAACTAGGATGAAGGGACTTGGCATGTTGAGAGTTCAGAGAGTCTGCCCTCACTTGGGTCTGTTCAGAAGGTTCGGTGGAACCTCTCCTCAGTCCTAGCAACTGGGATTCTTGCTCCCTAATTAGTTTCGAGCCTATAAGCCTCTCAACCAACAATGCTCGATGGGCACTGTTCTCCCTCTCAACATGCCTCTTTCTCCTCTTCTTCTACTTCTTCTTCTTCTTCCTCCCTCTCCCTCTCCCTCCCCTACAGCCGCCCCGGAAAGGAGGTCCTGCAGTCCCTTAGGGTAGGAATTCTCTCTCCTCTGTCTATTCTCCATCGGCTTATTCCTTTTTCAGTTCATTTCCTTTCCTTTTTCTATCCCTCGGCTCTCTTGCCTTGCTTTCTTTTTTCTTACACTTTATTTTCGCCTCTCCGGCTACCAGAACTGAGATGGAGGAGGAGTCTGCAACACCTAGCGGCCTTGCGCATGGCGTCGATGGATCCTCGCGTGAGTGCCGTGAGCCGACTCAAAAAAACTCCCGTGGCGGGTGTGTGCCTCCGGCTTAACCCAAGCAGTAATGAATGGTGAAGATACAAGAGAAGATCAAGAATTATGGTAGGTACGTAATTTTCATTTCCTTTCGCTGATAAAGCCTTTGCCCAATTAGAGGTATCCAAGACTTTTCTCAGAGGGGTCCTTCATCTTAGGCCCCCTGTCCGGACTCCTGCTCCCCCTTGGGATCTGAACTTTGTTCTCGAGAAACTTACTCTTACTCCCTTTGAGCCTGCAGCCTCCGCAGACTTGAAGTTTCTGTCATGGAAGATGCTCTTCTTAGTGGCCATTACCTCTGCTCGAAGAATTTCCGAGCTCCAGGCCCTTATGTGTAAAATCCCCTATCTGATTTTTCACAAGGAACGAGTAGCTCTTCACACGAACCCTAAGTTTCTACCGAAAGTGGTAGCGGAGTCTACCTTAAATCAGTCTATAGAGTTACCTGCCTTTTTCTCGCAGTACTCCAACCAGGGAGAATATTTGCTCCATACCATGGATGTTCACAGGATCCTGAGATACTACACCGATAGGACGAAGGATCTCAGAAATACTGATCAGTTGTTCATCTCTTTTGCTCACAAAAGGGAAGGCAATGCTGTTTCCAAGCAATGCCTATCAAAGCGGTTGCTCATTGCATCACTTTTTGTTATGACAAGTACAACAAGACCCTTCCGGGTCAAGTCGGAGGTCACTCCACTCATGGAGTAGCAGCCTCTGCGGCTTGTTTCAAGAATGTGTCTGAGGCAGACATTTGCGCTGCCGCCACCTGGACTTCCGTCCATACTTTTACGAAACATTACAGTTTGGACATTGCCTCTCGCTGTAGAGCAGGCTACGGGTTAGCGGTCTTGGAAGGCCTCCTGTCTTGAGGTTTGCAAGGCTTTTACTTCTTCTTGGAGTAGTTCCTCCTCCCGGTGCCTTTCATTTGTTCCAGACTGCTTGGGATTCTGTCCTATATGTAATTACCTACAGCAAGAGCCCTCTCAGTAAGATAGTACAGTGTACGTAGAACTTACCGTGACAGTAGATCTTAGAGAGAGGCTCTTGCAATGAAATACTCCTTCCCGCCCTCCATCCCCCTAGGCTTTTTCAGCTCCTTTTCCATTGAGGGAAATATCTGCTTCTCTCTTGTCCGGGCCTTTGGCGGGAAAGAACTGGAAGGTGGGCGTCCGGGACTGCCCCTTTATACCGACGTCGTCTGACGCCGGTCACCTTGGGGTCCTGCCGACGTCAGTCCTATATGTAATTACCTACTGCAAGAGCCTCTCTCGAAGTCTACTGTTACGGTAAGTTCTTACGTAACTGTACTTTCAGGATGGTAATTTTGGCCCTGATCCTGCCAACACTTCAGAAGGCAGACTGGTTGGCATCACTGGACTTGAGACTCCTATTTTCACATCCCCATAAAAGAGTCTTACAGAAAATACCTCCGATTCAGATTCCCTTCAGGTCACTACCAGTTTTCAGCCCTGCCTTTTGGCTTTTCTTCAGCCCCAAGGGTATTCACAAAGTGCCTGGCAGCTGTGGTGGCACATCTTCGCAGACAAGGAATAACTGTTTCCCTTACCTGGACGACTGGTTGGTCATGGGAAGATCTCCCCTGCAAGTGCAGCAACACCTGAATGCCACTCAGGACCTCCTGGAGTCTCTCGGATTTCTAATCAATCACAGAAAGTCAGTTTTCACCCCTATGCAAGTATTGCAGTTCATAGGAGCAGACATCAGTACCCTACAGGCCACAGCATATCTGCCCCTGGAAAGGGTAAAAATATTCAAATAGCAAACTCTTTCAAGCTCCACAATTCAAAAAACTGCAAGACAGTTTCTTCAGTTACTAGGCCACATGGCTGCATCCATGGGCACAGTCCTAGGTGCAAGGTTTCACATGAGGGACATTTAGTTCCATCTTCAGCCCCACTGGTCTAAAAGGAAATATTCCTTCTCAAAGCTGATCCCAGTAACAAGGTTACTGCTACAGGCTGTCTTGTGGTGGAAGGAGCAATCCAATTTAAGACAAGGAGTTCCCTTTCAAAAAGAGAATCCTTCAGTGATCTTCACAACAGATGCATCCCTTTTCAGCTGGGGCACCCATATAGGGGATCACACAACTCAGGGCACCTGGTCAACCTCAGAGTCCCTTCAGCACATAAATCTTCTGGAACTCAGAGCAGTGCTGTTGGCTCTAAAAACCTTTCTAGGGACGTGGATATGTTGTTTAATCCACACTTATTGACGGGTTCCTTGCCACTTTAAATCTTGCCGGAAGGTCTTCAAGCTGGCTCCTCCCACCCACCCAGGTGGTAAAACTCTCGGCTTCGCCCCATGACGCCTGATCTTCCTTACCATTTGGAAGCTCGGGTTCCCTCCTTAGCACTCTGCGTTTTAGGCCTGGATCCACACTCTTCGGTTAATCCGAAACTTATTCTCAAATTTACAAGACTTCGGTCTTTTTCCCTCGCGGTTGTGATGGACAAATTGACTCCTGGATTTCGTCGGTGCCCTTGTGTGCAGAAGATGTTCCGGACCGACCCACACTTCACGTACGTTTACTGCCTAGGACTCGGCCACGATTCGCAGGCTTGCAATTTGCGCAAATCCTTTTCAGCTTCGGTCTTTGAGGACCGCGGTACTCGACTTCTTTAGGGGTGCCCTGAAAAACGATATCCACTGGTCAAGTCGAAGGAGACCCGTTGAGCGGCGTCCAGCGGCAGGCTCCACGGATCAGTTGGAGCAGATGATCACCCTCAAGGAGGAGGCATCCCAGGCCGCATCATCTTCCTCTTCGGTTGCAGCATTTATCCCGCTCTCCTTGGGCTCTTCATATACAGCTTCTTTTAAGGAGCTTTGCCAGTCTGTCTCCACCAAGGGAGAAGGACCATCGGGACATTCCAGTCAGTCCAAAAAGAAGGACTCCAAAGGTAAGTCCTGCCGTTGACGTTCGTGGGTGCAAAAGAGATCCCCTTCACCGGATGGTCGACTTTAGACTTCGGTCGAGGTTGCGGCTAAGGCCACTGGCTTCACGGTGTCCCTGTCGGGACAGCCAGCCGAGACACCCGTCGATGCAGTCAAGATTTTTCTTGACCCGTTGGACGGTTTGTCGACTGGTGATGCCGACAACCCTACTTCACCGGTTCCCCCGGTTAAGGTCCCTGAACCGAGGGAGGAGCGGGTTTCCCTCGTCCCGTCTCTGACACACCCTCAGAATCCTCGAAGGTCTCGGACCTCTTCCAGGTCCAGCCGGTCCCGCCGACGTCAGCGGTCTCGGTCTTGGCACCATGGAAAGTGGCGGCGCCGCTCATCCTCGTCGTCTTCTTCGGAGGATAGGCTCCAGCTCAAGTTGCATCAGCGCTATGAGGATTTAATGTGGCAGCAGCTGTCATTGTCTGGGAATAAGCAGACTCCGCCGCCTTCTCCAGCCATTAAGTGGCTGTCACCTGAGCAGCCGAAACAACCCCTCGTAGTTGAGGAGCCGAAACTGGTACCGGTTGTTCGGCTGAAACCGGCTGCTCCACCCATTGTGGTGGAACCTCCATCTCCACAACAGAAGACTGGGGCCCCGACCAAGGATTCTCTGTCGGGTCAGGATTTGCCCCATAGGTTGTCGGTCACCCTCACTCCCGATCGACCTCGGCACGTGGAGGGTGGCTCAGGCACTCGGCAGCTGTTCGCAGACTCCTTGGAGTCTAATGACGACTCCTTGTTCTCCAGGCCGCTTGACCTAGAGTCTGCAGGGGGTCAGTCGGTGGACGAGAGCCCATCTTCATTTTTAGGAATGCTTCGATGGGCTCGAACTTATTTAAAATGGGCCAGTATCCCTCAGGAGATACTGGACGAGGATTCCGAGAGGCCTTTCCAGTGGCCGAAGCCATGTTGGCCTTGACCCTGGAGCTGTGGCAGCGGCAACCATCTTGTCCCGCTGCTTAGGCCAGGATGGCTAGAAAGTATGCGGTTCCTGCAGGTTCACTCTCTGGTTTCTCGGAGCACCCCTCTGCGGATGGGTTTAATGATCGACAGCATTTTCCGGCGTTCCGAGAATGCTTGGGATGTGGACAAACTGCCCGATAAGGAGTCCAAGAAATTGGACTACTCAGGGCAGAAGGTTAATGCTGCTTCCTCCCTAGGCCTTCATCAGGCTAGCTCGGCCGTTCTGATGGCACACTTTTCACGTGCCCTTTTTGGCTCCCTGGATGAGGTGATTCCTCATCTCCCGGCTGACCTTCAAATGGCGGTCAAGCAGGTGCGGGATCAGGGAAGGGTGGTAGCTAAACAGCAGCTCCAAACTTCGTTGGAAATCACTGATTCGTGTGCCCGGTCAGTAGCGGCTGCAGTGGCCATGCGCCGCAGAGCTTGGCTGCAGATCTCCACCTTTATGGCTGATACCCAGCACAAGCTGGCAGAAGTCCCCTTCCTGGGTACCGACTTGTTCGGACCCGGGGTGGAGGGTCATCTCCAACAGATCGAGAAGTCCAATGCCACCTTGGACTCGGTCACGTCTGCCCAGAAGGACAAAGGCCACCAGCAGCAGCATAAGCCCTTTCGTCCTTCAGCCCTTGCGACACATCTGGCCCAGCAACAACAGCATCAGGGCCAGCAGGCTCGTACTTGGCACCCCAAAGCCAAGCCTGCTGCTTCCTCCAGCTGGAAGCCAGGAGGAAAAGGCCCAGGTGGCTCCTTGGCCGGCCCTTTCTCCAAGCCTACCCAGTGATGGGTTGAGGGGTGTCGCCCCCAACCTCGTCACTCCTTCCCGGATTCCTCCCGTGGGGGGGGATGGCTCTGCCACTTCCTTTCCGCCTGGTCCGATATCACCACAGTCCGCTGGGTGTTGGAAGTGGTAGGCAGGGGTCTGCCTCTGGGATTCGAGCAGTCCCCCTCCTGTCGAGCTGTCGCCCCACGGGGGGCTACAGATTCCGCAGCCTGTCAGCTTGTCAAGCCAACATTGCCTTGCTCCTCCAGAAGGAGGTGATCAGGGAGGTGGCGGACACCCCTCCAGACCCAGGGTTTGTGTCTAGGTACTTCTTGGTCCCAAAACGGACGGGGGGGGGGGCTGGCACCCCATTCTCAACCTACACGACCTGAACAAGTTCCTAAGGTCTCGCACCTTCAGGATGGTCACTCTGGCTCAGATCATTCCATCCTTGGAACGAGGCATGTGGTTCTGTTCTCTGGACCTTCAGGATGTGTTCTTTCATGTCCCAATCCGTCCGTCTCACCAGCGATTCCTCCGCTTCAGGGCAGAGGGATCCCTTTACGAGTTCCGGGCCATGCCCTTCAGCCTCTCACTAGCTCCCATGGTCTTTACCAAATGCATGGCAGTGGTGGCAGCATTCCTGCGGTGCCGAGGGGTCCGGGTGTACCCTTACCTGGACGACTGGCTGATTGCAGCCCCCTCCAGGTTGGAGGTGGAGCGGTCCATGGATCTGGCCCTCCAGGTCTGCTGTCAGGTTGGCCTCCTCATCAACGAGGCCAAGTCGGAACTCGTGCTATTGCAGGTGATTCAGTTCATTGGGGCAGAGCTCGACTCTCTTCGAGCCAGAGCATGGCTCCCGGCGGACAGGGCCAAGGTCCTTTCCTCCTTTGCCCAGTCATTTCTGGTTGGGCAGTTGCACCCTGCCCAGAACTTCCTGTGCCTTCTGGGCCTCATGGCGGCCTGCACCAGAGTGGTCCATTGGGCCCACTGGGATATGTGTCCCTTGCAATGGGGACTGGCCCGCCAATGGTCACAGTGCTCCGGTCCTCTGGACCAGCCAGTGACCGTGACCCAGGAGATGTGGAACGCTGTCCAGTGGTGGCTCGTTCCAGCTCATCTGCAGGAGGGTATCCCGTTTGTCCGCACCAAGCCGACGGTCACTATGATGACCGACCTCCTCTCTGATGGGTTGGGGTGCCCATCGGGGGGAGTTCAGAGCCCATGGCTTCTGGTCCCCTCAGGAGTCTCGATACCACATCAACCTGCTGGAGCTTCGAGCGGTCCGTCTAGTCCTCATGGCCCTCGCTCCATTTGTACAGGGTCAAGTGGTCCAGACGGACAACACCACGACCAAGTACTACCTCAACCAGCAGGGTGGGACGCACTCCTTGCCCCTGTGCAAGGAGGCTCTCCGTACTTGGTCTCACATGATCAGCCTGGAGGCGGATCTCCTAGCCATCCATGTGGCAGGAGCCTCCAACAGTCTGACCGATGCCCTAAGCCGGATAGGCGCTGCATCTCACGAGTGGTCTCTCCTGCCGGAGATGGTACAAGATCTGTTCTTCCACTGGGGCACCCCGCAGGTGGACCTGTTTGCCTCCAGGGAGAATGCGAAGCTGAGGCTGTTTCACGCCTGCCCCCAGCAGGGCTCGCTGCAGGGGGATGCCTTCTCGAGGCCATGGCCCCCGGGCCTCTTCTACGCCTTCCCTCCATTCCCCTTGATCCACAAGGGGCTTCTCAAGGTGAAGAGAGACCAGGTGCAGGTGATTCTGGTAGCCCCAGACTGGCCCCGCCAGTTCTGGTATCCAGATCTCCTCAGCCTCAGCTCCAGGCTCCCGAGGCGGCTTCCAGCCCGCCCGGACCTGATCTCGGCCAACAAGGGGAAGGTACTCCATCAGGACCTTCAATCCCTGCACTTAACGATCTGGTTCCTGAGCGGCTAGAGTTCCAGGCCTTGGGTCTTTCCGACAAGGTCCTCAGTGTCATTGAGGCATCCTGTAAGGAGTTGACCAGAAAATGCTATGCCTTCAAATGGAAGAGATTCTCAGTTTGGTGTCAGGGCAAGGGGTTGGACCCTCCCTCCTGTTCATTGGCTAGCATTCTGGACTACCTGTGGTCCCTTTCTCAGCTAGGGCTTCAGTCGACGACCCTTAAGATGCACCTGGCAGCCATCTCTGCTTGCCGGACGTGGGCTGGCAAGCAGTCGGTGGCACACATGAAGGTGGTCTGGTGCTTTTTCAAAGGCCTTGATCACATATCCCCTCCGGTGCGAGAACCTCCACCTCCGTGGGATCTACTGCTGGTATTGGCTAAGCTCATGGGCAAGCCATTCAAACCGATACACAGGTGCGATATCTCCCACCTGTGTGGAAGACCACCTTCTTGATGGCTATTATGTCAGCTAGAAGGATGGGAGAGCTCCAGGCACTTTCCATCGATTCTCCTTATCTGGTCTTCCACAGGGACAAGGCTGTCCTGCACCCCCACCCATAATGCCTTCCGAAGGTGGTGTTGGAGTTTCACCTTAACCAGGTGTTGACTCTGCCGGTGTTCTACCCCAGTCACACCTCGGAGGCCGAAATATAGGCTCCATACTGTGGACCCTAGAAGAGCACTCTTATTATAAGGAGTGGACGGCTGAAGTTCGGGGAGAGGTTCGCCAGCTTTGTCACCTACGCTAAAGACGCACCTGGAAGACCTGCAGCCAAGTGGACAGTAGGCAGGTGCGTCACCTCCTGCATTGATCTCTGCTATAGGTTGGCGGGCATGGAGCCTTCCAAAGGGATAAGAGCTCAAGCTGGCCTATCAGAGCTATTGGAATGTCTCACTCACTTACACTCTCTGGGCCTACAATCTAGTTCTTTAAGGGTTCACCTTGCAGCATTGTCTGCTTACCTCTCTGCTGGAAAAAAGGTGACATTGGCTTCTAACATTAATTTCAAAAGGTTCTTTAAGGGCCTGGATCATCTGCATCCTCCTCACAGGCCACCAGTCCCAGTTTGGGATCTGAATGTGTGTGTATAGCCATGCTGATGGCTGCTCCCTTCGAGCCCATGGCTACAGCACACCTTAAATATGTCACTTGGAAAACAGTTTTCCTAGTGGCTATGACTTCTGCAAGAAGAATCCGTGAGCTTCAAGCTCTCTGTATAGATCAGGACTGTATCGCCTTTTCATAGGGATAAAGTAGTCCTCAGAACAAACAGGAAATTTCTCCCCAAGGTAGTCTCTGATTTTCATTTAAATCAAACTATTACTCTGCCTGTCTTTTTCACTGAGCACTCCACTTCTGGTGAAAGGAGACTGCACAGTTTAGATGTGAAGAGGGCCCTTAGTTACTACATGACAGCCACTAAGGACCTTAGACAGACCAGAAAGCAGTTGTTTCTGACCTGTGGGGATGTGGGAAAGGGCAGTCTGGCCTCAAAAAGATCTATTTCTCGTTGGATAGTCCAGTGTATCCAATTCTGTTATACTAGTGCTGGCAGAGAGCCCCCATCAGGATTAAGGCCTCATTCTTCAAGAGGGACAGCTGCTACTCTAGCAGCAGCCAGGGATGTCCCATTAGTGGATATATGTAAAGAAGCTACCTGAAAAACAGTACACACCTTCACAAAGCACTACAATGTGGATATTTTATCCAGAAGTGATGCTAAGTTTGGCACAGCAGTCCTGCAAAGTCGGTTTCCAAAATAAAGTTCTGTGTCCCCGTCCAGAGATGCTGCTTGGTAGTCTGCACAAAGTTAAGAATATACTGAGCAATACTGGGGTTAGAAGAAAAAATTACTTGCCATAGTAATTGTGTTTCTTCCCAGTGATGCTCAGATATTCTTAACTTCCCTCCCTACCTCCCCTTCCAGAACCTCAGCCTCTGCACTCCGCATTGCTGGTGTCACTTATCATTTTACACCCTTGGGGGAACATTATCCTCTGCACCTGTACCAGTAGGTGAACAGAGCCCATTGTGTTTATTTTTAGTAATTTTTCTGACATGTTGTTCTACCTTATTTAAACTTCTTTGCTCCAGTTGAAGAATTATTTTAGTAAAATCCAGATTATTGGGTAACCCCAATTTTAATGATAAGAATTTAGTAGTGTTATTGCATTATCCTCAGCCATCTTTTCGGGCTCCTTTATAAAATATGAAGAGGTTAGAATACAGGCAGTTAGTAGAGGCAGTGTTTGAAAGATGCTTATGTGCAAAGTGTTCCATCGCTCTGGGCTGTCCAACCCTACAGGCTCACTCCAGTTAAGAATATCTGAGCATCACTGGGAAGAAACACAGTTACTATGGTAATTTTTTCTTCTGAGATAGAAAGGGGAGGTTGGAGAGCGGGAAGGATTGCGGTGCGGGGGGGGTACAAAGGAGTGCCGTGGAGTGGGAAGCTCACTCTGTCCATGGGTGGGTGGGGGCAGAAAGAGTGCCATTGACTTAAGGTCCATTGCAGGGAGCAAAAGAGAGTGGTTACAGCACTGGCTCCTGAGGCTGGCATAGTGTAATAATACTTATAATTTGTTTGAAAGAAAAGTGTTAGACCTCTTTTTCGGCACTCTCCCACCTCCGTGGATTGGAGGCTTGGGCTGATGGCAGGCAGGCGAGAGCAGAGATCACGAGAGACTCTTCTTTTAAACTAATTTTTATGATTACATCATGACTGCCAGCAGCCAAACAGTGTAACCTTTTATTTTTAATTATCGGAGGTCTGTGCAATCTGTCTGTTTTAGATAGGTAATGGAAATAAAGTATATTTTTAATTTGAAACTAAAAAGAAAGAATGAGGAGGACTTCGGTGCTGGAATGTAAGTGTGACATTAAGGTGTAGAGGATTGTGAAAGAGAAAACAATGGAGGACATACCAGGGAAGCTGCAACAGTGAAAACCAGTAGCACAGCCGCTTAATGCTGTTCAGCACTGTTAATATAAACACACTGCTACTCTGTAATTCTTTTTGATCCTCATTCTTCTCCACACTTACTCTTTGGGCTTTGGAACTGCCCCTCTACACGCCCACCATCTGTTGCAGGCTTTGGCCACAACCGTCTCTCTGTCTTCTTCGGAAGCCCCAAAACTAACAAGAAAATAGTGGAGGTGGGAGGAGACAACCAACTGCACTGTACTGAATGGAGAAGACGCAGAGATACGTGCTTCCAAGTCCACTCCAGTGGAAGGACACAGCCGTGGTGTATTCGCATTGACTTGCTACCAAAGCCCCCCTACTCACAGTCATGTGCTACCAAATCCCGTAATATAGGCCAATGGGTTTGACCGCTGTACCTGGTGAGCTACTAGAATCTATTATTAGACTATCTAAATAGCCATTTATACAAAGAAAATCTAGTGGATACTGAACAACAGTTTCACCGCAGGGACGTTGTGTAGAACTAATTTACTCTGCTTCTGTGAGAAATCTCATAAGCTATGGACAATGGTAAACCGATGGATTGTATTTATCTAGACTTTTCGAAAGCATTTGTCTGTTCTGCACGGGGCTATCACTCAGAAAATGGTAAATCTAAATTTTAAACCCAGTGTGATAAGATGGATATATAGCTGATTGGGTAATAGAACTCCAAGGGTATGCATAAATGATGGTTATTCAGAATTTGGGAATGTGATTAGCAGTATGCTGCAGGGATCTGTTTTGGGACCAATTTTATTCCAAATATTCATTTCTGATATGTGCAATCATGTGGGTAATTGATCCAGCAAATAATGTGGACAATACAGAATTGGCCAGAGTTGTCTGCACTTCAAAAGATGTCACCCTAGGCAGATTTAGATATGATATATACAGATGGGCTAGCACATGGAGACTCATTTTTTAATTTTAATAAGTGTTGTATAATACACATTTGTAATAATTTAAACACTAATAATCTTCCTTAAGGGTATCTCGGTCATCAGGTCACACCATAGGAACTTTACTGTCAGTGAAGCAGGATCCACATGGAAGATTTTCATTAGTAC
This sequence comes from Neoceratodus forsteri, assembly GCA_016271365.2. NCBI lineage: Eukaryota > Metazoa > Chordata > Ceratodontiformes > Ceratodontidae > Neoceratodus > Neoceratodus forsteri. Next base: position 61,954,235 of record CM028132.1, on the reverse strand, counting down.
CATTGGGGCCGCCCACGGCGACGTCACTTGGCGAAGTCACCAACTCTGTAAAATGTGAATGGCCTCGCTCCCTCCTCAGTTCTTTCCCACTGTCGACTCTGTTTGCAGTAGATCTCCATGGAAGTTCTGATGCAGTTTCATGCCATTTTTGCCTAGGACTTTTATTTTGCAAAGTCTTTTAGAATCTTTTTTTTTTTTAATAAGAGAGTCCATTACCTTGTTTATGTAGAGAGTTAATACTTCCACTTCTCTCTTCTGTCACTGCAGAAAGAAAATTGCCTTTGCAGATGACCATATGCTCTGTGTCTGTTGTGGGCCTGACCACAACGTCTCGGACTGTGAGCTCTGCCAGAAATTTAATCACCCTTAGGCGATGCAAAAGGCTCTCAAAAATTCCTGATGGAACAACAGAGACCAGTTCGGAGGGGCACGGTGTGTTCATCAAGCTCCTAGGTCACAAGGTCCGAGACAAGTCCTCAGGGAGGGGTGGATCACAAGAATGACCGAGAATGGAATCGTTCCCCATGGTGGCATTCACAATCCCTGACAGCCTCTTCTTCTTCCTCCAGGGGTATTCTGTTGGTTGCGACTGCACCGACGTCTGTAGCTGTCCAGGCCTCTGTTACTACCAGGCACATAATGACAGTGCCGCTGCCCGCCTCTCAGGCAGCCAGTTGTCGGCCCCCAGTTTGTTGATGCTTGACTAATCAATGACAGCCCCTCTGTTGCAACCTGATACCTCTTCAGGCTCCCAGGCCTTGACGGACGGGTTGTTGAGCCCCATGCGAATGACTCCTCTGTCGAAGCACCAGTCTCCTGCCGTTGGCCTCAATGATATTCTGGCCAAGTTCGTTACAGTCCTGGTCCACCAATTGGGTGCTTACAGGCTTGGGTCCCCTACGCCATCGATGGCCCCGTCATCAATGCCACTTTGGCCTCCTCGGGCGATTACTGTGGGCTGTTGTCCCTCTTTCGTTGGACCTTGAGTTGGAGCAGGTTGACGTCGAGGAAGAGTACAATCCTAATCTCATCTACCTGAGGAAGAGGAGGAACCTCTCTTTCTCTGACAGGTCTACTGCCTCCTCAGTGAGTGAGGACTCTGTCATGCATACTCCCAGGTTGCCTCCAGAGGACCCTACTTTCTTTAATGTTATGAAGCAGCTGTCCACAGCCATGGGCTTCCATACTGAGGAAGAGGATGCCGCCAGACAGGAGCTGGTGGACTTTCTGGAAATCCCAGAATCTCCTCCTAAAGTCATTCCTCCTATCCTCCCAGCCTTGAGGAATGCCACTAGTGCTGCCTAGCATAGACCTGATATGGTCCCTGCCATGCTCCACAGGGTGGATAAGTTGGAGGGGAGGAGGGATTATACTATATGTGAGGGAGGAAATCAAGGTCATGGAAGTACTGGGGCAACCAGAGGAAAAAGAAGGGACTGGAGGTGCTGTGGGTCATCCTGGAGACAGGTACTGGGGCCACTATCTGTACAGGAGTGGTATACAGACCTTCAGCACAGGAAGAGGAGTTGGATGAGGCACTTGGGGAAGTCATCATCAAGATGGCAAGTAAGGGTGAGGTGCTGCTAGTTGCGGACTTTAATCTGCCAGATGTGGACTGAATCTTTTTAACAGCAGTTTTGGCAAGGAATAGGGCCATCGTTGAGACTCTTAAGGTTTTTTTTCTCAGGCAGCTAATCAAACCACCCACTAGGGGATGGGGCAGTGTTTGACCTGGTGCTTACAAATAGGGACAACGTTGTAGACATCACAGGTGGCAGTCCCCCAGGTACCAGTGATCACTTTACAGTATGGTTTAACATTAAGATGGGAACAGGGGCGTGGCCAACCAGCCAAGATAGTAGACACTCTCTAGCACTGCACAGGATGGGCAAACAGTAAAAAAGGGTGAAAATTAGTTAATTGGCAGATTACAAGCAGCCAGGTTCATCTATGGCGAACAAAAATCAAGCAGAATCAGTAAAGGTGAATACTTGGCAGGCAAAATTGCTATTTCCAGCGGACAAAAAACAAACATGCCAGCCAACCACGAGGCTTCTCAGGGCCCTCAACCACTGATCATGCCTGCCGACAGCATGTCAGAATTTGAACGATCTGTGGCCGGGGTACCACCAACCTTGTACAAAATACAAACTGATATGAATACAAACTTTAACAATATCACAGCTCAAATCAACCATTTACAAGCGGTGGTGACAGTGTTGTCAGAAACTTTAGCGCCGCATACCACAAGGCTGGATGAAGTGGAAAAACGTCTTGGTGATACAGAAGATTTGCTGGCAACTGTAAGGAAAGATAAAACTGATTACAAGAAATTAATTGAAGAAGTCCAGCAGGAGGCCGATGATCTGGAGAATCTGGTAAGCTTAGAATCTGCAGATTAGAGTGACAGGACAGAGGGTCTTGAGAAACTGAACCTGGGCAAAGAGGTTCACCACTGGATAGTACAACTAAAGCTGGGTGCCCAGGCTACTGATTTTGAGGTGAAGAGGGAACATAGGATGGGGGCCGAGGCCAAAACCGGGTGAAAAGCCACAGCATTTCTTGATTAAACATTTGAGGTACACCGACAAAAAGAAAATACTCAGGGCTCCTAAATCCTACAGATCGCTCTCCAGGAAGATGGTAAAATTTTCATTGTCCAAGATTACAGCAAGGATCTGCAAGTGCGCCTGCAAAAATTAAATGGGGGTTAAAGCAAACTCCACCTGGCTGGCTGGGAGTTTGCTCATCTGTAACCCCCAGGCGGCGGATCACCGGGCCAGGCAAGCCCCAAAGATTTTTTGAAAATCCAGTTGAAGCTGAAAGGTTTGTGTGAGAAGAGGGAATGGCAAAAGAAAGGTTGCCTACTGCAAGCCGCAGCAAGAATCTTTGATAGCTGTCAGATGAAATTTACAAATCCCCCCTCTGTAGAAGCTGAGCCCTCCCTGAACTTCCCTCATGGAGCTACCACCCATCTCTCACCCCTTCGAAGTAGCACAGTAAGTACTAAATGATGAGTGATCCTAACCCAAAGCTTGAAATGGTATTCAAAATATAGTATGAAGGGATGTCCTTACCAACTTGCGGGGCTTGCTGGCTGTATTAGAGTGAGATTTAACAGATGTCGAGGTGGCTGACTGTAACGAGAGGCACAAGCTGGGGGATCTGCTTGATTACAGGGGCAATGGTGGGATGGGGTCATTCTGTGCAAACGCCATCTTGGCCGCATAGCTGTGCGAGGATGTTAACCAGCATTGCTGTCTTAGGTCCACAGAGGACTGTCTCTGGGAATCGCAGCAGAACACCTGATCGGCACATTCTGGTCATCCTCGGGGAAACATTAAAATATGCATAAAAATGGATGGTGAGATCATAGTGCCCCACCTGGGTAGTTGGATATTTATGTTCTGGGGGAATAATATGGGGGCAATGACGATGGAGCCCCGGGTGTGCAGATCTTGCATAGTATCGCTGGCTGGCATTGGCCAATAAGCTTGTGTCTCCCTGTGCAGAATTCAGTCAGATCACCCAGCAAATACAGTACTTTTGACCCAGCCATGTCTTCCCTCACTCAATATCCTCACCCCCTCCCCTGACAGTGTCTATGGGGCACAGGTATCATTGTGGGGGGGCAACAGCTGCAAGCCCACTGCATCCCTCCAGCATGAATGGATTAAAGGACATTGAACTATATTACAGAAATCAACATATGCTGTATGAAATGTTGGATAGAATGTTTGATAAGCCGGATGGTGCTGTGCTGATGAGAGAGAAGATGGGAGGTAGAGGACTTTGATAAGGAGGGAGAAAGTGTACTTATGCCACACTGCTTTCAGTAAGGGCAAAGAGGTTGCCCCACCTTACTGTTATGGCTCAAAGATAACCACTGCCTAACACAATATACTGGTGGAATATTATGTAGCCCAAACCATGCATTTCTAATATGTCATCAGTAACAGAGGGAATTGGGGGACTTGAACCTAGGAAAGTCTAACTGTTCAACAGTTTCTGGTTCACACGTTACTAGAGGGGGAGGAAAGGGGAGGGAGGAGAGAGAAGGGACAAGCTGGGAGGCAACAGTAAGGGGGGATGGGGAGGGGAACTCATGTTGGGTTCTATTTAAAGTTTTTAAGGTTATAGCTTTGTGTGTAGATGCAATAAATGGTGGGTTCAAACATGAAATGTGAGGTTGTGTTGGATTTGGAACATTTGGTTTATGCAAAGAATGGCTATTGATTTAAATATTATCACTTGTAATGTTAATGGACTCAAAAATGTGGTTAAAAGGAAAAGAGTACAAACTAAATTAAGGAACAATCCAACCAGGATAGCCCTTTTGCAGGAGACTTATTTGTCAGCCACAGAGGCTGAAAACTTCAGCAATCCATGGGGGGCACCTGGGTATCGGCAACTCACTCACACAGGGCTGGGGGAGTGGCTATTTGGCTCCCAAGGGGGGTTCTCGGGGAGCATCCTGTCCTCCTTCTTGGACTGAGAGGGTAGATGTGCAGTAGCACAGGTTCAGCTAGGTAACGGCAGGCAACCAGCTGTGGGGTCAATATACGGACCAAACATAGAAGACACAAAATCTTACCATAAGCTACTGCTAGATATGGCTCCCTTTCGGGGGCCCTGGATTTTTTGGGGGGTGGAGTTCAACTGTGTTGACACTGCTGGACAGGTCCAATACTGCCCCATACCACTCTCAAAGAATGCTTGTGCTTTACAGGAGAGAGGGTGGACATGTACCCTGGTTTGCTTGTGGAGACATCAGAAGGGAGTACAGTTTCTTCTCCCATGCTCATCACTCATTTTCCACGTTGGAGAGAGTGATGGTCTCCTCAGCTACAGTATTGAATATGGAACAGGCAAAGTATGAGGTAATTTTGGTGTCGGATCATGCCTCCATGATGTCTGCTCTCAAAGGGGACATGTCAGCAGCCATCTCCAGGCCATGGAGACTAGACAATCTGGTACGGACACTAACCAGAAGTGGGAACTTATAAAGCTGGGGATAGTGGAGGCAACCAAAACCTGCTGCAAGGCCCAGAGCAAGAAGACTAGGGCTAAGAAACCAAGCTGGTTTGGCAAGGAGGAAAAGAGCTGCCTTTAGAAAGTACAAGAAAACAGAGAGGGGAGGACAGGGAGGAGTACTTGATGGAATCAAAAGAGGTGACAAGGGCAGTAAGGGGGAGCCAAGGCATCTACGGAACTCAGGCTGGCACAAGGCATTAAAAAGGGGGAGAAAGACTTCTTTAAGTACATCAGGGAGAAAAGGAGCTGTAAGGACCACATAGCAAGGATTAGGAAGGAGGGTGGTTAGTGAAAGCAGGGGAACAAGGCAGAAGCACTAAATGAGTACTCCTGCCTCAGTATTTACTAAAGAGAAGAGGGGGTGACACCCAAGGGGAGAAATGGCAGAAATGGGGGAGGGTGACAGATGGGAAATCATGGAGGCAGAGTTCAGGAGGGTTTGAAGGCACTGAGGGTGGATAAGGTGCCAGGTCCGGATGGCATCCACCCCAGGATACTGAAGGAGCTGGCAGAGGTCCTTGCAGGACCTTTGGCAGACCTATTTAATGCCTCACTACATTCGGGGTGTGAACCTCAGGACTGGAGGATGGTTCATGTGTTGCCCTCCACAGGAGTGGCCCCAAGGATAAACTGGGAAACTACAGACCAGTGAGCCTCACATTCATCATGGGTAAGCTAATGGAGACTATCCTGAAGGAGAGGCTGGTGGCCTCCCAGAGGTCAGAGGACTACAGGACAGCAGACAGCATGGCTTCACATGTGGCAGATCCTGCCAAACCAACCTGGTGGAGTTCTATGACTGGGTAACTAGGCAACTGGACAGGGGCCATGCAGTGGATGTCCTGTATCTGGACTTCAGTAAGACATTCGACTCGGTGCCGCATGGAAGGCTGGGAAGTAAGTTAGTAGGCACAGGGGCAGGTGCACAGCTGGTGAGATGGGTAGGGAACTGACTTCAGGGAAGGCAACAGAGAGTGGTGGTGGGTGGGGAGCTCTCACACCCAAGGGTAGTGACAAGCGGTGTTCCACAGGGCTCGGTGTTGGGGCCAGTGTTGTTTGGGAAAATTCATTGCAGACATATCATTGGACATCAAGAGCAAGATCAGTCTGTTTGCTGATGATACCAAGCTAGGAGCGGTGGTGGATGACCTAGGGGGATGGCAGGGGTTGCAGGATGATCTGGCAAAGCTTGAAACCTGGTCAGACACCTGGCAACTGGGGTTTAATGCCAAAAAGTGCAAGGTGCTGCATTTTGGGATGAAACCCAAGGAGGAGGAGTTAACAGCTGGGGGGAGTGCAGCTAGCCCAGACAGAGGGGGAGAAGGATCTGGGGGCACTCATTACAGGGTCAATGAACAACTTGGCACAATGTAGGAAGGCAGCTGCAAAGGCCAACAAAATGCTGGGTTGTATTGCAAGGGATATATTCTCAAGGAGGGAGGAGGTGATTCTGCCACTGTACAGGTCATTAGACTGCACCTGGAGTACTGCGTGCAGTACTGGTACCCGTATCTGAAGAGGGACATTAAGTTACTGGAGGGGGTGCAGCGCACGGCAACAAAGATGATCAATGGGCTGGGGGACTTGTCATAGGAGAGGAGACTGAGGGAGTTGAACATGTACTCACTGGAGGAGAGGAGGGACAGGGGGACATGATTGAAACCTTTAAGTACATGAAAGGAATAAATAAGACAGGTACAGAGGGGCTGTTCAAAGTAACGGAGGGGAAGGACACCAGGGGTCATGATATGAGACTGGAGGGAAGAAGGTTCAGGAGGGAGATGAGGAGACACTTTTTTACAGAGAGGGTGGTGGCTGAGTGGAATGCGTTGCCTGCAGAAGTGGTATCCAGTAGAACAGTGGACTGCTTCAAAAGGAGATGGGACAGGACAAGGGGAAGGGTGAAAGGAAGGGGCAGCTGCATAATAAGGGGTGCTAGCTGCACATTCGAGCAGACTTGATAGACCTCTAGGCCTTTATCTGCTGGTAAATTTTGCATGTTTATAGACCCTGCCCTGAAAGATAGGCAGTACATTAGCCTGATGCGTTCCCTTTATCCTAGAATATCTGACCAGTAATAAAAAGGGGGAGACAACGCATGCTACCCAGTGGGAGGCAATGAAGGCCTTCATTGGGGGTCAGTCCATATCATATGCTGCACCTAAGCAAAAAGGTTAGGAGAGGGAGGTACAGGAGCTCGAGAGGAAGATCCTGGAACTCGAGAAAGCCCATATGGTCTGGCCTAACTTGGAGCTTCTGCATAGGCTACAGCGGGTAAAATGGAGATACAACTCTCTGAGCTCTTCTGTACTAGAGAGGAATCTTCTGATCTTACTTCGAGAGGGTTCCTTCAGTAGGTCATCACATAAAGGACTGGCGCCACGTGGCGTCTGGCTGCACAGCAGAATTTTCTAATAATACCTGACGGGGGACCGCCCACCCGATGTCACGTGACTGACGTCAGTGTGACTGTATATAGTGGGCGGTCCACACGCCCGCCCTCCAGTTCTTTCCCACCGTTGCCTCGTGTCAGGCGCATTGCAGACTTCCATATAGCGATCATCATGAAAGTGTCTTGCGTCGCAGTTTCCTTTGCTGGAAAAGTCTCAAATTTATATCCTTTTTCATTGATGTCTTCACCCAAGAAGAAGTGCTCGTCATGTGGCACGCAGATCCCGCACAAAGACTATCACCTCATGTGCGTCCTCTGTTTAGGCCTGGACAATCCTGTCTCCTACTGTCCTGGGTGCCAGACCATCAACCAGGCCACAAAGAAAAGGAGACTGCAGGCTTTGGAGGCCCATCTTTTAAAAGCCCGTCTGGCTTCTCTTGAAAAGAAGATGGACCGCTTAAGAGAGTCTTCGGCCGAAAAATCTTCTCCTTCCAAGAAGCACATGGAGAAATCCAGGGAGCGGATGAAGTGCAGCCCTTGACGAGCAAGGCCCATTCACGGCCAAAAAAGGACAATAAGTCTGTTAAGTCCTCAGCGGGTCAGCCGGTCATTGGCTATTCCGATGAATGCGCCGCTTCAGCTGATAAGTCGGACCCCGGCTCCTCTGGGGACCGCACGGCTGCCGGTAAGACTACTACCCAGGAGGTGGGTACTCGCCCGGCACCAGTCGGTAAGCCGGTTGGGGGCTCCTCCCCTGCCTGCCCGACTCCATCCACTAAGACGGCAGTCTCGGATGGTCGCACAGGTGTGGTTCCCCCGTCGGGGCCTAACGGCGCCATATCCGACATCCGGCGGAACCAGAGGGAGAAAGCCCCTCTCCCTTCACCTGTACCCTCCCCTTCTCCAGCGGGTACTTCTGGCGATAATACCGGAGAACACCTTGACGTAGTTGATACCTCGGGGTCAGCTCCATGTTCTCTTCTTAAGGTCAAGGAGAAGGCGGGGTGGAAAGAATGAGAAGGGACTTGGCAAGGTTAGAGGAATGGTCAAATGTATGGCAGCTTAGATTCAACGCTAAGAAGTGCAAGATAATGCACCTGGGAAACAAAAACCCAGTGGAAGAGTGCACAATGGGGGGTGAGATACTAACAACAACAAAAATGGAAAGGGACCTGGGGGTAGTCATATCAGATGACCTAAAGGTGGGCAAGCAATGTGAGAGGGCAGCAAGGAGGGCTGGGGGATACTGGGATGCATAGGGAGAGGCATCACCAGTAGAAAACAGGAAGTTATTATCCCTCTGTACAGACAGCTGGTGAGACCACATCTGGAGTACTGCGTGCAGTTCTGGAGACCCAATCTCTGCAAAGACATAGGATGGAAGCTGTCCAGAGGAGGGCAACTAAAATGGTGCAGGGTCTGCACCGGAAGACACATGAAGAGAGACTTAAGGAGCTTAATATGTATAGCCTCGAGGAAAGGAGGGAGAGGGGAACATGATAGAAACTTTCAAGTACCTCAAGGGAATCAACAAAGTCCAAGAGGGTAGCATCTTTCAAAAAAAGAGGTGTGCAAGAACAAGGGAGCACAATTTGAAGATAGAAGGGGGTCAGCTCAGAGGTAATTTAAGGAAGTATTTTTTCACAGAGAGGGTTGTGGATGTATGGAACAGCCTTCCAGAGGAGGTTGTGGAGTCAAAAACAGTGGTGGAATTCAAGCATGCATGGGACAGGCATAAGGAAATTCTAGGGGGTGGGGGTAGGAAAAAGTAGGCTGCTGGTTAACTAGGATCTGCAGCTTATCCATCAGGTAGGGAAATGGGCAGACTGGGTGGACCAAGCGGTCCTTATCTGCCATCAAATTCTATGTTTCCTCAGGCCTTACCGTGGAGGCCCCTCCTCCGCCTTAGGATGGAACTCCAGTGCCTCCTTCGAGGCTAGACATCCTGACAGTCCCGCAGCCAGGACCGGTCGACCGGCCTCAGCCATTGGCCCAGACGCCGGATCAGGTTCCACCACTAGGGCCCCTTCATCCGGCCCCGACACCAGCCCCTCCGATGCTGGATCCCCTTCCGGTGCCGGATCGGGTGGTGCCGGTCCCGATGTTGGTTCCCCTGACGTGGGCTGTCCTGACGCCGGACCACCAGCTGATATACACCACGGCAGGTCCGACGTGGGTACCCTCAATGCTGGATCTGATGATGGGGATTTACTCTAGAGTCCGAACTGTCCCGCATTACCCATAGGGGTTTTCTGGTGACCACTACATGGCGGGTCCCACTCCAGACTGGAGTCACTTCGGACAGTTCTACACTGGGTTTAATCCCTACTCTACTTTTTAGGGATTCCAGGGTTATTACCCTCCACCGGTTATTCCCCCCCTCCTCCTCAGCCTCTGCCCACTCCACCCCGCCGCCTCCTCTGGTTGCTCTGGATTTCAAGGCTCTAATCTAGTCTTGGTGGCAGGGGGCACGGTCGGAGTTGGTCTCAGACCTGGAGGCTAGACTCCCACATCCACGGTCTCCCAGGTCCCCTTCCCCGAGCAGTTCCTCTGTTGCTACTGTCCATGTCTCTGGGAAGACTCGTCAGGATGTTTCCCTTCCTGATACCCACCGCCATCCTGTCGAGGAGGCGGACGATGACGATAGCTTAGAGGGGGCTGATGACTCTTCAGAGGAGGTCCCGGGGGAGCCTGAGGGCCCAAAAAGCAAGGTATCCACAAAATCTCCACCAGACGACCCTGCCTTTTTGGATCTTCTGAGGTCCATGAAGGATTATTTCAACTGAGAGTCTGAGGATCAGGACTCCATGAGACAGAGGCTCACGGAACATCTCAACTGAGTCTCTGTTTCCGGTCCCCATTCCTCCCTGGATGGCACCTCACCAAGACCTCACAACTACCATCTGGCAGATGCCTCATTCCCTCCCTGCTGTCCCCAAATGGGTGGACAGACTTTACCAGGCGCTGAAGAATGCCCCATTCCTGAAGGCTCACCCCAAGGCTGACTCTGTGGTCATCTCTGCGGCTCACGATCGCTCCTCGGCACCAAAGCACATGGGCACTTCTCCTCCGGACAAAGAGTCTAGGCACATGTACCAGTTTGGGAGAAAGATTTATTCCTCTGCCACGTGCGTCCTCCGGTCCCTTAACTACGTGGCCCACATGGTGTCCCACCAAAAGGCTACCTTGGCCAGGCTGGAAGCGCGAGTTCAGTCCATGGACCCCTTGCCTGTAAAGGAGGAACTTGCCAAGGATCTTCGCCTCTCCAAAGTTTCATGTAGACATGCCTTATGCACCACTATCGACTCTGTCGATTCGGTGGCATGTACTTCGGCAACTGCCGTTGCCTTTAGATGGCACTCTGGCTTCGCCTCTCCGGATCACCGAGGCCCTAGTCAGTGATTACAGGATGCCCCCTTTAGGGCTCGATGCTCTGAGTGGGACACCAAGGACATTATCACAGACCTGCAGGACAGGCCTTGCCCTTAGGTCTGTGAGGTCAATGGGTTCCCAGTAGCAGCCCTTTTTGGAAAAGGACCTGGGGCAGAGAAGAATGCCCGGTATGCCGCAAAGGGAGTAAGGCCAAGGAACAGCCACCCCTGCTGCTTCCAAAATCAGAGCGTTCAGGTGGCACTCCCTGAACACCTCGCCACTTCTTGACTTCCCATCCCCACTGCCTCCTCAGTCTTGCAATGGGGAGTAGGTGGGGGGGAGGTTCGCCTGCCACATGCAGGAGTGGAGGGTGGTCACCTCCGACGAATGGGTCCTGCAGCTAGTGTCCGTCGGACACACAATAGAGTTTCTGGAAATCCCTCTGGAAACTCCACCAAAGAGGTCCTCTTACTCGTGGGACCAGGCCCTCCTTGTTCGTGAGGAGGTAAACTCACTCTTTCTCAAAGAAGCAATAGAGCACGTTCCCCTCTGGCAAAAGGGAAAGAGGTTTTACTCCCACTTTTTCCTGTTTCCAAAAAAGACTGGGGACTTCAGACCCATACTCGACTTAAGCCAGATAAATCAGTTTGTCGAGTACAAAAAATTTCGAATGTTGACACTCCAGAGACTCCTCCCACTCCTCATGGAGAACCACTGGCTCTGTGCTCCGGATATGCAGGATGCCTACCTGCACATCTCCATTTTCCACAGCCACTGCACTTTTGCTTCCGGGGGAGCAGTTTCCGTTTTGAGTGCTCCCTTTTGGTCTGTCTTTGGCACCACAGGTTTTTACCAAGTGCCGGTGGTCACGGCCTTTCTACGCCGGAGGGGTATTGCAATTTTCCCTTACTTGGATGACTGGCTGATTTCAGCCCCGTCCAGGGATTCTTTACTGGAGGCTTTCGCCTTTACCCTGGACCTCTTCAGAAAACTAGGGATCACAGTCAGTGTTCCCAAGTCCTCCCTCATCCCTGTCCAGAGACTTCAGTTTATTGGGGCAGTCGTGGATATGGTCCAGTGCAGAGCCTTTCTTCCTCCAGACAGGGTGGAGACCCTTCTCTATCAGGCCTCAAAAGTGGCTTCTCTCAGGACCATACCAGCTCGGGAGGTCCTGGGCCTGATGGTGGCCTCCATCACAACCGTTCCCCTGGCAAGGCTTCACATGAGGGTCACTCAGTGGTCCTTGCAGGTGCAGTGGGATCAGCTCTTGGACGACTTGGACCATTCAGTACTGGTATCCTCAGTGGTTCAGTAAGAGTTGCACTGGTTGATGGATTCCCACAATCTTTCCTTGGGGCTTCCCTTCCAGAGCCTGACACCTTAGCTTTCCTCACCACGGATGCCTCGAATATGGGATGGGGAGCACATCTAGGGGGAGCACCAGGGACTAGGGTCCAGCTTGGAGACTTCTTTGCATATCAATGTTCTGGAGATGAGGGCGGTCCTGTACACCCTACAGGCCTTTCAGTCCCTTCTTCCCAAGGGATCACTGCTAATCCAAATGGACAACATGTCGGTAGTTTGATATATCAACAAATGGGGGAACCTGGTCATACCCCCTGTTCCTGGGAGGCGCCACTGGTATGGAACTGGGCAGTCCAGCACCATCTGGTCCTTGTGGCTGTGCACATTCTGGGCATTCTAAACGCCCTGGTGGACAGTCTCAGCAGGTCTCAGACCCTAGCTCACAAGTGGGAACTGCATCAGGAAGTGGCGGAATCCATCTTCCAACATTGGGGGTGTCTGGAAATCGACCTCTTCACCTCTGAATCCAACGCGAAACTTCCCAAATTTTGCTCGCTCATTCCGGGGCACTGTGCTTTTTGGAATTATGCATTGTCTGTCTCTTGGACAGGGAAATTTTTGTACGCCTACCCTCCATTTCCCATTCTACAGAGGGTCCTTCTCAAGCTTCAGGCAGAGAGGGCAAAGATGATCCTCACCGCTCCTCTCTGGGTAAAACAGATCTGGTTCCCACTGCTACAACAGCTTTCCAGGGAGCCACCAGTTCCACTTTCAGTGACTCATGACCTCCTGACCCTGGATCAAGGTTGATTGTTGCATCCAGGGTTCAGGACCCTGCATCTTCATGTGTGGCTCCTGCAGACATGGCGATATCTCACTTCGGGGTCTCCTCCCAGGTTGCTCAAGTCCTCATTGAGGCTAGAAAGCCCTCTACTTATTCCACTTATGCAATGAAGTGGAAGCGGGTTTCCATCAGGCGACCGCTAAGGGTTGGAACCCCCTCTCTTGTTCTGGCCCAGAAGTCATGGAATACCTCCTTCACTTGTCAGATTCCAGTCTTTCCTACTCTTCTTTCAAGGTCCATATTTCGGCTATCTCGGCGTACCACAAGCTAGTGGATGGTAAACCCATGACTCAGTTGGAGGTCTCAAAAACCTTTCTGAAAGGGATTCTCCATCTGAAACCCCCCATCTGCAGCCCAACTCCGCCTTGGAACTTGAATTTCATCTTGGAAAAGCTCACCCTTCCTCCCTTTGAGCTGGCTGTGAGCTGTGATTTGTGCTTCCTTTCCTGGAAGGTGCTTTTTCTAGTGGCTATCACATCAGCCCGAAGGATTTCAGAGCTTCACGCTCTAATCTGCAAGGAGCCCTATCTGATTTTCCATAGGGACCGGGCGGTCCTTAGAATGCACCTGAAGGTTCTTCCCAAGTTGGTGTCAGAAGCCACGCTGAATCAATCAGTAAAGCTTCCTGTGTATTACCCAGCCCCCTCTAACAGAGGTGAGGCACTCCTTCATACAATGGATGTTCATTGGATCCTTTGGTTTTACACTCACCAGACCAAAGAATTCTGTACCTGTGACCAGCTGTTTGTTTCCTTTGCCCCTAGATCGAAGGGCAAACTGGTTTCTAAGCAGGGCCTTTCCAAATGGTTAGGCAACTGCATTAGGTTCTGTTACCAAAAGTATGAAAAGCCTCTGCCAGGTCTCATCAGAGGTCATTCTACTAGGGGCATGGCTGCCTCCGCGGCCTTCTTGCGGAACGTTTCTGTGGGCGACATTTGTACCACCGCTGCTTGGGTTCTGGCTATACCTTTACCAAACACTACAGTCTGGATATTGCTTCTAGGCGGAGGGCTGGCTTTGGTCTAGCCATCTTGCAGGGCCTTCTGTCCTAGGCTGGGTCCATTCTGGATCCCAGTTTTTTCTGTTAGTTCTCCTCCCTAGTTTCTCTCGGTCTCTCCTTCGAGGGACTGCTTGTGACTCTGTCCTATATGTGATGGCCTACTGAAGCAACCCTCTTGGAAGTAAGATAGTATAGTTACGTAGGAACTTACCATAACAGTAGATCTTCGAGAGAGGTTCCTTCAGTAGGTCGTATTTTCCCCCTCCCTCCTTCCCCTCATTTTCTGTTTTTCAGGGACTCCAAATCCTGTTCGCTCTTCCTGGCTCTGGTGGGAGAACTGGAGGGTGGTTGTGGGGACTGCCCACTATATACAGTCATGCTGATGTCAGGTGGGTGGTCCTCCATCAGGTATTGCTAGAAAAGTCTGCTGTGCGGCCCGACGCCAGGTGGCGCCAGTCCTGTATGTGATGACCTACTGAAGGAACCTCTCTCGAAGACCTACTGTTACAGTAAGTTCCTACCTAACTGTACTTTGGGGAGGTGGGACCCTACTTTGATGGGGATTGGGGGGGGGGGCTCCTGTCTTGGCAGTTGAGGCACAAAGAGGAGGAGGCTAGCTTTGCAAGCATTCAAAATACACTGGTAGTATCTGTCACCGATAACCTATCCATTGGTCTGGCCTTTACCTAATTCCGTAGAGATCTTCCAGGACATAGCCTCCATCACTCATTCACACTAGTGGGGACTGCACTGGAGGTGCTAGGACTGAGCGGGAGCCAAAAATCTTCAGGAGAGCCGGCGCTGAGGTAGGACTGCGCATGCACAGCACCGCGAGGCTGGCTTGTGCCATATAGGCCATCTCTGCATTGACCCTCCAACCGCCTCAGTTCCTTTTTTCTTGCTGTCGAGTGCACTTCAGTGATGACATCGCTCACCCGCCGTGAGTCTGATCTTCACGTCTGTATGACAGCAGCATAGTCGTTCAGTATTTCATTAGTTTTTAGTAAATTTATGTAATTGTTTGTTTATTTATATTTCGATTGAACAACAAAGAAAAGTCTTCTTCAGCCTCCTTCAGAGTCAACCATGAACGGGGCCGGTGATGGCACGGAGACTTCGCTTGAAAGCTGTTTTAGCAGCAGGGCTGGGTCTGGTCTGCCACCCTCTTTGGAGGGGGGGGTCTGACCACAGGCAGTCTGGTGCTCAGGGGGGTGGGGTGGTGATCCTCCTGAAAGCACAAAAAGAAGTGGGCCCATTCCCAATCTGCCTTGACTCGAGCTCTCCAGTAAGCTCTTCGTCTCACTGGTTGAAGAAGCGGTACCACTCGAGATTACCCTCTGGTATGTCTGCACAGAGACTGTCTGTAGCAGGGGACAGGAGGCCAACCTGGGGTTGCCTGTGGCCTTGGTTCGTAGTGGCCATGGTCTTCGACTTCAGAGTCCCTGGGGAGTCCTCTGGTGAGCAGTTTCATCATTGGCTGTTTTTGTGGAGCAGTGGGTCTGGCAGTTGTCCCAACTGCCCTTGCCTTCGGACCTGACCTCTGGGCCGTGGACCCGTGGGTGGAGTGGTTGGGTCAGTCTGATCGTGCGACACCTTCTTCGGTGCCATTGACCCTGCTCTCTTGTGCTTTTCCCCCCTCAAATGGCTGCAGCGCCAGGGCCAGTACAGGTACTGCTTTCTCCTACTCCTCCTCGTATTTTCAGGTCTCCAACTTTGGGTGCCCTGGGTTTGGGGACCCCAGGTGCTCATCTGGTGCCAGTTGTGGCACTGGCCTTGGCGATGCTCCGAGTGCTGTGCCATTTTTACCACTAGCCTTGGGTGCCGGGGTTTTCAACTCTGATTCGAGGAGTGCCGCCTCCTGCTCTTCTTCCTTGCTTTCCTTTCTATACTATCCCTTCTGGGTTAGTAGGAGACTATATTGAGTCTGATCCTGATCTACGATTAGGGGGTGATCTGGATGAGGATTCATCCTTTGGAGTGGAGAGTAAGCCCTCCATTTCAACAGAGCCTTTGGTCGAGGACCTTTCTTTTAAATCTCTTCTAAAGAATATGAATTCCACCTTTTCTCTTCAGACCTCTGAGGTGGATCCTGGGAAGCTTTTGTGCCTTCAATATGTTCCTGAAATTCCTGTGGAATTGACACCACCAGTGCAACCCTCTTTTGAGACTCTTTCACAAATGGTGTGGGACAGACCAGCGCTCATTCCTTCTGTGGCCAAGTCCATAGACAGGAATTACACTCCCCTTTAGGATAGGCCAATCCTTGCCTCTCAAGTCTTTGTGGATGCCATAGCGGTCTTGGCAGAGAATGACAAAGCCGTTCTTCCCCAGGAATCCATGGCTCGTCCAGTAAATAAAGAATCCCGTAAAACTGACACTCTGGGGATGCGAGTGTTCGCTGCTACTACCGTAGGCATGCGTATTCCTAGCTATCAGGGCTGTTTCTCTCAGTATGAGTATACCCTCTGGCATTTGCTCATAGAAACTGTGGAAGCTCTTCCAGAGTCGGACATTGCTTGGAGCTTCTGCAGACCATTACTAGGGGCATTGAGTCCAACAGTCGGCAACTTAAGGCCTGCTATGGACGCCTTTGACACTGCTTCTGGAGCAGCAGTGGCCAGAATATGCACCCTGTGTCATTCATGGCTAAGGACTTTGGGATTCACAAGTGATGCTCAACAGAGAGTCACAAAATTGTCCATATGATGGGGTTTATCTGTTTGGTCCACAGGTGGAGCAGGCACTGGAAGCCACTCAGAAAACTAAGACCTGCTATTAAGATGGCCAGACCAGTGAGGGGTGGAAACCACTGGCAGTTTCATAACCATCAGTCCTTTTGTGTTAAAGGCTGAGGGATTTGTAACAAGAACCAAGCCCCTCAGATGTAAAAGAAAATGCAGCAGAAGGCACAGGGACCAAGGGTGCCCAGTGCCACCCTCTCATGATCCGGCCTATGTCCTACCTAAACTGCCGGGGGCATTTGACTCAGTTTTATAACTAGTGGAAGTTTGTCACAATGGACAAATGGGTCCTCAGGATAATTCAAGAGAGTACTCTACATTTTTTGGAGACCCCTCCTGAGCATCCACCCAAACGACAGCCCAGACTGTCTACCACTCGGTCAGACCTTCTTGTTTTCAAGATTCAGGGCCTTCTGAACAATAGGGCAGTAGAAGTGGTTCCGCAAGCAGAATGGAACACAGGTTTCTACTTGCACTACTTACTAGTTCCAAAGAAAATAGGTAGTATGTGCCCTATTCTAGACCTAAGGAAGTTAAATAAATACCTGTTCAAAGAGAAATTCAAGATCATATTGCTAGAACACTCCTACCTCTGATTCTTCCAAATGGTTGGTTGGCTTCTTTGGACATGCAGGACACCTACCAACATGTCTCGGTGCACCCAGGCCACCACAAGTACCTATGCTTTGTGGCCCTGGGCCAGCACTACCAATTCAGAGTCCTACCATTTGTAAAGACTCGAGGCACCGAGGATAGCCCAAAGTGCTTTGTAGTACTCGCGGTGCATCTCGGAAAACTCTGAATTCAAGTGTTCCCATACCTGGATGATTGGCTCGGCTTCCAAGTTCCTCACATCCACAGGAGTTCTGAACCTGGAAAAATCGCAGCTTCAACCCTCCCAACAACTTCTCTTCCTAGGAGCCCTCCTAGACACCTCCAGGACAAGAGCCTTCCTCCCAGAAGACTGCATTTGTCCAGTATCGCTGATGGTGGCACCTCTGCCTCCCCTGTCGACATCTGCAGCAATACCTCCTTGGAAGTACAAGGAATCACAGAAGGAGCAGGACACAGAACTGTATCAGTTAAAGCAAAAGGAAGCTGGGAAGGCAGTCCGAACAGCAAAGGCCCATACCGAGGAAAAGATAGCCAACTCAGTTAAGAAGAGGGAATAAAACCTTTTATAGGTACATCAGGGAGCGAAGGAAGACCAAGGGAGGGATAGTGAGACTTAATAAAGGGAGGGAGGGTGGGCAGAGGGAGACTGTGAAAAGGCAGAGATACTAAACAAATATTTTTGCTCAGTATTTACAAATGAAGAGGGAGGTACCTAAAACAAACAGCAGAAACACTCTGGATACAGAAGTTGATACCAGCCCATTTACAGAAGAAAGGGTTATGAAAGAACTCTTAAAACTGAAAGTGAACAAAGCAATGGGGCCTGATGGGATTCATCCCAGAATTCTAAAGAACTAAGGTAGAACTAGTGCACCACTGACTACCCTCTTTAACAAATCATGGGAGGATGGGGTGGTATCCGAGGACTGGAGGAGGGCAGATGTGATTCCCCTTCACAAAAGTGGAGCAAGGCAGAAGCAGGAAACTACAGACCTGTTAGTTTAACCTCAGTGATAGGGAAAATGATGGAATCACTTCTGAAGGAAAGAATAGTCAAGTATCTAGAGGCCAGAGGGGCACAGGACCCAAGGCAGCATGGATTCACAGCGGGGAGGTCATGCCAGATGAATCTGATAGATTTCTTTGACTGGGTGACCAAAGAAGTAGATCAGGGAGGGGCTGTGGACATGGCCTACCTAGACTTTAGCAAGGCATTTGACACAGTCCCACACAGAAGATTAATATACAAGTTAGCCAGCCTGGGAGTGGGTCCTAAGATGACAGCCTGGGTAAAGAATTGGCTGGAGAATAGGACACAGAGAGTAATAGTAAATGGAGTCCACTCTGAAGAAAGGGGTTAATAGTGGGGTGCCGCATGAGGTTCAGTATTAGGACGGTCACTTCAATGTCTTTATAAGCGACATTGCAGAGGGACTGGAAGGAAAGTATGTCTCTTTGCAGATGACACAAAGATCTGCAACAGAATTGATGCACAAGGTGGGTGGAAAGGATGAGAAGGACTTGGCAAGTTAGAGGAATGGTCAAATGTATGGCAGCTTAGATTCAATGCTAGAAGTGCAAGGTAATGCACCTGGAAACAAAACCCAGGAAGAGTACACAATGGGGGTGAGATACTAACAACAGAAATGGAAAGGAACCTGGGGTAGTCATATCAGATGACCTAAGGTGGGCAAGCAATGTGAGAGGGCAGCAAGAAGGGCTGGGGGATACTGGGATGCATAGGAGAGGCATCACCAGTAGAAAACAGGAAGTTATTATCCTCTGACAGCTGGTCAGACCCCATCTGAGTACTGCGTGCAGTTCTGGAGACCCAATCTCCATAAAGACATAGACAGGATGGAAGCTGTCCAGAGGAGGGCAACTAAAATGGTGCAGGGTCTGCACCGGAAGACATATGAAGAGAGACTAAAGAGCTTAATATGTATAGCCTCGAGGAAAGGGGGACATGATAGAAACTTTCAAGTACCTCAAGGGAATCAACAAAGTCCAAGAGGGTAGCATCTTTAAAAAGAGGTGTGCAAGAACAAGGGGACACAATTTGAAGATAGAGGAGGGCTCAGGGGTAATTTAAGGAAGTATTTTTTCACAGAGAGGGTTGTGGATGCATGGAGCGGCCTTTCGGAGGAGGTTGTGGAGTCAAAAACAGTGGTGGAATTCAAGCATGCATGGGACAGTCATTAAGGCCATTCTAGGGGTTGGGGGTAGGAAGAAGTAGGCTGCTAGTTAACTAGGATTTGCAGCTTATCCAGTAGGTAGGGAAATGGGCAGACTGGGTGGGCCAAGTGGTCCTTATCTGCCGTCAAATTCTATGTTTCTAAGACAGGAGAAATTACATTCTCCGGATGGCTCGCTACATCAAGGAGAACAACTCTGTTCAAGCTCTCGATGCAGCGGATGCTGGGTCTCCTGGCATTGTCTGTGTTCACGGTGCCCCTGGCCTGCTTGCACATGAGAAGTGCACAGTGGATGCTCAGCACTCAGTGGTCTTCCACCATGCATGTGTAATCATTCCACATCAAGGTGACTGAGCCCTTAACGAGGTCACTCACCTGGTGGACTCGGGAGGGCAACCTTCTCCAAGGTTTTCCCTTTGCCCCACTGGAGACGCAGATCACCATCACCACGGATGCACCTCTGACCGGTTGGGGAACACACAGTCAGAATCTCCATACCCAGGGCCTGTGTAGTCAGGATGAGTCCCAGCTGCACATAAATGACCTGGAAATGAGAGCTGTCCTGTACGCTGTCCAAGCCCTGAAGGGTGTCCTTTGTCACAAAGTAATTCTCCTTCAAACAGACAACAGGGTGGTGATGTATTACATCAACAAACAGGGTGGAGCACACACTTACCCTCTGTGCAGGGAAGCCATGAGAGTGTGGGAATGGTGTCTTGAGCACAAAGTCCTGATCCAGGCAGTCTACCTGCCAGGAATCCAGAATGATCTGGTGGATTGCCGCAGCAGAACAGAGGCGGATCCACATGAATGGTCTCTCAATTCAAATGTCGTGCAGTCGCTGTTCAAAAAGTGGGGCACTCTGGACCTGGAAGTTTTTGCATCCCTGCTCAATGCAAAACTGCCTCTATTCTGCTCCAGAAATCCAGAACCTGGCATTTTCTGTCAGGATGCATTCAGACTGTGGTGGACAAGACTCTTTCTGTATGCATTTCCTCCTCTTTCCTTAATTCAGAAGGTGCTGTTCAAGCTGGAGGCACGGGGGGGCAGCATGATTCTGATCACTCCACACTGGCCTTGTCACATATGGTTTCCGTTAATCAACAGATTATCAGAGGTTCTACTGCGACAACTTCCACTTCAAATTGACCTCTTGACCCAGGGTCCGGTGGTCTATCCCAACCTGCGGTCTGTTCATCTCCTGCCTGACTCCTGAGGAGATAGAAGTGGGTAGGTTCAACGACTCCCATAGAATCTCAGACATTCTCCTAGCAGCGTGCAAGCCATCCACTAGGAAGACCTACTTGGCAAAATGGAAACAGTTGTCCATTTGGTGTGCGAAGTCTGCCCTGGACCCCATTACTTGCTCACTAAACAAAGTGTTGGAGTACCTTCTAGACCTTTTGAGTGCAGGACTGCAATACTCGACAGTGTAAGTACATCTTTGTGCGAGTGTGGCCTACCACAGGCCTAGCCACAATAAGTTGGTGGCTCAGCTACCCTTGGTTAAGAGATTCCTTAAAGGTATACTGCACACAGAAGACCGGTAGTTGCTTGGGATATCAACTTTGTGCTAGACATGCTTACTCATAAACCCTTTGAGCCTCTAGCAACCTGTGGCTTGAAGTTCATGACCTGGAAGGCTGTCTTTCTTGTGGCCATTACTTCTGCTCACAGGGTCTCTGAAATGCATGCCCTGGTCACAGACACCCCCCTCCCCATACACAGTATTTCACAAGGACAAGGTGGTTCTCAGAACTCACACTAAATTCCTTCCTAAAGTAGTCTCGGAATTCCACCTGAATTTTCAGAATGAAGGAGAGCGTACCCTACATTCTTTGGATGTAAAGAGGGTTTTGCGATTCTACATCGACAGAACAAAAGAAATTTACAAATCCAAGCAACTCTTTGTCTCATTCAGCATGGCCCGGCTGGGTCAGCCTTTTGCCATCAGGTGCATTTCAACATGGCTGGTACTATGTCTCCGCCATTGATATTATATGGTGCAAGTCAAGCTGGAAGGCAGGGTGTATGCCCACTCTACCAGAGCGATCACAGCATCTCTGGCAGTGATTTGGAGCGTGCTCATTGCAGCCATCTGCAGGGTGGCTACTTGGAGCTCTGTGCACACTTTTGTAAAGCGCCATGTTTTGAATGTCCATGCTTGACAGCATCCTCCCTATGGCAGAACAATCCTTAACTCATTCCTTCCTGATGACGCCATATGGCATCGTAAAAAAACATACCCTCTTTTTCCTGATGACGCCATATGTCGTCCTAAATCATGTGCTGTAGTACCCTGATGAGCCAATTAATCCCATATCTTCTCTTGGTGCAGCTCAAGCATTTGTTTACATTTGATAAACTGAGTTGTACCAGCTAATAGGGGACATCGTACCCTTACTGATTTTACCTAATATAATATGCGTTCCCATTGGCTGTTTTTGAGAAAACAAGCCTTAATACATAAATAAATAAATTTACTATTTTTTGCATGTGCTGTGAAAAATGTATTATGTTCATTCTGCTATTAGTTTGTATTGTAACAACAAATCATCTTATTTTAGTGTAACATGTTAAGCTGATCAGGTTGACACTATAATTAATTTCATAACTTGTATTTTTTTTTATTCGAGCAATCCGATTGGCCGTCACCACTTTGGTGTATTTTCTTGTCTTTTGGGGTATTTTTCTACAATAACATGTTGTCACTGATATCATGATTGTTATAACTATTAGTCCATTTATACCACTAAGTGAGCTGAATATTTCTGTATTTAAAAATCGAGCTATGTGATTGGTCGGATTTTCTGACATCATCAATTCTGAATTTAACTGGTATAAAGGAATTGTCTTAGATGCAGGCACCATCCCCCTGATGAAGCCTTAGTTAGCGCGAAGCACCAGGAACCTGCTGCACAGATCTTTTTTGTGCCTTCCACTATTCTATTCAATGTGTAGTGCCTGAAATGTTTGACTAAATCCTTATTTAGTATTCAAGCAAGGACTACGTATTTTTTACAACCATCACTGGAGGAAAGTGGCTCTCTGGGCTCTGGAGTGTACAGTGATTTTTTTTTTTTTTTGATGTTTCAGTTAGGGGTCGCAGCCCTCACCTGCACCCGCCCTAGCTCTGTAGTGTGTCACCACTTGGTCATATTGATCCTCACTGTTGCCATGCTTGCTCTATGCTTATTGTACACGTCACTATTTCCATTAACCAGTCAGAGCACATACTGGGGCAGGAAGAGCATGGTGACTGGAAACTTAGTTTCAAGATGGAGGTGCTGCTCTTATCCTAAAATAGTCACTTCATTTTGGTGCCAAAACCTCGATTTGTAATCTGTATTTACTTTATTTGTTTTTATTTTTATTTATGATAAAAGTTTTCATAGTTGTTACTTTGTTCATTTTGGGATAATTTCTGGTCATCCTGTGTGATCACATCTTATGGATCCGCTTGGCATTCCTGATGGGAGAGTGTTTCTTGTGCATGTGCTAGATGAGGTCACATGAATTCAGCACCTTTGTTACTTTTAAAGAGTTTATGTTCGGATTATGGCTATGTTAAAATCTATGTGGCATGTTGCTCCTGCGTTATGGATGATAAGTGGGTTAGGGTCAGTAGCAGGTTTGTCTCATGCTCTGCACTTGAGTTTTCTCCCTAATACGCAGTTGCTGATTGTTTAAAATGAAAAAATAATGGTGTTGCCTTCAACTCATCTGGCATCAGTCCAGCCCCAATCTCTGATGCATTGTAAAGGCCAAATTAGTTTTGAATCCCTCTACAGTCACTGGTGTCCATCGACTCGTATGACGTCAGTCCAGACTCAACCTCTGATGCACTGTATAGTGTTCTTAAGGTTAAAATCCCTCCACAGCCACTTGTAAGATCTAGCTCTTTAACACGCATCAGTCGAGCCCCAAACTGCAGTGAACAGTGAAGTGCATTTCAGGTTCAGATCCCTCCTCAACTGATGGTGTTGTCCATCGACTTACCATGCATCAGTCCAGACCAATCTCATAATGCACTGTGAAGTGCATTTCATGTTCAAAACCCTCCACATCCACTGGTGTAGTCCATCAATTCATATGACATCAGTTCAGCCCCAATCTGTGATGCACTGTAAAGTATTCTTCAGGTTCAAATCCCTCCACAGCCACTTGTAAGATCTGTCTCCTTATCATGTGTCAGTCGCGCTCCAAACTGTAGTGAACAGTGAAGTGCATTTCAGGTTCAGATCCCTCCATAGCTGATGGTGTTGTCCATCGACTTACCAGGTATCAGTCCAGACCAATCCCATAATGCATTGTGAAGTGCATTTGATGTTCAAAACCCTCCACATCCACTGGTGTAGCCCATCAATTCATATGACATCAGTTCAGCCCCAATCTCTGATGCACTGTAAAGTATTCTTCAGGCTCAAATCCCTCCATAGCCACTTGTAAAATCTCAGGCTCAAATCCCTCCACAGCCACTTGTAAAATCTATCTCCTTATCATGCATCCGTCGAGCTCCAAACTGTAGTGAACAATGAAGTGCATTTCAGGTTCAGATCCCTTCATAGCCAATGGTGTTGTCCATTGACTGATCTGGTATCAGTCCAGCCCCAATCTCTACTGCACTGTAAAGTGCTGTTCAGGTTCAAATCCCACCAGAGTCACTGATTTAGTCCATCTGTTCATCAGTCTTCAGTCCAACCTTTATCTCTGACACTCTGTGATATGCATTACTGATATGGATCCCTCCTCAGTCACCATGGTGTAGCCCATTGTGCACATCAAGATTCATTCCATCACTACCCTCAGATGCACTGTAATGTTCTATTCAAGTGCGACTCACTCCACAACCACTTTAGTCCCTTGTGCCAGTGTATGACTTATACAGTCCATTCAAATGAAACATAGCACACAGTACACATGTGCACCAGTGAGCATCACTCTATGGTGCAGGCATACCCACACTCCTTCCCACCCATAGAGTGTGCCATACTGAATGTTGCAACATATCACATGTGTGCAGGCAAACCGTGTGACACAGCACATAGTACACAACCTTTACAGGTGCCCATGTCATCACCCTGTATGTGTACCCACAATGTTTCTGCATGGCATATGAACACCATTACCAGGTGCAGGCAGCCCCACCTGCTTCCCTACAACTGAGTATACCCCAAGGACGGGTGCCAATTCATGACGCAAAATGACTGCAGTGCCTATGAGCATCATTCCTTCATACAGGCACATCCACCCCCTTCCCCATGACACAGTATACCCCAAATTACTAGTGCCTTTTCAGCAATTTCATCATCCTATACATATACCCATAATGTATCTACAGTGTCTGTTAGCACCATTATTACATGCATACAGCCCCTCTCATTTCCACAGAACATATGAAGTGCATCTGAGCCTGTATTATGAATGCAGGACCCCCCTCCAACTAACACACAGTGCTTCATCATTCAGTCATTCCCTCACCTTAAACCATCCCATAATACAACCCCCAAAAAATAAACTATGCCAGGAAATTAAATAATACACAGATTTATGTAACATGATGTTTACTGAAAGACTGCAAACCTTTACATGAACAACATCATGCTTCATTTACAGTATGAAATGGCAAACAGCACAAATAAAATACAGTTTCCTATACTTATTATGGGATTTTATTACTAAAATAAAATCAAACAGTTCATTTCAATGAAATTACACATTTTAACTACAGCACATATGCAATTAATCATAGAGAGACCTCCAGCGCTAACACATGTATCCATTTCCTGTGTCAGCTCACTGACCCATACTGGCAGTGTTCTTCCTATTTACATCACTTGACCTCACAAAGCACTTCCTTCCTGCATCACTTCCTGATATGTCCGTCTAAGGTAATGAGTAAATATGTTCTTACTAAACTAGGTGAAAAACCAAAAAAAATTGATAATCAGATTCATAAACTAAAATCAGTGTGTAAGAAGAATTAAACACTGCAAAAATTCCAACCAGTGGAGTGGAACAAAAAACTCAAACTGTAATAACAAGTGATTCAGATATTGATTTCTGACTAAAAAAAAAAATGGTAAAAAACTTGCAAAATTTATATTTAGACAATGACAGATGTTTATTGTATATTTTTAACAATTTTAATCAACAATTTTACAGAAATTTAATATTTTTGCATGTCTAAGTAAACAGAGTATAATTATATTTAGATAAAATCATCGGAATTTATTAAAATATGAAAACAACCTTAAACAACATTAAATCCAGTTAAATAGACATTACCAAACCTCACTCATTTTCAAAAACTTTTTGTCCTGAAAAACTTTTCTTTTTACAGTTTTAAAATTGGATGTATGGTTTTTAAGATATGTAGGTTTAAGCACAGTGTATTTGTATGAATGCTGCAGATCTAAAACCCCTTCAGGCACACAGGTGTTCTAGCAGCAGGCAGAGGGTATCTGAACATTCTAAGTGACAATAGGATAGAATGAGTTAATGGACTTCTGTTGTGAGTGAGCTCCTCTCTCCAGCTGCCCTTCTTGGGAGATTATTTTAGCTTGGTACTCTCCCATTAGTGTGAATGAGTGGTGGAGATTTTATGTTCATGAAGATATGAAAATTACCTATCTACTGTAATTCTTGATCTTCTTGGCCGAAGTCTCCACCACTCATTCACACGCCCACCCACCATCTCCCAAGCTTACTCTCTCTGTTCTGGTCTTTAGTCCCTTGTGGGCCTAGGCTGTGAAGATGCTATTGAGTGGACCCTTCTTACATGGGTCATTCAGACTGTCTTTTGTCCGAAATAGGTTACTTTATGCTGCACTGCTTTGGTAAAAAAGGTCCTGAGGTGGTTGGAGGGTCAGCACTGAGGTAGCCTATACGGCGTGAGCCAGCCTTGCTGAGCATGCGCGGTCCTACCTCTGTGCCAGCCCTCCTGAAGATTTTTAGCTCCCGCTTGGTCCTAGTGTCTCTGGCGGGGTCCCCACTAGTGTGAATGAGTGGTGGAGACTTTGTCCAAAAAGGTCAAGAAGTACAGTAGATACGTAATTTTCATTTCTCTGTGCTTTGGAAGCTAATCCTACTGCACAGCAGCTACAGGATTTCCTACAGAAAGCCTCAATCACCCATGTGGTTGTAAATGTAGCTGACGAGATAGAGGCCCCGCTCCCAAGGGAAGAAATCTCCAAATCAATGAAGCAATTGAAAAGTGGGAATGCCCCTGGCCTAGATCACCTGCCACTAGATTTCTATAAAATGTTCCTCCCTGAGCTTTTGGACCCTCTCCATAGCATTTGCATGGAAAGTGTAGAAAAAGGGACAGCTCCTTCCCTCCATGCATTCGGCCACCGTTATGGTCCTCCGTAACCAGGCAAGGACTCTCTACTATGTTCGTCTTACTGTCCTATTTCTTATCTCCTACTATAAGGTTTTGGCCAGAATAAAATGGCCAGACTGGAGCCTATATTGCCAACAATTATTCACCCTGGTCAAAGTGGATTTGTTCAGGGGAGGCAGGAAAAATATAACATCAGGAAATCACTTAACATTATCAACTACTGGGCAAAGACACAGGCATCTCATGGTGCAGCGGTCCTTGCCTTAGACGCTGAAAAAGCGTTCAATTGTGGGGACTGAGTACATGTTCACTGTCCTCTGGGCCTATGGAGTCAGAAATTGTTATCCTTAATTAAAACTCTTTACACATTGCCCACCTCCCACATTTTGATAAACAGATCCTTATCCCCAGCGTTTAATCTACAATGGGGCACAAAACAGGGGTTTCCTCTCTTTCTCCACTCCTATACGTAATAACGCTGGAACCTCTGGCTGCTGCCATACATAATCACCCAGGGATAGTGGGTTGTGGGTTGAAAGGGTGAACACAAACTGACCCTATTTGCAGACTATCTACTGTTATATCTTAAAAAGCCCAAGGAAAGCCTACCATGTGTACACATATTGCTCAGGGAGTATGCCTGATTATCAGGTCTTAAGATCAACTGGTCGAAAAGTGAATTGCTTCCAGTTGGGAGTCAAAACAGAAGGGCTGTGGTTGAAAATGGTCTTAGAGTACAGGTTGTATCAAAAATTAAAAATCATGGGGTACAGATATCTTCTAATATTTCTAAACTTTATTCTTTGAACTACGAAGTGCTTTTTGCCAAACTAGTACTGGAATGTTACAGATGGATTGACTTGCCCCTTATGGTGTACGGTCACTATAAAAATGACTATCTTGCCACAATTTCTGTACCTATTTCAGTCACTACCACTGGATAAGTTTTTCAGGGAGCTGAAAAGTCTCCTGCACAAATTCATTCGGCGCAGGAAAAATTCAAGAATGAGCAGGAAAGTCCTCCAACAGCCTATAAATATGGGAGGGACTGGACTACCAAATTTCAGACTCTATTAGTGGGTGGCCCAGCTGGTGTTTTTACCCATGGGCATGGCTCCAAGTCACCCAGCATGAATGGGTATGGAAAGAGAGGGGGTGGGTGGCGACATTCACAGGGATAGCTTGACCTCTGTCTTCCAGCAACCATCTGCCACAAAAGCCTGCACTAAACCTTTTACCATAACCCTACTGAGGGTCTGGAGAGCAGTACATGACCACATCAACTTGCCTGCGGCACTCTATTTGTATGCTTCAGTTTGGTCTATGCTGAAACAGACACCCTGGTATAATGTGTTCTTACATGGGGGACTGTTTAGATGGCAGAGGAAGGGCGTGGGGCAAATCTGGCAGTTCTATTAAAAGGGGGGGGAGAACCTCTCTCTTTTAGTGAACTGCAGAGGGCATGGCACTTACCTGTTGGTGACCTTTTTATATATCTCCAGGCATGCCATAGGTTGGCATCCCTGAACGCAAACCCCCAAGGCCATGCCTGGCAGAATCCATTGTTAGAGGAACTATTCAGGCCACAACCCAAGATGGGGCCCTTTTCTGTATTTTACAACATATTGCTGAAGGAGGGGTGCTGACCCCACTCAATGCATACAATCAGCCTAGGAGGCAGATCTTGGGAGTAGAAATGACCCCAGGGTTGTGGTCGGGGGCGACTCACCATCTTAATAGCTGCTCAAGGAGTAACAGTTTGAAACAAACTTGGCTAAGTGTCCTGCACAGGACATATATCACTCCATTGAAGAGACATGCCCTAGACTCCTCCAAATCTTTTGTCTGTCCCAAGTGCTAGATTGAGGCAGGCACCTTTTTACACATGACCCTTATGTGCTGAAGGATATTAGCCTTCTGGCACGACATGCATAGAATCATGACTCTGGTGCTGGGGTGGCTTCTCCTAAGTTTCCACTTGAATTCCACCTGGTAGCTGATCCCATATGGGATGCCGTCGGGTGGGATCTGCCATTATGGTCTCTAGTGCTTGTCAATGCACGCAACACACTTGCACAGTGTTGGATATCAGAAGATCCACCAACCATACAGAAGTGGGCAAAGAACTTGCTTAGTTGCTTAAAAATTGAGTGAGCTCAAAGCAAAATAGCAGACTGTGGCCAGCAGTTTGACAGTATTTGGAATAAGCTTTAGAGGGCAATTGAAGTGGACACCTTCCTGTAAACTGAGCTAATAACACCCAGACTCATGGAAAAAAATCAGGGTAGAAGGGCCACCCAGTGAGACTCTGTAGAACTGGGTCACGATGATAATGACAACCACAATAGAATGAGGCCCATGGTAAACTGAAGGCATGTGCGGTAGATGGGCAGGAGGAAGAGACCCAAGTAATAATGTTAACCTCAATCTGTAAATGTGATCAAATTAAATTTGATGTAACACACACCAGTACTGAAATAACATGTAATGCATCCAAAAAAAAAGTTCAGGGCAATTGTAATGCCCTTACAATTATGTTTTCACTACTCTTGTAAATGTCTTGATAATTTACAATAAAAATATTTTACAAAAAAAAGATAGGAACAGAAGCAAACCACATGAGGACAAGGGTCCTGGACTTCAGGAGGGTGGATTTCAAAGAAATAGGAGACTGACTCGAAACTGCCTCTCAGGGGATTGCCACGGAGGGGTAGAGGCACAGTGGGGAAAAATAAGGGAGGGCATAATTATGGCAACCAAGCTCTGCCTGAAGGAAGGGGGCCAGATTCACCAGTGCGCCTCAGTGCGATATTCAAAGGGGCAAGTTGCACTGTGAAACTCCCGATGTGCCGGGGCGCATCGGTGATGTATTCAGCGCAAGTGGAGGGGGCGTGCCCATGCATATGCGGCACATCCCGATATTCAGCCTGGGATGTGCGGCGCATATTCTGGCACAACTCTGCCTTGTGCCGCTCAGGGGGGTGCAGAGTTGTGCATGGTAAAACCAGGAACAAGTCCTGGCCACCCACAGGCGAAATGCCGTATTGCAGGGCGCAACACTGCAGCTGCCAGCCGTGTGTGGCCACCCGACCATCCAGAACACTGTCCACAAGCTCCATGCCCCGGGAGCGATGTTCTCCACCCCCTCCTCATTGCCCAAACGTGGGCATAGGTACATGAAATCCCTGGTGGTCCAGTGAACCATCCTCCATTGCCCGATCGCAGGCATATGTATTAAGTATCCCCTGGTGGTCCAGTGGACTGCTCTCCATTGCCCGATCATGGACATATGTATTAAATATCCCTGGTGGTCCAGTGGAACCCCCCCAAGTGCTTGATCGTGGGCGGAAATAGCGAAAGTAATCCTGGTGGTCCAGTGGTACCCCCCTCCCCACCGAGGTCCCGTGCCACCCAGTGCTCCCCAGTCAGCGGCAGGTGGCGGCACCCCACTCGCATGCTACCCGGCCACCCACCGACTGACAGTGTATAGTACTGTCTGTCGCCTTACGTCCACTGTGTGGGCCATTGGCTTACACATACTTTTGTACCACAGGTCCAATATGGGGAATGAACAGGCCTGCATAGTACAGTATGGTCTGTACACTCCATTGGCCCACGAGGGACCAATAGGGCATACAGACAGTACTGCACGCCCTGTCAGTCAGCGGTGGGGTGCCACAGCCGCCGCTGATGGGGGGTGCTGGGTGGCAGGGACCCCAGTGGGTGGGGTGGAGGTACCACTGGACAACCAGGATTACATTCGCCATCCACCCGTGATTGGGTGCTGGGGTGTCCACTGGACCACCAGGGATATTGTAATCATATGCCCGCAATCAGGCGTACGGGAGCGGGGTCCGCCAAGGGACTGCAGGTGTCGGTCCCCGGCAGGGCGCCAGGAGCAAGTCGCCGGGGATTGGCGCACCACATGCAAGTAGGGCCATAATGACGTGCAAATGGCCCCATTTGCATGCCCAGTGCTGAATATCGCAGTTGATGCACCTAGCACAACCGCACTTGTGCTGGCGCATCCCCTGCTCCCCTTCTGCCACTTGTACTGGTGCAGTGCCACTACGCAGTGTGTGTGTCCTCAGTGCCATATTCACTGGTGCAGAACCATGGCACAGCACCGTTGAATATCGCCTGGAGCAGCCCAGTTGTACTGCGCCCCTGCCTGGAGCAGTCTGAATATCCCACCCAGTGAGTAAAAGCAAGAAGCCTATAGAGAGCATTATGGTTCTCTAGGGAAGTGGCCAAGGTGGTGAGGGGGGAAAAAGAGTGGCATTCAAGAGGTATAAGGAAACTCAGAGGGAGGAAGATAGGGAGGTACATCAAGTAAAACAGAGAGAAGCAGAAAAGGCAGTGAGGGGAGCAAAGGTGCAGGCAGAGGAAAGGATAGTCAAAGAGGTAGCTAAAGGCAAGGCAATTTTATTTATAAGGCACCCACTCCTGGAGGCTCTGTGCACTGTGCACAAACAAGAACAGACAGCAGTTAATTAAGACGTAATAAAAGCTCATTAAAACCATTACAAAATTAAAATACAAAGAAATAAAATACGGTTTCAGGAATCTGTTTTCGGGAAACTGGCCAAAACTAGATGTTAACAGTCAAACGCCAGGTTGAAGAGGTGGACCTTTAGCCTCCCCTTAAATACCTCAATCAAGGGAGCCTCCTAGACTGCAGGTGGGAACGAGTTCCACAGGGTCGGCCCAGAGACACTAAATGCCCGATTGCCCGAGGTCTTGAGCCGAACCATGAGAACATTCAGGAGGCCCCTTGAAGAAGAGCGGAGGGAGTGCACAGAGGCCACCTGAGTCAGGAGTTCAGACAGCTAACCAGGACCCAGCTCATATAGGGCCTTAAAGATGAGAAGACCCACCTTGAAAAGGACCCTCCACCTTTACCGGCAGCCAGTGCAGAGCACACAGGTCCAGAGTCACATGACTGGACCTCGAAAGGCCTGTCAGCAACCAGGGATAAGACTTTCTACAGGTACATAAATGATAAGAGGAAAGTGATGAGAGGAATAGTGAGAATAAGAAGGGTAGCAGGAGGAGACTGTGCAGAAGAGGATTAAGGAAAGACAAGACATTCTAAACAGGTACTTCTGCTCGTCTTCACAGTGGAAGGAGGAGGAAAGGACCACCAGGGAGTCGGTGGGGGTGGTGGACGTAAGTCCATTTTCAAAGGAGTGAATCCTAAAGGAACTTGCAGCTCTGAAAGTGAACAAGGCTATGGGACCAGACGAGATTCACCCAAGGGTACTAAAGGAACCGGGGTGGGGTTACTAACTGCCCCACTGCTGCCCTTATTCAACAGCTTACTGAAAACAGACATGGTTCTGGAGGACTGAAGAAATGCAGATGTGGTCCTGTTTTGTAAGACCAGCAGCAGGGAGCAGGCTAGCAATTATAGGCCGGTTAGTCTTACATCAGTGGTGGGGAAATTAATGGAAACCCTATTAAAGAAAAGGTTGGTAGAGTATCTTGAATCTACTGGGCTACAAGACCAAAGCCAGCTTGAATTTGGTGTGGGGGTGGGGAGAGGATCATGCCCAGATGACACAAATTCTCCTTGGTGTATGTCTTGTTGCACAGGCAGCATGGATTCACTGGGGTGGGGGGAAGAATCCTGCCAGATGAATCTGATGGATTTTTTGGACTGGGTGAAGAGGAAACTAGATCAGGGGAGGGCAGTGGATGTGTTCTATCTGGACTTTAGCAAGGCCTTTGGCACTGTACCGCACAGGAGACTGATAAAGGAGTTGAGCAGCCTAGGGGTAGGATCCGAAGTGGTGAATTGTGTAAGGAACTGGTTAATAGATAGGCAACAGAGGATGGTGATTAATGGCACTCACTCTGAGGGAAGAGTGACCAGTGGGGTGCTGCAGGGCTCCATTCTGGGACCAGTCCTTTACATTATCTTCATAAGTGACATTGCAAAAGAACTGGAAGTGAAGGTGTGCCTTTTTGCAGATGACAACAAAATTTGTAATAGGGTGGACCTTCAGGTTGGGATGGAGAGACTGCATAGGGACCTGGGGGGAAGGGGAAGAGAGAAACAAGAAGTGCTTAAGAGTGTGGCAGTTGGGGTTCAATGACAAAAAGTACAAAATCATGCACTTAGGGCATAGAAACCCCAGAGCGGGGTATGGGATGGGCGGTGGTACTGGTAGTCACTAAACAGAAAAGGACCTTGAGGTTTATCATATCTGATGACCTTTAAAGTGGCAGGGCAATGTGACACAGCAGTGGGGCCAGTGGGATGCTGGGATGCATAGGGAGAAGTATCTCCAGCAGGAGGAGGGCGGTGGTGTTGCCACTGTATTGTTCCCTTGTGTGATACCACCTCAAGCATTGCATCCAGTTCTGGAGGCTGCAGTGCAGAAAGGACTTGGGGTGGAGACGATCCAGATGAGGGCAACTAAAATAGTGCTGGTGTTTTACAAAAAGTCCTATGAGAAGAGACTGAAGGATTTCAACATGTACACCCTGGAAGAGAGGAAAGTGAGAGGAAGAAGACCTACAAGTACCTCATGGGGGTGAACAGAGTGGGTTCCACTATGCCACAGCAACAGGAATGCTGGCGACCTCCCCTACAGTGACACATGGTCGCCGCCGCCGCCGATCTGGACCCCAACTGGAGAGTACACTGATACCTGTTTGGTGTACACCCCATGCAGGGGGCTCTGCACCCGCATCCCCTGGACTTATGGATTCCAACTCTTGTTGGGGGGGTGGCTAAACTCTGGAGTCAATCACTCGGTCATCGCCCCGGCAACCTGGTCAACAATGCAGATGTCGATGGGTTTGTATTGCTGTTACAATGGTATACCAACAGGGTGCAGGATGGGAGTCTCTTTCACATGAGAAGTGTCAGTAGGTAGCACACTCGCCTCTGAGGCTGGGAGATCAAAGGACTGTGGGTTCATTTCCCACATCTGGCACTTGGGTTAATATCCCAGTACTGACACTGCAGTGCAGCATGAGAGGGGTGCTGCACTTCTGAGGTGCTGTCTTTCGGACGAGACGTTAAACCGAGGTCCCAGCTGCCTGGATTGGTGGTAGTTCAGGTGGACGTTAAAGATCCCATGGCACTTATTGAAAAGAGTAGGGGAATTTTTTATTGAATGGAGGGCTCCGAACAATATACAAATCAATTTATAAAAGAAGAGAAAAAACAAACATTAACTCAACCAGTTATCACAATTCATCCATAAAGTAGAACATGTGGTTTGACCATACATTTTCATATCAGAGTTATACAATTTATGAACAGTATTAGATATATTGCAGAAAAGTTCTCGAACGAAACAGTACGTTGTTGAGTGGACCAAAACTTCTAGATTGCCAAATATAAAACGAATAACAAAGAAGACTAGAAGTAATGTATCAGCAGGATACCTGGACCATTCACCCTTATTTGAACCATACATTAAAATCTCATAAGAAATTAAAGAAAAGAAGGCTCTTTCCATTTTTTGCTAACCAGACCCAGAAAGGTCTAATATATCAATATTCCAAAAAGATGTTTCTATGCTCCAACACTGAATCACAGAGTTCATGAGTACACCATCTATCACTTAATTGTTTATGTTTATGTGTATTACCCACAGGTAATCTACCATAAGAGTTTAACTAAACACTATCCCATATAAAGGCAGGTATCCTTTATGGGAAAGTAATCTTAGAACTCTTTCTTGAGACTGGGGAGTACAATCTGGAAAAATCAAGGGTTCTGAAAAATCAAAAGAAACAATAGTATTATATAATTGTTTATGGTTCAATGTCTCCAAATTGGATACAGTTAATTTCCATTTTTTTAGAAAACTAAAAACTCCTTTACTGTAATTTGGAATATTAGGAACTTTAAACAAAGAAGTCCAATTATCTTTCTTCCAAAAGGGTAGACCTACCAAAAACCATAAATTTACGTAAGGGAACCAAAGCTTCAAGCCAGGCTGCAAAAGAGGACAAAAATTGTAAGACAAAAAAATACTGAAAAAAAAAAGCTATGGGGTGAATCATACCAACACCTCCCTGACTAACATTTCTATACGTAAACCCCCATTTAATGGGATTCAATCTACTCCCCCAAAAGGCCTGAAAAAAAATGCTATAAACAGATGTAAATAAGGATAATGGTGGAGGAAACACATAACTAATATACAAAAAAATCGGTAATAATAATGTTTTAATAAGTAAAACCTGTTTACGCTTAGCTATTTGCTTTCCTTTCCAACGTGCAACAACTGATTGAGCCACATTTAATTTCTGAGACCAGTTTATATACGTCATGTCTACATCTCCAAATGTAATCCCCAAAATTGTTACTGGATCTTTTGAAATATGAATTTCATGGTATGCCAGATTCAGGAATAGGAGAAGAACCAAAAGGAAAACCTTTACTCTTTTCATAATTAATCTTGAACCTGAAGCTTTGAAAATAAATCTAAAACAGTATTAAATGGGTTCCTCTTTAAGCAATTTAAGCAAACAACCAAATCATCTGCATATGCTAAAATTTTAACCGGTAATACATTCTCAACTAGACGCACGCCTTCTAATCCTTTATGGATACTTACCATACGAATAAAAATATCAATAAAGAACACATATAGTAACGGACTCAACGGACAACCTTGCCTAACGCCTCTTTTTACTGCTATTGGAGAACCACACCAACCATTAACATTCGGTATCAAAGAAGCAGATTGATACAATAACTGTATCCAATCAATGAAAACTTTTGGCAGATGATAAGCGTTTAACACTGAAAACAGAAATTTATGTGAAACATGATCAAATGCTTTTTCCTGGTCCAGACTAAGTAAATAACCATGTAATCTACCTGTCTGAGATGCTGAAAAAAGTTCTCGAATTATCAATAAATTATCATTTTGAGATCTACCTGGTAAAGAACAAGTTTGATAAGGACTTATCAATGAATCTACTATCGTGTAAGTCTACGTAATAAAATCCTTATGAATTTTTAAATCTGTGTTCAATAGACTTATTGTCCTCCAATTCGTAAACTGCTTTCAAACCCTTTTATAAAGTAAAATAACTAAAGCTTGATTCATAGAAGGAGCTAATCTAGCTGATGATAACATATCATTAAACAAGGATGTCAATATTGGAACTAAATTACTATGGAAAGTCTTATAAAATGCAACACCAAAACCATCCGTACCAGGAGCAGAATCAGTATTTAAAGAAAAATAGAATCTTTCACTTCTGACTCAGAAATGTCCTTCAACAAACGTATGCATTCCACTGAATTTAGAGTGGGGTAAATGAAGGCCTTCAAGGTCTAATAACTCACATTGAACATTATCATCAACATGATACAAACTGCTGAAATAATTAACCACTACATCTAATAAAGCAGACGGAGTTTTACTAAGTCTCCAGAATCAGATGTTAATTCCGTAAGTACATGCTTAACAACCTCTTTTTGCAGTCATTAAAGGATCCAATGCACCTTATGCAATTTCAAACCAAACCTGTGCTCAAAGTCAAGAGATTTAGCTCTATCATATCTAAATTGAAACATGAGGTTTTTCACCTTACTGATTTGAGCACTATAGTCTAATCCTTCAGTTTCAGTTAAGGAGATTAACTTTTGTAACTGTGCTCTCAATCTTAAATATTTCAAATACTGTAAATTAATCTTTTTTTTTGAAAATGATTGGAAAAAAACTTTCCAGTCACTTTTGGTATCCTCCCACCAGGTAGCAATATCATCATAAACGTCCAAAACTGACAATCTAGCATTAAACTCTGACAACCAGGCCTTTATAACAGTTTCATCAGTCAATAAGGAGGCATTCAGTCTCCAGATATTCTTTTTGCAACGTGGAGCACCATCCCATGACATGCATACAGATAAAGATTTGTGATCAGAAAATTCGCAAACACTCAAGTTGGCCTTACTTACATGTAAGGAAACAGAAAGAAAAATAAAATCTATTCATGTTGATAACTGATTTTTAAAGAACGTCCTGCCCCCATCTGAATACATACTGCGATAAGCATCTTTAAGCTGAGCAGTATCTAAGATTTGATTCAATTTCTGAGAATCACAAAACAATTTAGATGTCTTCATTCCCCTGTCATTAGCATTAAGGACACAATTAAAATCACCAGCCCAAATGATTAAGCGCGAAGTGTACAAATAAGGGTGAATGTCGTTCAAGAGTGCAACTCTCAGAGCTTTGGTCTGTGGAGCATATATGTTAATTAAACGCAATCTTTCACCCCCAAAATTAATATCTAATAACAGTGCATGCCCTGGACAAATGTCCACCATTTTAGATACTCGTAAAGCTGGATTTGCAAACAAAACCCCAACCCCTTCACATAGATTTTCTCCGTTTGACCAAAAGGACATCCCTAATGACCAAAGATTCCGAGCTTGTTGTACTTCATAAATAGTTTTCAACCTCGTGTCCTGAAGACAAATAATATCATTATTTAAGTGTTGCAAACAAGATATTGCTGTAACCATCTGTTTATGACTTTTCATACTATTTACAATAAGTGTGGTAATTGTTAACGAAGTCATTATATAAATTAAACAAAAAGAAAAGAAAATAAACATTTTAAACCCCATTTAAGTAGATATCAGTCAAGTAACCTTAGAAACTCATCTTCTCTGTGAACGCCTAGGAAGCTTTCAACCTTTCCTATGTCACCGCTATCACCTTCTGAAAAGGTATCTGTAACCAATGAGGCTTTAGAAGAACGGTCTGATTCATCACCTTCAGATTCCTCCTTCGAACCCAAAATTGCATAGCTGTTACCCATTTTCCATGATTCTAAAGTTTCACCACTAGTAGAGGCCTTAGGCTCCTGTTGTAATGGAACTAGCTTTCCTGACCTGTGGCGTTTTTTAGAGTCACCTTTAAAAGGAATTTCTTGGGATAAAGGGGGGCATTTCAGAATCCTGAGTTTATCTGGAGTGAGGGAACAGGTTTCAGGTGGACAAGGAAATATCTGAGGTACCCTCCCCAAAGGGATTTGCACACTTTCTTGAACATCGGCCAAAGCTGAGGTATCTAGATCAGTTTCTACAACTGAACCAGATTCAGCATGCTGAAAAGAGGATTGGGAAGGTGAAGAAATTATAACAGGGTTTTTTCTGAAACTAAATTAACATGCTGGGCACCCGTAATCAACCCTTCATGAGAGGGACAATTATCTCTGTTATGGGAAGCCCAAGGACATTTGGCATATCCATGTCCTGTCTGCTCACATAAATTACATTTGAATAAGTTCAAACATCTAGTGGCTAAATGACCAAATTCAAAACAATGAGAGCACCGGGGTGTATCACAAGCAGTATTTAAATGAGTCCTAGAACCACATTTGAAACACCTTTAGGTTGTCCAACATAAAACAAACAACCCCATCTCTCCCAAAAAAACTATTCGGTAGATGCTGAGGTCCATTATTAGAAGAAAACAATTTAACTCTCACTTTCCAACCCCCATTCCAAATTTGTTCACTATCTAGGATAGGAACAGGTTTATCCAAAATTTCACACCTCCTACGCAACCAAAAAAGAATATCTTCTATATGGACCCCCTCATTACGAAACAAAATAGTAATCAATTTCACTAAAGGTTTGGTAAGAGGGACAGCAAAAAAAGGGGTCCAAAGAGGGGAGTTTTTAACTACCTGATACACTGACCAAAAACGTTCCAAACCTCCAGTGGATTTGAAACTAATATCATAATTAGCATTTCCTAAATGAATTAGAGCGTAAATATCAGAAGACATAAACTTCATAGAACCTTTCAGTAACACTTTAGATATGTAAAGCCTATCAGGAAGATCTTCTAAACCACCTTTATACAATAACCTCACCGCATTTCAAGAGGTGCAGGTTCTCCTTTATTAGAGAATAAATCAGAAAATTTAAAATGGGGACATCCCCATGCACTTCTGGATTCAAGCTTGCAGTTATAGGTGATGCAGACTTAGAGGAAGTTTGATCAGAAGAAAAAGAAGCAGTTGCAGAGCATTCAGAAACACAAGTCTGTGTTACAGTAACTGTTTCAGAAGTGGCATTTTGTGAAGAGTTTGACTCACAGAGGGATTACTTAGCCTGTTATACCTCTGTACAGTAGCGCCTTTAGGATCAGGCACCCAGTCACCAGTTGAGGTTTGTTGCCACCCAGCCTCAGCAATAGCTTTCTCTCAGGGACCACTGATTGGAAACTGAGGAGGCTAGGGAAGGACTTACAGTCTGAGCAGAAGACACCTTGTTTTCAGCAAGGGACATTGAAGGAACAGACACAACACAAGGATTCTCAATATCTTGAGACTCAAGTTCCTCTCCCTTACTGTCTACCTGTCTTATTTCAGAGCATTCTGTTAAGGAACAAACCTCTGAAGCACGCTGCACAATGTTTGCCGTCACACCAAAACGTTTAACAGAATGCAGCGTTTCCGACAAACCACTGCACCTAGAGTCCAACACTAAATCCATACGTTTCTCTTTCCGAAAGGCAGTAGTAGAGAAACTTACATGATCGTTCGGAGACATTTCCAGTTTATGGGCATATAATGAAGGCAGATAAAATCCTAGATGCTCCTGATGTCGCGCACCACTACATGACCAACGGAAGTACAGGGAGCAGTTTTGGTCAAAATTGAAGCGTCAGACCGACTAAAGCTCCTATTTCTTGCATGTAGCGTCTTTACGCTATTGCAACTTTCAACATCAGTAATTACCTTATTTAACAGGGCTCCTTTGTGATAGAACCTCAGCCAATTCCTTAGATACACAGCTCTGGTCAGACTTTGCAGGTACATCATTTAGTACATTTTCTGAAGTAAAAACTCTTGTGGCATAGAGAGCATCTTGTATCTCTGTCACCATACTTGCATCACTTGTCTCTCTGGAGCAGGAGAGGACGCCCACTCTCTCTTTTCTGACACATCCATCATCTCTGCAGGTTGGGTCATCGTGGCCATCTTGAGTCCGTCCACCAAAGATTCCCCCTCCAAAGAGTAGGGGAATTTCCCCGGTGTCCTGGTTAAATTTCCCTCATTCAGTAAAAATACCACCAACAGCTTAATCTGGTTCAAGGTCAGTTGGCATTCATCTCTATTCCCCCTCCCCCGGGTCATGCCTGAAAATAGGCAGGATTTGTCTAGTGCACTTACCCGGTCAACAAAAGCTAAATAAATAAAAATAAATAAGAATGAGCACCAGAACCAGCAGGCATGCAGTGAAACTGGAAGGGGGAGTTTAAGAGGGATATGAGGAAGTGCTGCTTCACTGAAGGAGTGGTCGACACCTGCCAAGGGAAGTGGTGGAGGTGAAAACAATAGGAAATGTCAAGCATGTATGGGATAGAGATAGGGGAATGTTAATAAATACACAGGGAGAAGGGAGGGTCACCAGAGACCAGTTACTGTCTGTGGAGACAGACTACACAGGAACCATCTGGGCAGACTGGGTGGGCCAAGTGGTAATTTTTGTCAACAAATTCTCTGTTTCTATAGGAATGTTATGATATTTTTTAGATACTAGTATGTAGAGTATGTTCCATTTATATGTATGCATATTTGTACTAGATTATGATGAAAATATATTTTGAATATTTGTGCTGTTTGATAATGTATCGTGTGTTGTTTTTTTTTTGTTTTTTTTAGCCCAAGGAACCTATTGAAAATAAGTTTCTGTTCAACTGGGCAATGTTTGTTCATACTCAATTGATGAATAAAATATGTCCACTACTATTACTTTTACATATTCGACTTCATGCGTACAGCTCTATCATTGATAACATGGTAAGCCTACAAATACCTGCATCCCTTGCAAAACTTTTCCAAAATCTGACACCTTGTTATGGGCTGAGGTCTGCTGACCAGACCCCTGTCTTCGTCCTCAGACACAAAACCACAAAAGGTGCGAGTGCTTTCACCTGCCATGCCCCCAAATACTGGAACTCCCTTCCACTAGCTTTGTGCCAATCACCATCTCATGCATCTTTTAAAAAAGGGCTGTGAATCCATCTTGACTCTTCCCACAAATGCACCTGCTTCAAACCCCCATAGCTAACTTCGTTCCTGCCCTCCTCTCTCTCCGTGACATTTTATTGACCTGACCCTCTATTTTGCTATGCACTTATCTTTACCAACTTGTTCCACCTCCCTACTTACTTTCACTCTCATCCCTTCCTTTCTTGGCTCATCCCTCCTTTCTTAGCTCTTACCTTTATCGCTTACCAGTATCCCTCCTATAATACTTTATTCTTTCCCTTCTTAGCACTAAAATGTTCAATCTGTTCATGTTTTCTTCCTTATAGCAAATTGTAGGTAGTCTTTGGTTTTGTACCGCTCCTCTCTTATCTTTATTTTTTCTCTACACTGGTATTACATCTGCAGATTGCTCTGTATACTATTGTCAAATAATTTGTACTTGTATTGAAATGTTTTCCTGTAATTGTATAATTATTGTCAACTATTTTTGTACTTGTATTGAAATGTTTCCCTATATTGTTGTACTGTACCCTCCCAGATCGTGGCTGAAAATAGTCATTGCTATAGCTAGTGCACCTACCCGGTAAACAAAAACTAAATAAAATAAATAAGTAATGTAAGGCCGCCTGCAGGCATTCGCAGGTATGCACTCTGCATACTCTAAATTATATTTACAGCACTGGATTTGAGTTGGGACCATCCTGTGGACATGCATTTGTGGTGGTCCTGCTGCAGAAAATGTGTTTTCAAATGTTTGTGTACCATTTTTTAAAGGTCTGGGATCAGCCATAAAATCATGTCCCACTCTCTCTCCTGTCTTCTAGTAATTACATGGTTAGGCTGTCTTATATTTCCTGATAAGTACGACCTTGCTACCCCTGGATCATTTTTATTGTCCTCTGCCAAATAAGTTTCTATCCTTTCCTTATCCTTTTTGAGATGACGTTACCACCTCCCATTGACAAATGGCTGTAACTGTTTCACATACAGTAATGTTGAATGTGCCACTGCTACCTGGATGGCAGGATACAAACACAATGAACCCTTGGTCATTTTTGTCTTGCATGTCCTACGTTCGCTCACCTGTGAATATACATACCATCCCTTTTGTATGTTGGGGAAAGCTCTTTCCTTTGGATAACACAGGACATAGTTGTTTTGTAGTGTTTATTTCCATCCACTGGTATGTAAGCTTATCTCAATTAATTCAGTAGTTCCAAGAGAGCCATTTTGCTTTAAAGTTAAGCAATGGAAACTTCAGACTTCTAAAATCATTATTGGAGGTGGAGAGTTAAGTCTTGCACTAGTGTCTTTAGTAAAAAAAAAAAAATATA
Source organism: Neoceratodus forsteri (assembly GCA_016271365.2). Lineage (NCBI taxonomy): Eukaryota > Metazoa > Chordata > Ceratodontiformes > Ceratodontidae > Neoceratodus > Neoceratodus forsteri. The sequence continues at coordinate 61,912,063 of CM028132.1, read as the reverse complement.
TATACTGCAGAGGACATAATATTTGCTGTGTCTAAATAGTCACTTTATTCGCTTAAATATTTTTTAAGCGAAATTTAAGTCACAGCGAAATTTATGGTAAACAATCTTTCGACTTAGTGTGTCAGTAAGGTTCGCTTTAGTACAGACAAATGCAGCAGATACTGTATCTTACTTCGTTAAGTCAATGAGGAGATGTAGTCAGTTGTAATGTTTGACATACTAACATTTATTCATTTGCACAGCAAAAAGAAAGTAAATTAGCACTTTAAGGCATAGTTCAGCATTCTGCATCGTCGTCATCCACGTTCAACGCGGGTTGTGGTGGTCTGGCATCTGATGTCACCGTTTTTTTCACCTCGTCCTGTAACAAACAAACTGGGAGCTAATGACAGGAGCTTACATTTCTAGAAAACAACTCGAGTAAGTAACAACTTACCCAGTTCAGGCTGTTACAGTGTGCATATAGGATACCAGCTTCAGCAAACCCCCTAGCACAGTCAGCGGCTCTAGTTGAAAGCTCCGTGAAACTAGGCACTAGCCAAGCAGCATGCCGTTCTTTAAGCTGGTGTAGTTTGAAGTCAATTTTGAATTCTTGGCTCCCCTGTGAAACATTTTCTGCCACAATACCAGCGTACCAGTTTGTGAAGCAGCGTCGAAGGTTATCCTTGAACAGTTTGTTTATAGAAATGTCAAGGGGTTGGAGAAGGTCGGTGCATGATGGGGGTATAAAGATTGGCACTATGTTAGCATCCTCTAGGCAGCTGAGAACAACTTGTGTGGTATGGACTCGGAACAGGTCCATGATGAGAATTGCCTTTTGTTCGGATGGGAGATCGCATTTTACTTTAATTGCTTCACAGTATGGTATTATCACTGCCTCAATGTACTGCATCATTGTGGACTGGTTTGCCCAGTGGTTTTCTGAATGAGCTATGCACTAGCCATTGGGGAATGTGTGTTTCGGGTGACAAGCATTTGTTTTCCCTTTATAGATAACCTGAGGTGGCAGAAATGAGTTTGACAAAGTGCAAGCTAAGAGCATAGAAACCTGTCGCTTGTCCCAGAGTCCTGCGACAGAAACTTGCTGGAGCCTGTAGCAGTCATTGTCCACTCGGACACAGGTATCATGTACACCCCAGTTTCATCGATGTTGATGACTAGTTCAGGAGGTACTAGTTCTTGGGAAGCACACTTAGCAATTCTTGTTAGGAATTTTGACTTTAGATTACTAAAGTCAGCGGGTGTTTTTTGAGCAGTTTTAGTACGCTTGCTGTACCCCATCTTGCTCAGAAATCGCCATGCCCACTTTTGTGTCGGCTCAGTCGGCCCCCCATTTTCTCTCAACAAGTGCGGGGCATTGGATTTTATTATACCCTGTGCGATTGCGAGCACCACAGATGCGTTAACACCACCACCCTCTACATGGAGGCTGCTCACTATTTTTTTTAGCTGCTCTGTAACATCATCGAGTACCATACTGGGTCACCCTCTAGGCTTACATGGCAAGGTTTTTGTTAGGTCTGCAGGCTCTGGAGTTCCTTTCAGCTTTGCCAAATAAAAATTTTTAAAGCTTCTAATTGTGCTTTCATTTATATTATTTTTATTTTTCAATGGATAGTAACGCACTGCTGACATCACTCCATGATCAGCTGCATACTGTCCGTACTCAAAACGAACCTCAGGGGTGTAGTGTGCATATGTCCCTTGCCGTCTTTTCTTTGCAGGAGGGTTGACAGAAGCAAGCTCCCGGGCAACTGCTACAGCTACTGGCACATCAACGCCAGAGGTATGTGCAAGCTCAGCTGGATCTACATCGCTGACATCAAGAGGATGCTCACGCTCTCGTTTCTCGGGTTGGCTTTTCAACCAATTTTTTTTTTTTTGTATTTTTTATTGGTTTTCACACATAGTGACATACAGACATACTGACCTTCAAACATGAAAGTCACATTACACATTAAAAACTACATCAACAGGTGCAATCATTTGTGCATTCCATTAGTATTTCTTTTCCCATCCAGTTAATACATCATACATATTGAGGTATATAGACTTATAGCTCTAGTACAACTTCTTAAGCTCAGCCTTTTAATTTATTAATAAATATTGAGGTCCTACTACCACTCTCAACAGCCTAGTCCTGCTCCTAATATCACTTCCTCCTCTGGATTTAGTGAGGACATATAAGGTAACCAGGTTCTTATAAAGACCTCCTCCCAATCCCACAATACATAGGTCAACCTCTTCAACGCCAGTGTTTGCAATATCATCTGCTTCCATTGTTTAAGATTCGGCCTTACATGGGACACCCATGTGTTCTGTATACAGTGCCGAGCCAGGATGAACAAGACTCTCATCCATCTGGGAAGCAGGTTCCACTCCTCTCCCTCTCCCACCTCCATTCCGAAGAGACACAGCAGTGGATCCTTTTCCATCTCCCTTCCAGCTATTGCAGCCACTTCCTCCACTACCTCCCCCCAAAAGAGTTGTAGAATGGGGAAGGTCCAAAAACTATATGTTTGTGCCTCTTCCCACTCCACATCTCCCACATACCGGTGATATTGAAGGGTGTGCTTTGTGGACTATCACTGGTAGGTGATACAATTGATGAAGAAACTTGTAGTATGCCTCTTTATATCTATTACATGCCATAATCCCTGAGTGCATTGGAAGTACTATATTCCAATTCTTCTCCGTAATAGGTCTCTCCAGATCCCTTTCCCACAAAATTCTTGTTCTCCCTGTTCTATCTGGGAGTCTCTGACTTCCTCTCTTGACCGCCTTCCTAATAAAACCTTTGGGCTCCACCTTGGCCAGGTATATCAGGCTTTCTACCTCGTCCGGCTTAGGTCCCCTTTCCTCTCCCCTTGCCAGCTTGTGCATGAATGTCCTTGCCTGCAGGTATCGAAACAGGTGCTGCCTCTCCATCCCCAGCTCCTTCTGCATAGTTTCAAAGGTGCAGAGGTTTCCTTGTGCCAGGAGATTCCCTAGACTCCGGATTCCCTTCTGTTCCCACTCGTAAAAGCCTTTATCCTCCAGCCCCGGCAAGAAAAAGGGATTGTTTGCCACAGGTAATAGTATGATTTCCCCTTGTCGCGTCCACCCTGCTTTCTAATCTGTCCCCAGGCTATTAAGACCTGTTCCACTAATGGATTATTATTGCCTTTAATTCGGTATGCTCTTACACCCCTAGAGTGCAGGTATGCTGTGAGTCGTCCCGTTGCTCTCACTTGCTCTAATTCTACCTAGCTGGCTTCCCTGGGCTGATGCACCCAATCCGCTATGTATCTCAGCTGCACTGCCAGTCCATAATTATGTATATCCGGTAGGGCTAGACCTCCCCTCCCCTTTTCCATTTTTAATTTTTGTAGATTAACCCTTGGGCGTTTACCCCTCCAAATAAAACTCGAAATAGCTTTTTCTATCTTATCTATGTCCCCTTTTGTAAGCCCTACATGCGACATCTGTAACGGATATAATATCCTGGGGAGCACATTCACTTTGACAGTATTTAGTCTGCCCATCCATGAAATTGGTAATTGTTTCCATCTTCTAAGATCTGCCCCTATCACTTTCAACAGTTCCATGTAATTTAAATTATACAGGGAACCCAACGACCTGCCCACCCGTATACCAAGATAAGTAAAACACTTCCCTACTTGTTTCAGTCCCCACTGTTCTGTTTCTTTACCTATCTCAGGGAAACGCATCATTTTCGACTTCCCCAGGTTAATCCTATACCCCGAGAAGGCCCCAAACTCCTTTACCAAAGCCAGTAGGGGAGGCACTGATTGTTTTGGATTTTTCACAAACACTAACATGTCATCTGCATATAGAGCAAGCTTATGCTGTGATCCCTTTGTCCCTTCAATTCCAAAAATTGCTGTGCAACTCCTTATGGCTATTGCCAATGGTTCAATTGCCATTGCAAATAACAGGGGGGGACAGAGGACAGCCCTTTCTCGTACCTCTCTCCAGTTTAAATCCCTCTGATAATTCCCCGTTTACCAATACCTGCGCTCTAGGCACCACGTACATAGCCCTTACCCATCTAACAAGTGGTTCACCCAGACCAAACCGGGACATCACCTCAAATAAGTATTCCCATTCCACTCTATCGAATGCTTTTTCGGCATCCATGGAGATAACTCCCACTGCTTCTTTTCCCTGATTCGCTCTCCATATAATATTGAGAAGACGACGCATATTATGATATGACTGTCGCCCTTTAATGAACCCAGTTTGGTCCGGGTGAACCAACTCTAGGAATATTTGCTCCAACCTCAGTGCCAAGACCTTAGCCAGAATTTTCAAATCGCAGTTAAGTAAAGAAATTGGTCTATAGGAGGCACATTCCTCCACATCTTTTCCCACCTTAGGTATTAAACATATAGTGGCATCACAACAAGTTTTGGGCAGGTTAATCTCCCCTGTCTCCTCATTTTGGTGAAATACTTCTCCTAACAGTTCCCCTACCTGGCCTCCCATCATTTTATAATATTCTGCGGGGAATCCGTCTGGGCCGCTAGCTTTACCACTCTGCAGCTTCTGTATCGCATTCATTATTTCTGTTTTTGTAATCGGTTGACTACGCATCTCTCTCTGGGCTTGAGTAGCCTCTGGTAACTTTACTTTATCTAAAAATCTTTGCATTTCCTCCCAATTACCCGCATGCTCTGCTTGATACAAATGCTGGTAGAAAGCTCTGAAATATTCTTTTATACCTTTCATATCTTTATGAAGGTTCCCCTTTTTATCTTTTACCCCTATATGTGTCGCAGCCCTGCCCCCTTCAACAGTTTAGTTAGTAATGGGCTAGGTTTATTTCCCCATTCGAATACGTGGCGTTTCCAATAAAGCCCTGTCTTCTCTGCTTCTGCTTTAAGATGGGCATTCAGGGTTTCCCTCGCTGTTTCCAACAACCTAATTGCTTCCCCCTTTTCACCACCTGCCACTCTTTTTTTCCAGTTCCTTCAGCTTCCCCTCTAACTCTATCCGTGTCTCCTTTTTCTGTTTTTTCAATCTGGCCATATATTCTGATTGTCCCCCTCATATATGCCTTACCCACCTCCCACAGCGTTGTCTTAGATACCTCCCTCGTATCATTATTCTCCATATATCCCCGCCACTGGGTTGTCAGATGTTCTTTAAACTCTATTTTTTGCCATATATGTTGGGAATTTCCATTGAGTAGGGCCTCTCTGCTTCCCCCCACCTTTTATTTTCAGGATAACCATTGCATGGTCGGATATGTGTATAGGGCTTTGTATTACATCTGGCACTCTGGTGTACCGTCCCCTGGGTAGATAAATATAGTCGATCCTGGACCACGTTTTATGCGGGTTAGAGAAAAAGGTATATTCTTTTGCCCCTGGGTTGGCTGTACGCCAACTGTCTATGAGGTCCCTGTCCACCATACCCATCCCCCACTGTCTCATTATCTCTTGTCTCCTCCCCTCCCCTTCCCTTCTGAGTGATCCATTACTGGATCCACTGTCCAATTAAAGTCACCACCCAGGATAAGCCCTGGGAGTTGTTCCCTTGTTAGCAAATCCAGTAAGGACATGAATTGTGGCTCATATACCGCCAGGGCATAAATACACCAAAACGTTATTTTCTCCCCTTTAAGTTCTCCTGAGATAAATATATATCTCCACGCTTTAGGACCTTTGACTGCTTTAGTGATTACCAGAGGGAGAGCCTTGTGCACCAAGATGGCCGCCACTCTCTTATGCGCTGAAAAGGATGCTGCATAGCACTTCCCCACCCAGTTCCGTGCCATTTTGGCATGCTCAGTGTCTGTTAGATGGGTCTCCTGTATCAAAGCCACCTGTGCCCCTACCCTTTTCAGAGCCGTCAATAACTATGTCCTTTTGACTGGGTTTGCAATGCCTCGTACATTCAACGAGACTACATTGATATTTTGTGTATTATCTATTGATATATACATATGTTTCTTTCAGTCCCCCTCCATTAATAGAGTCGAGTCCACTTGACCCGATTATTTGCTTTAGAGTTTCACTATACCTCTTCTTATTCTCCTCATATGTAAAACCTGTCATTGCACACAACAGAATGATTGCAGCACCAGACATAACAACTGTAACAATAGTAACAGTAATATTTGTAACATCTATTTTACCTAACCCCCCTGTCCTTTCTCTTTCCTGCTATCTTACCTTCCCCCTCCCATCCTCCCCAGTTCTTCTCATCCCTTTATTTCCCCCTATATCCGTCCCCTTCTTTTTTCTTTCCCTTCCCCTACTACATAAATGCATTTCCAATTTTATTCCCGCAGTTCCCATGGCACCCCTTGCCACGTTTTCCTCTCCCCTTACTTTCCCTTCTATTTATTCCCTTTGTGACACTAATTGCCTCTTCAGCTCGCGTGTCCTAAACAATCCCCTTTCTGACACTTGCGTCCCCAGGCTCCCCAACCAATTTGTTTTATTTTTTACCCTTCACCCATCTTAACCTCTCCTTGACCTCACATCTCCTCCTCCTCCTCCTCCTCCTCCTCCCTTTGCCCGCTTCTCTCTCCCAGACACCAGCTATTGAGAGGAAGTCCTCCCACTCTTGTAACTTATGCCCTGCTAAACACTGCATACCCCTCTCTCCTTTTACACAAGTTTCCTCCCCAAAGACCCAATATTCTTCGTGGCTTAAAATATTCTCCATTTACTTTTCCGCCCTTTCCTTGCATATTCTGATGCAGGTTGTCTCCTACCCCCCTCGATTGCATCCCTGCTTTCTTTCATACTGTCCCCATCATGTTCTAATCTCTTATTTCCTGCTGTTTCCCAGTACCGGACATCAACATATGCAATATGCGATAATTTCATCCCTCCTGGTGCCCCCGATTTCCAGTCATGAGTGGATTCCTCCACTGGAAGCGAGTGCATAGGAAAGTGGGCCACGCCTTTAACCTCACTCGCAGAGCCATTCTCCCAGCCATCAGCCTCCCCTTTACTCCTTTCGACTGTTGTTGCCCTGCCCCCCCATACAGCCCATAATGTCTCCATTCGGTTTACCAGATCGTCTTCATTCCATATATCCACTCCCTATCACATATTTAATGGCACCAGAGAGTCCCACGGCACGAGAGAGTCCTGCTTCTTTTAGGCCCCATTATGCATCCCACACATTTTGAACCCTTCCAGTCCACCCTTTTCTTCATTTGGCCCAGGGGAGAAAAACGAGAAACAAGGTACAAAGACCGCACCGCTTATAACACCCAGAGGTATGCGCATCGCACAGGCACTCCTGCTGGGATCTTAATGCCATGACCCCAGAGATGAAACAAAGAGCACCCAGGAGAGGCGAACAAGGGCACAGTTCCATTCCTCTCATCTTCTGCTTCCAGTTTTAGGCAAATTGCTCTGCTTTTTCCGTGCCCCAAAATGAGATGGTCATACCCTCACATTTTATTTTCAATATGGCAAGGTAACTGTGTTATGTCTTTGCACTTCCCTGTGCCCCACCCTTAGGCTCATGAATGGGTTCCTCCATTGGAAATGAGTGTATAACATAACAGTTACATGCAAGGCCCTTCTCCCAGCCACCAGTCTCCCCTTTGCTCCTTTCGATCACTGTTGCCTTGTTCTTCATATTGCCGAAACAGTCAGATGCATGGTGCGCAACGAACACAGAAAACAAGGTTGCCTGTTAGCAAATATTTTTACTGCAAAAGTGATATACCAAGTTGCAAAAATACAGAACATGAAATGTGGTTGCTTCTCCATATTGCCCACAGTTCCTCCACTCGTTCCAACTACTCGTCCTCGTTCCACACAGCCACTCTCCATCGTACACTCCTTGGCACAAGAAAATCCGGTGGCATGAAAGAGTCCTGCTTCTATTAGGCCCCATTATACATCCCACATGGTCCAACAAAAATAAGAAGAAACAGAAAGCATGAATAAATCACCTTGCTTGTAGCACTCATGTATGCAAATAGTGCAGGTGTTTTTGCTAGAGCTTTAATATCTTGGTCCAGAAGACAAAACAGAGAGCACTCAGAGGAGGCAAATGAAATAATAGTTTAGAAGGAAACACAAATCACACGGATACAGTCAGACCCTCCTCTCCACTTTTAGGTACTCATAATGCTCCTGTTACCTCATTCAATGCATTTTCTGTTTCAGGCCACTAACAAATTGCTCTGCCTTTTCAAAATCCCAGAACGAGTAAGTTGCCTCTTCGTGCTTTATTTTCAATGTAGCAGGGTACACTAGGAAGTTTTCTATTTTTAGTTCTCTCAGCTGTTGCATTATTCCATTGAACATTTTCCTTCTCTTCAGGAGGCGTGCAGAGTAGTCTTGCGATAGAAATAATCGATGCCCGTCATATATTAAATTCCCCTTCTCTCTATACACTTTCAGCACCTCTTCCCGATCTTGAAAATTGTGGGAACGCATGATCACTTGCCTCGGGGGCTGGTCTGCAGGCGGTCGGGGCATCACTGCTCGATGGGCTCTCTCCATCTTTAGGCCCAATATCTCTGGTAGTATCCGAGCACAGAAGTCCAGAGGGCTAACCCCTTCTCTTCCCTCCGGTAGCCCTCATAGACGCAGATTAAGGTGTCGGTGGTAATTCTCCTGGTAGTCAAATGCCTCTTTGAACTCAGCCAGTTCTTTTTGAAGTGCCAGTATTTATTTTATTTATTTAGTTTTTGTTGACCGGGTAAGTGCACTAGACAAATCCTGCCTATTTTCAGGCACGACCCGGGGGAGGGGGATACAGATGAATGCTAACTGACCTTGAAGCAGATTAAGCTGTTGGTGGTATTTTTAGTGAATGAGGGAAATTTGGCCAAGACACATGGGAAATTCCCCTACTCTTTTCGATAAGTGCCATGGGATCTTTAACATCCACCTGAACTACCACCAATCCAGGCAGATGGGACCTCGGTTTAACATCTCATCCGAAAGACGGCACCTAAGAAAGTGCAGCACCCCTCTCATGCTGCACTACAGTGTCAGTACTGGGATATTGACCCAAGTGCCAGATGTGGGAATTGAACCCACAGCCCTCTGATCTCCTAGCCTCAGAGGTGAGTGTGCTACCTACTGAGCCACTGACACTTTTATTTGCCCCGGGACTGCCGTCATCTCGTCCTCCATCTGGGAAATGTGATCCTCCACCTCCACTATACGGTTAGCTTGTGCCGTTTGCTGCTCTTGGACCTCTTGTAGCTTTGAATCCAGTTTCCCCTCTAATTTAATCAGTCGTGGCTCCAAGGCTGCTATCACTTGGCCCGTTAGTTCTCAGCCAAGCACCATAACCTCCGCCGCCAACAGTGATACCAGGCCCATATTGTCTCCTGCCATACCAGCTGCTGTCTTCTTAGTGCTTTTCTTTGCAATTCGCTGACTTTTGGTTGGGTTTTGCATCAGATATTCATTCATACTATTGTCTGAGATTGATAGAGAGCCAAAGTTCGTATCTTTCAGGTATTTTTAAACTTATTATTTACTTTTATTTCGGCTAACGAGGGAGAGCAGTAGGAAAACGCTATTGTCCGGTTTAGCTGCTCATTAGTGCCCCCCTTTCAACCAATTTAATAGAGACATGGTGTGCCTGCTACACAGAATGCTGCCAGTAAATTTGCTGTCTGTCAGACTACTGCAGTATGTAGAAGTTCTGTGATGATGTGCTTGCGCAAAATTTTTGTACTGCTAATTCAAACTAACAGCTGACATCGCGAACATTAACGAACGCAAAATATATGTCCTCTACAGTGTGTGTGTATGTATGTATGTGTGTGTGTGTGTGTGTGTGTGTATATATATATATATATATATATATATATATATATATATAATTAAATTATCAAATTAGGACATTGTAGCCCACAGCATCCCAATCCTCTGCTTGTTACATCATAATCATTTCTAGAGCTACAGTTTCTGGATATCATAAGCAGAAAATTGTGATGCCTGCAGTAGGAACAGCAAGAGCAAAGGAATTCTATGGGGGCAGTGCTAATGTTTTTACTACTTTTTACTTTGTGCTCAAAAATATTTTTATTTACTGTAGTATAGTAGATAGCTTTACAGTAAATTTGCTTACTTCTAAGCTGGCATTTTCTGTAGCTACAAATTGCAGAATTCCCTGCAGCTGACATCTGAGTAGGACTGCAGCAGTGGGAGATTCAGTAACCTGCATTGCATAATATAAGCTCCAGTCAGATGTTATCCGATCCTGCTGTTCTCCCTGGGCTAAATACAGTTCTCTGTTACTGTACTTAGTCCTGGGAGGAGAGCAGGACCAGCAAACAAAAGAACAAGCTTATATAAACTCTAGCATGCACTGCAGGCTATTGAATTGCTCACTGCTCCATCCTTCCTCTGATGTCGGCTGCAGCGGATTTTGGGATTTATAGTTACTGAAAATGTCAGCCTGAAAATAATACTAGTTTGATGCAATCTGCTGTACTACAGAAAACAGTAAGCAAAAAAATGCTTGTGCACACAAAGTGGAAATTGGAACCTGCCCCACACTTTTGAAAGGAACTGTTAGTGCTGACTGCTCCCCTTTAACAGTGATCATTTGTTCAAATATGTTTGACAGAAGGAAAGAAGGAACTGAAGAGAAAAAAGGTTATTGGAACAGTTCACAGCTTTCTCAAAAATGTGATGAAAAATCTGACACAAACTGCCTAGCAACAGCAGAAATTTCCCTTCAGCTTAACTGTTTCCGCACTTTATTTTATTTTATTTTTTTTTTTTAGAAAATCAGACTTATTTTTCTTCTGAAGTGCAGACACTGTAAATGGAAAGGGGATACACTCCTTACCTTTTGCATTGAGTTCATATTGGAGGCTCTCGGAAGGTGTTATCATGGAAAATATGACTAGAATGAAGAGGAAAGCTTCCCCCCGCCAATGAAAATATCACCTTCCTGGGAAAAGGCATTGACCTGGGAGCTGCTGAGTGCACAGCCTGGGTGTGGAGTTGGGGAGATACTTACTCATCATCACAATCAGCAGTAATCAATCGCAGGAGAGAAAATGTGCAGTACCATTTTCTGTTTTCCAAACTACTCCCTAACAGCAGAAGTTGTTAAATCATATTTTCTTATATTTATTTTATGTGTCTTGAATGTTCAAAGTGGGACAATTAATGATCGCAGCTACTACAGTATTTCCAAGGTTTCTTACTTGTAGACAGTTACAGGTTTTAGTGTTTGACATATTTCCGTATTTTTAAAAAATTACACATCTGTATATGTTGAAAGATATTTTAGAGAGTAAAATACAAGCCAGAGCATTTCAAAGTTTATGTACTATATAGAGAATAATGGATAGGTAGGTGGTTTATAACAAGGATTTTACACCCCCCCTTCCCCCGTGGAGTGGGATGCCACATAAACCCTTCAAGCTTTGCTCTTGGGGTTTATTAAGGTATCCCACCAAGGTGGTGTGTAAAATCTGAGTTTTGACCACCTACCCATCCTTTATTTTGTATAATTGCTGGGGATCATTTTTGTCGCCATAACAACTATATAAAATAAATGGAGTTATCTACGTAGTGGATCCATGGACTGTTGCCGTGGTCCTTAACTGAAGCAGTGTTTAGTTTATTTTTCTTTTTTGTTTCACACTGAAAATGAACATTTGCTGTGCCCAGTGATATCTTTGTTTAAAAAAAAGAGAACTTATTGCTGTCTCCTGTTGGGGAACTTTACAGCGCTGAGGAGCAGGAATGGCGCAAAGAAGAGGAAGATCGCAGTTGGAGCATGTGCCAAGCTAGGGAAACCAGGCACGTGTTTGTCATTATAACCAGCTGGTTATAATGACAAAATTACAACTCGGTTCCCTATGGGAAAAAAACGAGAGCCAATTATTATAAGACTAAAACTGCACTGTCGTCTTGTTCTTTGTTTGCTTTGTGCTCTAGAAATACTGTATTTCTTATAGCTACTTGGAGTACTTTAAAATTGATGACATACTCTCTTACTTTTTACTGCTGTGCTTGTCTTTGTTCAGCCCTGTGATCCAAAATACAAGCAATCAGTTTGACTAGCAGGCGTGATGAGGAAATGTTGAACTTATTTACTCAGGCATCTCCCATTTTAATGTCCCAGGAGATGGGTTACATACTAATTGTAACAATAAAATACAGCAAGCTATCACTTTCATAACACACCTAATACCAGTATTGTTCTTTGGAATGGGTTACAGTAATAATACTATTAATAAGTATGCCGTACTGCCATGCTAGAGGGTACTTTCCTATTTATATTTGAAGGAGTTATTTACGCCTTTTTTTTTTTTGTTGTTGCTGTTGTTACCTCCAGGTCATTATCCTGAAGTCCCATCAGAGCCAAAAACTGGTCTTGCTCAGTTAACCTGAATAACATTAAAATAACTGAGTGATTCAGAGTGGAGGACAATGCAGTTCTTTTTTACAGAATTAAGGCTGGTTTTCCTTACTTTCATCTGCCTCAGCCTCAAGTGACAGGACTGTGGTTCAAGGCATGATTACAAGCTGTGTATCATTTCAGGCTGACCACCGCAAACTGTAGCATTTCAGTTTTATGTTAAAAAGTTAAAAACTAAGTTTTATCCAAACATTAAAAAAAAGACTTCAACCAGGAATATGATGATGGAAAACAACAATAATGAACCACTTGTCTTTCCATCTGAACAGTGGAAAAAGCCAGTGGAGGAGGAGATCACTGGTACTATAGCTCTCCAGAGTCTAGACATTTGTAATTTTTTGTTGTTGTTAATCTAGTTCTCCAACGACTGGTGCAGGTCTATTTCCTACTGCTGCCCCGCTCCATCGCCTGGCATCCTAGGGACTTGCCTTCCAATCCTGGTGCTTCCCACACTACTTAATCCCTGTGGCAGGGGTCAGCAGCTTCCACTCACTGTCAAACAGATTCGGTTCCAGTAAGAGGGTTCTCTAGCCATTGCAGAGCCTGTGAGGGGTTTGCCTGTCATCCTGCGCTGTGCCTGGCCATTTTTCTCCACCAGTTTTTCCTTCCTAGAGGAATGGGCGTGCAGTGTCCATACATGCCTACACACGCTCCCGTATGTAGGACATCACTGGCTGCTGCTCCTCCATTTCCCCAAGTTGCAGTCCAAAGCTGTCTACACTCCCAGCTGCTGCTAGAGGCCAGACATGTGTCCCTCCTTCCCCAAAGAAGGAGAGCAGTCCACTGAATGCTTGAGCCTCCTCTCCCCAGTGACCCGAGTCCGTACCTGAACCCAAGTTGCTGGTGTGGTGGCAGATGAGACAGTGCCGCAGCCCTCCACACCGTTGGACATTTGTAATTAACATTCCTGTGAAATAATTCCGCCATTGATCCAGATTGCAATTTTCTGCAAGACTCTGCTGGAAGATGTATCTTATAAATAGAAGTCCGTTCTGTAAGTGTACTTCAAATTCCCTGTGGATAAAAAGATTAATCTATGGCAGATAACTTAATTTATAAAATGGGAAGGGAAAATCCGATATCTTTATCTGTCATTATCCTTGTGTTATAAGTGCCTAATTCACAGCCAAAAAGTGCTGCCAACTTGGATTCAAGACATGAGCGAAATTCTTGAGCCACTAACATAAACATTTTTTATTTATTTATATTTTATGCCCTCTTCCTCTCTGCCGCCTTACCTGGCTCTTGGGACCCTACAGTGAGGCCGGTCACTAGGAGTCTTCGGCCCCCCTCCTGCCGCATAACTTCCCCCCAGGTGGGGAAGGGGGGCAACTCCCCAATCACCAATTGTTGTGCCTCCTGCCACCAGTCCCAACCCCCTCAGGGTCCTGTCGTCTGGCTTGGCAGCAGGGAATTTTGCATTTCTAGGAGCGTGGATATGTTGTTCATCCACACTGTCTGGCATTGTCCCTTTCCCCTTTAAATCTTGCCGGAAGTCTTCAAGCTGGCTCCTCCCACCCACCCGGGTGGTAAATACCTCGGCTTCGCCCCATGACACCAGATCTTCCTTTCCGCTGGAAGATTCAGGTTCCCTCGTGCTTTCTGCAGTGTTGAGGCCCTGGATTCGTTTCGACGTTTTCACCGCATCTTCTCGCTCTGAAACTCATTAGAGTTTATGACTCTGATTCAGACATGGATGACAAGTCATCCCCCGGGTTTCGCCGGTGTCCTTGCGGACAGAAAATGTCGCGCACCAATCCCCACCTCTCGTGCGTTTACTGCCTCGGTTCTGTTCACGATACCTCGCAGTGCTCCATTTGCACTTCCTTCCACCCCAACGTCCAGGAAGATCGTCAGGCGCGCCTGAAGTTGGGTAGACCGGAGCTCCGCAACCCACCGGTAAAATCCAAGCAGGCCAGGTGGGCGGTCTCCGCGGCTGCGGATCCGCCGAACAGCTCGAGCGTCATGGCGGCCTTCGAGGAAGAAGCCTAAGCCTCGGCTAGCCGAGGTCTCTTCAGCCGCCTCAACCTGGGTTTTCCTTCTCAGGATCCTTTCGGGATGTGCCAGTCTCTCCCTACCAAGGTGAGGCGCCTCGGACTCGCACTCTTCCCGCTCAAGAAAAAGGATCCTAAATCTTCTTCGAGTCGAAGAAGACGCTCCTGGGATGAGGAGCGGTCCGAAGTTTCGACTTCAGTCGAAATTGCCTCCTCGGCCGCTGGGTTTTCAGACCTTCCGTCTGTACCGGGTGAAGAAGCCGAGGAGTCGGCTGATCTGGTCGAGATTATTATCGGCCCGATCGAGCCGTTATCACCGACTCCGGTCGATGATTCTTTGGAGAGAACGCCGATTCTCTCCTTCCCCGACGAGGAGACCCGCCCTACGGGCCTCCCAATCGAGGGAAAAGAACCGGAACCTCGGTTTTCACCGAGCCCAGTCTCTCCCGATCGACAAAGCCGACACCGTCGGTCTCGATCAGGGAGTAAGTCCTCTTCAGTCGATCGACCTAAAAAAGGACACAAACACTCCCGCAAGAGGCGCCACCACCATTCCCCTTCCTCCTCGGACGAGGAGAGGCTTCGACGAAAAATTCGTTGACACTGCGAGGATCTCATGTGGCAGCAATTCCTGCTAGCAGGTCAGAAGCCGGCTCCCTCGGGTCCCGGCTATCTCTTGGCCTCAGCCTCTTCGGCCGCCTCAGACACCGATTGCTCCGGTGCCGGTCTCTTCGGGGTCTCAGTAGGCCTTCGCACGCAACCGGTTTCAGGTTCCCCACCAATTTTGGTGGAACCTCCACCTAGCTGCCCCTCGGAGGGAATCCTCCAGGAGGCACGACAGTCTTCGGTCTCCCCACAGACTGTCAATTACAGTCACCCTGATCGCCCAGGCGTACGAGGGGACTTAGGTGGGCAGCCTTTATATCGGGACACCTCCGATTCCGATAACACTGGCCTTCACTCTCTCGATGAGCTTTCGGCATCAGGCTTGGAAGAAGGGCCTTTCTCCTTCCAGGGCATCCTCCGGCTCATTTCTGAATCGACAGGGATGGCCCTACAGCCTATCCAGAAAAAGGCTGAATATCCCCTTACAGATATCCTTAAGAGGGGGGATACCCCTACGGAGGCATTTCCAGTCGCCGAAGCCATTATGGTTCCGGCCTTGGAACTCTGGCAGCGTCTAGCCTCCTGCCCAGCTCCATCTGCCCGCATGGCACGCAAGTACGCGGTGCCCACAGGGTCTTTGGCGGGGTTTACTGAGCACCCCTCGGCGGAAAGCCTTGTGACTGCCAAAGTATTCAGGTGGACGGGCAGCTCAGCCGATACTGATCGCCCTCCAGATAAAGAGTCCAAACTTATGGACCACTCGGCCCAGAAGGTCTATGCTACATCATCTTTGGGCCTTCGTCAGGCAAGCTCAGCGGTGATTATGGCACACTTCTCTCACGCCCTCTTGGGGTCGCTGGATGAAGTTCTCCCCCACCTCCCAGCTGACATACAGACCACGGTCAGGCAGGTCAGGGACCAGAGCAGAGCTGTTGCTAAACAACAACTCCAGACTGCTCTGGACGTGGGTGATTCCTGTGCCCGTTCACTAGCTGCAGCGGTATCCACTCACCGCAGGGCTTGGCTGAGGTTATCCTCCTTTCCCGTGGATACTCAGCACAAGCTGGCTGATGTGCCCTTCCTTGGCACCGACCTCTTCGGGCCAGGAGTGGCAGGTCACCTGCAGCGTATTGAGCAATCTAATGCCACCTTAGATGCTACATCTGCTAAGGGTTCTTCAAGTAAGAACCAGCAGAAGCGCAGGAAGAAGCCTTTTCATCAGTCTTCCCCTGCGGTCAGACAACCACCCTTCCAAGGGGGTCAACAGCAGCAGGCTCAGGCTTGGCGCCCTAGGCCCAGGCAAGGTCCCCAGCAGCCATGCAAAGGAGGCCGAGGCACTGGTCCAGGTGCCTCCTCCTCCTCTAAGCCTGCCCAGTGACGGGCCGGGGGTGTCCTCCCCCATACCCGTCACTTCAGCTCTGGGTCCTCCCGTGGGGGGCCGGCTCCCGCCACTCGCTTCCGCCTGGTCCGTATCACCACGGACAGATGGGTCCTAGAAGTGGTCGGCAGGTCTGCCCTCTGAATTCGAGCAGTACCCACCCAGCTGAGCCCGTGCCCCACGAGAGGAGCGGATCCAGTCGCCCAGTCTGTCCTCCGAGACGACATTGCGCTTACCTCCTCAAGGAGGTGGTGGCCCAGTGACGGATCCTCCTTCAGACCCAGGCTTCGTCTCCAGGTATTTCCTGGTGCCCAAACGGACGGGGTTTGGCTCCCATTTAGATCTGCACGACCTGAATCGGTATCTCAGGTCTTGCACCTTTGGATGGTAACTCTAAATCAGATCATACCATCCCTGGAGCAAACATGTGGTTCTGCACACTGGATCTTCAGGACGCTTTTCCACGTCCCTATCCGTCCGTCTCATCAGCGTTCCTCCGCTTCAGGGTCGAAGGACCCTGTACGAGTTCAGAGCCATGCCGTTCGGCCTGTCATCGGCCCCAAGGGTTTTCACCAAATGCATTGCAGTGGTGGCAGCCCATCTTCGGCGTCAGGGGTTCAGATTACCCCACCTGGACGATTGGCTCCAGGATCCTCCCTTCAGGAGGTGGAGAGGTCCAGGACCTGACCTCCAACCTGCTCGCACTTGGGCCTTCTGATCAACGAGGCCAAATCGGAACTCGTACCTTCTCAGGTGATGGGCTTCATCGGGGCAGAGCTCGACTCTCGTCCAGCCAGAGCTCGGCTCCCGGCGGACAGGGCGGAGGTTCTCTCCTCCTTTGCCCAATCATTTTTGGTTGGGCACTCACGCCCTGCCCGGGACTTCCTGCACCTCCTGGGCTACATGGCGGCGTGCACGTTGGTGGTCCGCTGGGCCAGACTGCACATGCACCCCCTCCAGTGGGAGCTCGACGCCCAGTGGTCTCAGCGTCAGAGTCTTTTCGACCAGCTGGTCACGGTCACCCAGAGGATGTGGGACGCTCTCCAATGGTGGACCGCCCAGCCGACTGTCATCCTTACGACCGATGCCTCTCTCATGGGCTGGGGAGCCCACATGGGGGACCACAGAGCTCATGGGCTCTGGACCCCAGAGGAGTCCTGATGCTACATCAACCTGTTGGAGCTCAGGGCAGTCAGACTGGCTCTGTCAGCTTTCGCTCCTCAGCTCCGGGGTCAAGTGGTTCAAGTCCAGACGGACAATACCACGACCATGTACTACCTCAACAAACAGGGCGGCACACACTCCCATCTGCTATGCAAGGAGGCGCTCCGGATTTGTACCTTCGTCAGCCGACTGGAGGCGGATCTCCTAGCCATCCATGTGGCAGGAGTCGCGAACCAACTGGCGGATGCTCTCAGCCGCTTAGGCCAGACATCCCACGAGTGGTCTCTCCATCCAGAGGTAGCTTACTACCTGTTCTCTCGTTGGGGCAAACCGTTGGTGGACCTGTTTGCCTCCAGGGAGAACACCAAGCTGAGGCTGTTCCATGCCCGCCCCCCTCAGCAGGGCTCGCTGCAGGGGGATGCCTTCTCGAGGCCGTGGACCCCAGGCCTCTTTTACGCCTTTCCTCCATTTCCCTTGATCCACAAGGTGTTACTCAAGGTGAGGAAGGACAAGGCGAAGGTGATCCTGGTAGCCCCAGATTGGCCATGCCAGTTCTGGTATCCAGATCTCCTCAGCCTCAGCTGCAGGAACCCGGAGCGGCTCAGTACACGCCCGGACCTGATTTTTCTGAACCAGGGGAAGGTCCTTCATCCGGACCTTCAATCCCTGCACCTCACAGCCTGGTTCCTGAGCGGCTAGAATTCCAGGCTTTGGGTCTTTCTGAGGATGTCTACACCGTGGTGGAGGCATCTCGAAAAGAATCGACCAGGAAATGTTATGCGATTTTCCATTTGGTGTCGGGGTAAAGGTCTGGACCCCTTATCCTGCTCGGTGGCTAACATTCTAGACTACCTTTGGTCTCTCTCCAAAGGGGGTCTTCAGTCATCGACCCTTAGGGTGCACCTTGCAGCCATCTCTGCCTACTGGGCGCGGGCCGGTCAGCCGACGTTGGTACAGGAGACGGTGATCGGGCGCTTTTTCAAAGGCCTGGATCACATATCCCCTCCGGTGCGTGAACCTCCACCTCCGTGGGATCTTTTGCTGGTTTTGGCAAAGCTCTTGGGCAAGCCATTCGAACCCATGCACAAGTGTGAGCTCGCACTTGTCGTGGAAGACTGCCTTCCTGGTGGCTATCACGTCAGCCAGAAGGACAGGGGAGCTCCAGGCGCTTTCGGTGGACTCCCCTTATCTGGTCTTTCACAGGGACAAAGTTGTCCTGCACCCACCCGAAATTCCTTCCGAAGGTGGTGTCAGAGTTTCACCTTAACCAGGTGTTGACCCTGCCAGTATATTACCCTAATTACACCTCGGTCGCCGAGTATAGGCTCCATACTCTGGACCTCAGACGTGCTCTCTCCTATTATAAGGAGAGGACGGCGGAAATTCGGGGAGAGGTTCACCAGCTGTTTGTCACCTACGCTGAAGCCGCTTCTGGCAGACCTGCAGCCAAGCGGACTATTGTGAGATGGATCACATCATGCATAGGTCTGTGCTATGAATTGGGCGGGTAAGGAGCCTCCCAAAGGGCTAAGGGCTCATTCTACCACCTCATCTGGCTGCTTCGGTGGCTGCTTCCAGGGACATCCCTATCCAGGAAATCTGTCGGGCCGCTACCTGGAAGTCAGAGAGCACCTTTATTACCCATTACCACATTGACCTAGAGTCACGTCGGGATGCTGGTTTTGGGGCCTCGGTTCTCCAATCTCTATTCCATAAGTAGGGGGTGTGCGCCTTGCCTCCCTCCTCCCGGAGAACTGCTAGGAGTCTGCCAGACAGTGTGGATGAACAACATATCCACGTTCCTAGAAGAACAGGTTACTCACCTGTAACAGTAGTTCTAGGAGTGGTATATGTTGTTCATCCACCTCTGACCTCGGCTTTAGGCGCACAACCTGGCTTCAGCGGGCTAGATCTGGCGTCATGGGGCGGAGCCGTGGTATTTACCACCCGGTTGGGTGGGAGGAGCCAGCTTGAAGACTTCCGGCAAGATTTAAAGGGGAAAGGGACAATGCCAGACAGTGTGGATGAACAACATATACCACTCCTAGAACTACTGTTACAGGTGAGTAACCTGTTCTTTCTGGTCCCCTACCGAGAGCGTCAGCCACCAAGAGGATCCATTGAGATGAGTGCATGCAGAGACATGATGTTGCTCTGGATCCCAGATGACACCCTCCCCTACCACTTGGTGCTCTGTGTTGCACCTCCACCCATGTGCACCCAGGTGGCGGTGTTGCAATGGGAGCAGCAGTCCTCCTCCCCTCCCTGGCTGACCCTACAGCAACCTGGGCTTGCTCCCGAACTCCGGTCGCCAGTGCTGCAAGTGGTTATCATACTGCTGTGCTGGTGGTCCAGCCTAACTTAAAGTTTTAGAAAATCAGCAGCTGCATTAGAGCTGGCCTGGTGGCATGGAAGGCTGAGGTGCTAGCAGCTTACCTTCTCATCCCAGGTGTCCTTTAGCATCAGGGCCATGGACAAGCAGGTTTTTCAACTTCCCCCCAAGCAGCCACCCTCTGAACAATCAAGGTCCTCTAACTCCTCATTCCCTTCTTCTGGGGGAGAGGAACCTTCTGTCCACATCTCCCCAGCCGCTGATCTCGCAGAGTATCAGCGATTCCTTGTGAGGATGTTTGAGAACCTGCATCTCTCCCCTGCCACTCAGAACAATCCAGAGCACTTGGCGCATGCCTTTTTGGGCGATTTCAATGAGGACACCCTTGTGGTGCCCCCCCGGCCTGCTCCCTTTAGGGGGGTGTCGTTCAGTTCCTGGCAGAGACCCTTCTCAGGAGTCCCCGCCCCTAGGGATCTTTGCTAGCGGTATTGCACCCACCTGGAGTCTCCAGATTCCATGCCTCATCCTCAGTCAGGATTGCCGCAACTGGACACTCTCGATGGGCTTCGCGCCCTCCACCGTCACTGGCCCCCAGATCAAGACTCCTCGGATTTTGACTTCTGGGGTAGGAGGACTTTCTACTTGGCATGGTTGCTGTTTTCTATTTCTGCACATCAGGCCCACTATGCAGCCTATGATAGGTTCTTGTGGTCCAGGCTGGGTCAGATCCTAGGCTCTTTGCCTGACACAGAGCAAACCAGACAAGCCATTGCTCTCTCTGCACGTGGCCTGGAGCTAGCAAGGCACCAAGCAAGGGCATCGTATGACGCCAATGAGGTAGCTACCAGGGTCGTAGGGACAGCGATCTGCACTAGGTGGACGGCATGGCTACGTCTTTCCCGGTTGTCACCCTTGGCCCGGCATAGGGTGATTAACTCCGCACACCAGAGGACCTATCTGTTTTGCTGTAGGGTGAGGTGGCGTTTGTCAGAGCAACTTCCTTCCCCCTCCAGGGAGGTCCCCGTCTCACTCTCCCCACTCTCGGACCTCTCCAGGCCCGGAAGGTCCTCCCTCTTAGTGTGTCACCCACTGAGAGCTAAGGGAAGTTGTCCTTTAGGGTTTTAAAAGCCCCCTTCGGGGGGCTCAGTACTCATCCATATGTGATGAATGGCGAAGACTGACACAGATAAGATATGAAAATTATGTACCTACCGTAATTATGATCTTTCTGTGTATCTTCACCATTCATCGCAACCCCACCCGCCATCCCCCTGGGGCCTCAGTCTCTGGATCCCCCTCCCTCTCTGTGCCTTTCCTTGCCCCCCTTCCCTGTCTTGTCGGGGGGGGTGATGCTGGGGCACGGTGTGGGGTGGTATGACTGGAGGGGAGAGTGGTCAGGATGGGGCAGCATTCCCTTTTCAGTGCTCTGCTTCACTACTTTGGAGTGAGAGAGGGTAGTTGCCCTCCATCTTCGCCTCCTTCTTTCTCTCTTTCAAAATTTTAGTTTTCATGTCTTCTGGGCAAGTCTTTAAGTTCATTTATCCCAACTAAAAATTCTCATTGTTACATATGAGTGGGGGCAGAAACTCTGTTCCTGTCCTCTAAAAATAGCCGTTTCTTTTTCAGTGATTCTGTGCCTTGAACTCTGGTAAATAAGCCTCTTGACTACTCTTTGCAGTTCCTATACAATCTAGTGACAGGACAGAATCCAGCATGTTCTGACTTTCTGTTTCCCCTCTCATGTCAAACATTTATATCTCAAAATTTCCTACCCTTCCCTAACTCCCACCCTTTTCTATTTTCCAGAGATTGGGGCCCCCTTCCCAATCTCCCTAGCTTTCGTTTCTCTCTTGCTCTGTCCTCTCAGTCATTTATTTCTCCTTCTGATTTTATATCTTTCCTTTTCTGTCCCTTGGACTCTTTGTCCCACCCTCCCAGCCCTCCTCTTTCCTCACCTCCAGCAACTCAGAACTGGCAGGCAGGTGGGTCAGCGGCTCTAACGGCCAACTCCCCGCCATGTGGAGCGTCGGCCTTGAGGGCAGTGCCGAGAGCGCATGGGTTCCACCTACCAAAAAAAAAAAGCGCTCCCGCAGGGTCCTAGCCTCCGGCCAAGTACCATATGTGATGAATGGTGAAGATACACAGAAAGATCATAATTACGGTAGGTTTCTCCTCATATATACAGTAAAGCTTTCAGGAGAAATACCAGGAAGCTGTTACAGACCCCCTCCTCTTTACCTGGGGTCAATGAACGTATTGATAAGAAATTCCAGCTCTCCAGGGCGGATACTGAATTTCTGTCCACCCTGGGCATGAGGGAGTAGTGCAGCAAGCTGCCTGTGACAAAGCTGGAGTGCCTCTGTCTTCCTTACCCCCTGACAAGGACTCCAGAAAAATAGATTACATTGCAAAGAAGGCTTATACTTCTGCTTCTTTGCTTCTCTGCCTCGCTTCTTACCTGGCCTACACAGCCAAGTACCAAAAGGCTTTGTGGAATTCTGTCCTGGCCATTGCACAAGAATCTGTCTCTGGTTTAGTACTTGATAGAAATGCTAAGACTGCCCTGGAAGCTATCAGATATCAGTTTCACATGGCAGACGACAATAATAAAGCTGCATCCAGAATAATGGCCCAGGCCATTTCCCTAACAAAGTTTGCCTGGCTGAGAACTAGAACTACCAACTTGACACAGGATACTCCGTCCAAGGCCTTGGACTTCCCCTGTGATAAAAATCTTCTGTTCGACTCTAGGACAGAAGAGTACATGAAAAAGGTGGATGAGTATAAGTCCACTTGTCAAAGCAACACTGCCAAGCAAAAGACTTCCACACACAAGCCACAGCCCAAGGCAAATAGAGGAAAGGGTTATTTTCTTAAGCCTTACTACCCCTGTCCTCCTCCACAATATGACTAATCCTGGATGAGAGGATACTACAGGGGATGGGGCAGGAGAAGCCCCTACAACTCGGACTAAGCCCTGACATCAATGCCCAGGTCGCCTCCCCACTGCCAGTAGGGGGCAGGCTCTCCCACTGCCTCCAAGCCTGGACAGACAAGTGGGTCCTGGAGGTAGTGGAAAAGGGCCTGCCTCTTCAGTTCAAGAAGATGCCAGCTTTAAGGGGCACTCTGTTTTCAAAATCTCTAACCCCAACAGAAAAACTCCTGCTGGAGTTGGTGTTATGTTCTAACATTTATTCTGGTCTTGTTCAACAAACTCACACTGCAACATGAATAGAGCAGCTTTCATTTTCATTCAAGAGTCTCTCTAGTCTCAACAACAACACTCTCTGTCTGCTCTCTTTCTAGCTTACACATATCGGAATGCTGCTGTCAAGTGGCAGAAGTAACACAATGCATTACCATTTCAAATACATAACAGTTGGAAGTCAGAAACCTCCTGGCATCAAAAGTGGTGGAAAGGGTACCAGCCTTACAGAAAAGCAAAGGCCTGTACTCTAGATACTTTCTCACCCAAAAGAAAAATGGGAAGTGGTGACCTATTCTGGACCTTGGATATCTCAACAAGCACCTTCTGAAACCCAAATTCAAGATGGTTACACTAAATATGGTCATTCAGTCCCTGCAACAGGGAGACTGGCTAGCCTCTCTTGACTTCAAGGATGCCTACTTTCACATACCCATAAGGCAGTCCCACAGAACATTTCTGAGGTTCAAACCCCCCCTCAGGGCATTACCAGTTCATAGCCATGCCCTTTGGCCTAACATCTGTGCCAAGGATGTTTACCAAATGTCTGGCTGTCATGGCAGCACATCTCAGGAAAAAGGAGTCTCAGTCTACCCTTATCTGGATGACTGGTTAATTGTGGGAAAAACTCCAGTGCAGGTCCAGGAGTTCATATCTCCCAGAAAAAGCAGCCTGCTGTCTCTGGGATTTCTCATAAACATAAAGAAATCCCATCTAGAGCCAACACAGCTCCTACCATTTATAGGGGCACAGTTGGACACCAAGTAGAGCAGGGCCTTCTTGCCACCAGAAATAATTCAGTTTCTTGTCAGTGGAAAGTTCTTTCATTCTCAGCCAACCAAGGGCAGTCAGACACTTAAGACTCCTGGGACACATGGCATCTATGACAGCGGTGGTCCCAGGAGTCAGGTACTGAATGAGGGACATTCAGTATCAACTTGAGTTCTCACTGGTCCCAGAAGAGCAATGCTCTATTCAAACTATTACCAGTCACAATGACATTTCTTCAAGACCTGCACTGGTGGAAGGACACTGCCAAACCTGTCAGTAAGTGCCTCCTTCCAGACCTCCCTTCCTACAAAAATCATCATTACAGATGCTTCTCTTCTAGCATGGGGGCTCACCTGGACAATTCTTCTGTCAGTGGTACCTGGACTCCAAAGGAGTCACAATCACACATCAACCTCCTGGAACTCAGGGCCATTTGTCTGACATTAAAGACCTTTGCCCCTCACATCAAAGGTTACATGGTGCAGATCAGGACAGACAACACCACTGCCATGTTTTACATAAACAAGCAGGGTGGCACAAGGTCAGAAATCCTCTGTACAGAGGCCATGCAAATGTGTACCCTAGCC
This sequence comes from Neoceratodus forsteri, assembly GCA_016271365.2. Lineage (NCBI taxonomy): Eukaryota > Metazoa > Chordata > Ceratodontiformes > Ceratodontidae > Neoceratodus > Neoceratodus forsteri. The sequence continues at coordinate 61,887,642 of CM028132.1, read as the reverse complement.
TAGTTTCTCAATGTGTCTTTGATGGCCATTCACCTTCCAGGCATAGACAACACCCTGGCAGATGCCCTCAGTTGCATAAGCCAGAGACACAGCGAGTGGTGTCTCAACAAACAAGTGCTAGCCACAGTATTCAGAACGTGGGGGACCCCAGAAATAGACTGTTTTTTTTCTCCCCCCTCAATCACTAGCTTCCTCTGTTCTGCTGCAGGCCACCAGTTCTGGGAACTCTCCCAACATGTGCCCTAGTGCTGGTCTGGTCAGGGAAGTTCCTATATGCCTTCCCTCCATTTCCTCTCATTTTCAAGGTCCTGCTGAAACTCGGACTTCAGCCAGCATTAATGATTCTGGTGGTGCCAGATTGGCCAAGGCAAGCTTGGTGTCCTCTACTGCTAACACTTTCTTGCAGCAGGCGCATTCGTCTTCCCCTCAGTCACTCACTTCTGACCCTTCCCCACTCAGGAGTGACATCCAGATCTGTAGTCTCTTCACCTCAAAGCTTGGCTCTTGAGGAGTTATTCTCAGTACTCAGAACAGGTCCTTAATATACTAAGGATGGCTAAAAAGCCCAACACAAAGAAGACCTATGCAGCCAAATGGAAGAGATTCTCCATCTGGTGTAAAGACAAACAGATTAAGCCCTTTTCTGCTTCTGACACCATCCTTTTGGACTATTTGGTTCATCTCCAGGCCTCGGGCTCGAGGCCTTCTTAGCTGAAACTACATTTGGCTGCAGTTTCGGCCTATCTTTCTGTTGGAAAGTCCAAATCTGTTTATTCCCAACAGGTGTTCAGTTTTTTTTAAAGACCTTTTGCATCTTCAGCATCCTGTCAGGGACCCCCCCTCACCGAGTCTGAATCTGTGCATTGCCAAGCTCATGGAGCCTCCCTTTGAGCCCAATGATACCAATGAGGTCACTTCACTGCTTGCAGGGACAGTGATCTGCATTAGGCGGATGGCATGCCTTCGCCTTTTGAGCTTGTCACCTTTGGCCCGGCGTAGGTTACTGGACTCCTCCTTCCAGGAGACCCATCTCTTCTCCCGTAGGGTGAGACAGGAACTACAGGGGTGCCTTCCTTCCCTCCCCTGGAGTCAGGGGACCCTGCCTTGTCCTGACCAATCCCAGGCCTAACTGGCTAGTGGAGGGTCTCTCCCCCCCCCCGGTTTTCCCCTCGGGCGGGGGCTAAGGGATGTTATTCTCTCAGGGATTCCTGGGCCCCATTCAGAGGAGCTTAGTACTCACCCAACAGTGATGAATGGTGAAGACTGACACAGGGAAGATATGAAAATGATGTACCTATCGTAATTCTTGATCTTCCTGTACATCTTCACCATTCATCACTGAATCCCTTCTACCTTCCTCTCACAAGGCCTCAGTCCCTGAGTTGTACTGCCTCCCTGCTTGCTCCCCTTCTCTCTGATGTTTTTTCCCATTTGCAGTTTATACTGATCTGCCACTAGACGCATCTTATTTTTCCTATTAATCCTCCAACCTTGCCTCTGCCTTTTCCTGTTCTAATCACTGTTATCCCCTGCCTTGTTCTCACTTTTAGCATATTGTACTCTGAAGAAAAGAAAAAAAAACTACTCCACAGTGGCAGTCACACTCACTGAAGGTCAGTTATTCCCCTTACCTTCCCAATAGAAATAGCATTGGGCACCACGGCTATCACACTCAGCCTACTCATGGTTACCTTTCTTGCTCTGCCCACGTCCCATCCTGCCCCCTACCCTCCACCCTGAGCCCCACCCCTCTACCACCCCACAGCAGCCAACCCCCCACCCTGGACACCCCTATTTTTCCATGGCACCCACCTCCAACCAATACCCCCTCTCCCCCGGGACACCCTGGGCCCATCCCTTCCTTGCCATACCTACCCTCCGCACCCTATCCATCCCTTTTAACCCCACTAGTAGGACCTCGCACTGGGTCCTGGTCACCACAGACCGCTCATCAGATTAATTGCTCTACTCCTTCTACTCTCCAGAAACATGCACCCCAACCCCAGGCCGTTGTCAACTAGCCACCCCACACCCCGCTCTAGTGCTGGCCTCAGCATTGCATCCATGAATATTTGCAGCCTCCTAAAAAAAATCCAGCGCTCTCCAGTGCTGGGCTGTACAGCACCACCCTGATGTTATAGCACTAGTCGAGACCTGGCTCTTGAGAAAAATTCCTGACTCGGTTATCTCCCTCCCTGGCTACACTCCGTTCAGGGAAGACCGTAAAGGCAAACGTGGTGGCGGGTGTGCAGTCTTTATGCATGACAGACTTTTAGGCCATGCTCTTCCTGCCCCCAAGCTCGGTTTTAGTGCCCAAGCCCTCACCCTCAAGGTTACCCCTGACCCAGCCAGTGGCCCTCTTTTTCTCACAGTCTCTCACATACCACTGAGGGACCAGGGACCAACTGTCCACTTCCTCATTGATTACCTCACCACACTCCCACACAAGGCCAGAGCAGCTCATCCTAGGTGACCTTAATGTCAATTGGCTGAGTACCACTGCCCCCCCCCATATCAGGGACTCCTTCGCTGCACTAGATATGACCCAACTAGTTACCTCACCCACTAGATTTAACTGGTCAGATGGCTCCAGCACCCTCCTTGATGTCATTCTGTCAAACCGCCCCCATAAAATCAGAGATATTAATGTACTGCCAGACTCTCTTAGTGACCACTCTCCTGTCCTCTGCCACTGGTCATCCCCCACACCAAAACCAGTGTCCCAGGTCACCTCGCATCGGCGGTTTTGCCCCGGGGGTCTCAGAATGCTAAAAACGCACCTAGCCCAGCTTGACTGGTCCCTAGTCCTACTCGCAGCGGATATTGACTCTGCCCTAGCCTATTTCTCCAGTGCCTTCAACAAGGCCTGTGACCTTTTCGCCCCCACCGATCAGAATCCGTACCAAGAAACACAACGCCCCATGGATCGCCCCATCCCTCATCCAAACACTGAAACAAAGAGATAGTTGCTGGCATATTGCTGTCGAGACAGGCAAACTGGCTGACAGATAAGCCTATAATGCAGCACGTAACAAATGCACCTGGGCTATAAGGCAGGCTAAGGCCAAATATTATCAAGTCATCCTTGAATCCACTTGGGGCTTATTCCATGCCTTCTGGGACAATATGAAAGAGCTCAATGGAAAGACCCACTCCCCCCCCACCATCACTACTCTCCATAGATGGTACTGTCACTACTGATCCTCCCCACATAGTTGAGTGCCTCAATATGGCTTTCTCAGATCTAAGCTCTGTCCTCCCCAACTACAATTTCAACCCTATCCCTGCCTCCACCCCCCACCTCGGATCGCCCCCCTTTCTACTTGCATGCCATATCACCCCTTGAAGCCAGGCCCCATCTGCAAAAAGCCTTAGCTAGCAACAACCCCAGCTGTGATCCCCTGGACTCCAGGATTCTCCTATTAGTCCTAGATACTGTACTAGTCCCTCTCACCAACCTTTTAAACCAGTCACTATGTCTTGGTCAATTTCCCAGTGCCTGGAAAATTGCAGAAATCACCGCTATCCATAAGGGTGGAGATAGAACCTCCATTAACAATTTCAGGCCCATCTCCATTCTCCCCCCTCTCTCCAAAGCACTAGAAAAAATAGTGGCCATTCAGCTCTCCGAGTATCTGGCCAAATACGACCTGCTGTGTCCAGAACAACATGGATTCCACCCTGGACACAGCACCACTACAGCCATCCTAGAGTTCTCCCAGCACCTCCACTCTGCTCTCAACTCTGGTCATGTTGCGGGTGCAGTGTTCATTGACCTCTCCAAGGCCTTTGACACTGTCTGTCACCCCCTCCTACTTGACTCCCTCCACCAACTTGGCTTCTCCCCTGGCCCACTGGCTTGGTTCACCAGTTACCTCTCTGCCAGATCATAGCGCGTGAAGGTAAACGGCACCCTGTCCAATACCCTGCCCGTTCACTCTGGGGTCCCCCAGGGTTCCATCCTGGGCCCCGTTCTGTTCAGCCTATTTCTCAATACCCTCCCCAGCTCCTGCTCTGGCAATATGGTACTCTATGCCGATGATGCGGTTCTCCTTGCCTCCCACTCTGACCCCACATCTCTACAGGAATCCCTGCAGCACACATTTAACCAAGCCAAAAAGTGGTTCCTTGACCACCGGCTGGTCATTAACCTAAAAAAAAACAATTCTGTGCTTTTTTCGCATCACCAGAATAAGGCCAAAAATGGCCCCTCTGCATTCTCCCCAGTAATGCTCACCCTCTCGAGCAGGTGTCGTCCTACAAGTACCTGGGCATCACCTTTGACTCGGCTCTTGCATTCCACACCCACATCAATACCCTGTCCTCAGCCATAAACTCTTGGATTGGCCTTCTCTATCACCACAGAGATTGCCTCCCCCAAACCGCTCTCTGACTGGCCATCAACTCCTCCGTCCTGTCCCTAGTGGACTACGGCCTACCTATCTTCGCTGCGGCCAACAATACCGCCCTCACCAGAATCCAGACCTCAATAAACAAGGCCTGCAAGCTCCTGACCGGTGCATCCCTCCGCACCCATACTTGCCTGCTCTATTCCACTGCCAGCCTGCTCACCTTGGAGGAGCTCCTGTGCTACTAAACCTGCTTACTTGCCAAAACATCCCTGCTAGGACTCTTCCCCCCCCCCCAGGGGTCATCGCGTCCCTGTGGCTTGCATCCCCATCTGTTGCCACCCATAGCTCAGTTAAGGCCACCTTTCTGGTGCCCCATACCAAGACCTCCCTAGCCCAAAGGTTCTTCCACTACCGTGCCCCCACATGGTTCAACTCCCTCCCGCTCTCTATCACTAAGTCTACCAAAATTGGTCCTTTTAAAGTCGCTCTCCATAACCACCTCTTTGGTGCCCGGAGCTGTAGTTGCCCTTAATCAGCCTAATGTTGGGGTCCCTCCCCGTTTCTTGCCCATAGCCTTGACAATGTCCATTGGACTGCTTCCCCCCACTTTTTTTCTCTTTTCCTCACCCTGTTCCCCCCACCCTTCCACTTAGTTATTTCCTGAATGCGGCCAGGGTTGTGACTTCTATTATTGTTATACTTTATACAATTGCTATTTACTGCATGTAACTTTATCCCGTAAACCACTGTTACATTGTGTTTTTTATTATCTGTATTGCACCTGTATGTTACCACTGTTGTATCTCACACTGTAACCATGTCTACCGTCCCTGCAACGAGGTGCCTTTGTAAAGGAGTCCCTGACTCAAAGGTTGTAAATCCGACTTTCAAAAATAAATAAATAAATCCCCCTTGAGAATTTACCTTAAATGATCTCCTGATCAGCTTTAATCCTTGATGTGTCTTGGCCTCCCTCTCTCCTCCTGCTCCCCCTCAAATCTCTTCTCTATCTCTCTTTCTCTTTTTTCCCTTCCTGCCCTTTGGCCGTCCAGGGACTGGGGTCTTCCTCGACCCATACCCTCCCAGGTTCCTCTCCTTCTCTGTCCTCTGGTCTGCTTATTCTTTTTCAGTTGCTTCCATTCCTTTTACTGTCTCTCGGGCTCCCTTGCCCCACCCTTATTTCTCTATACTTCTTTTTTCCTTCTGTCCCCCTAACATGCAGAACTGAGGTGGAGAACGATCCAACAGCTGTTACTGGCTAACCCATGATCACCACACAATGCTTTGGCCTCATGGGTGGTGCCGATGGCGCCGGCTCCTCCTTCAAAAAAAAAAATCTGTCCCTGGCCAGTCACCCAACAGTGATGAATGGTGAAGATGCACAGGAAGATCAAGAATTACGGTAGGTACATAATTTTTATTTTTGTGCTCAAAATCTTTCCTAACAGTTTGAAAATTAATACTGTTAGGCAAACTTTTTTTAATATAGAAATTACCATTGTTTTGTCAATAAACTCTGCTTTTGAATATGCAAATTAGTTATGCAAGTATAAATACTTTACCAAACATTGCATGTACTCTTCCTAAAGGAATTAAAATTGACTTCACATGCTTTACTTATAATTAATTTGCTTGTGCTGGTATTTGACAGTTGTATTTTCATATTAGTAACAAATAAAACTTTGTTAAATATTACTCATGTGACTTACAGTCTTACAAAACTAATACAATTATTAATGATCAGCAGTGATCATCACTCGTTCATCCACAGATCATCAAAAACCACCAAGCTGATTTAAGCTTACAAAAATAATCAATAATCATCAGGTGGTAATTTGAATGTTACATGTTTGATGGATAAATCTTGATCTACAGATGAGGATCTTAGATCCTTCAAAGCAAGGGCCCCATACTGGTACAATTCACTTCCTAGGGATATCACTAACACCCCAAATCTAAACCCCTTTAAGCGCACTCTTCATCAGCACTTGGTGGCCAATGCCAGCTGTGACTGTACCTTGTAAAAAAATAAATAAAACACTGCTTTTTCATGGAACACACTTTTTTCTTTCCCACCCTTATCCCTCTTCTCTCACACATGATCCACAATTGTTTCTCCCATGTGTTACTGTTCACAAAGCCTCTGGCAGCTCATGTACTGTTAAGTGGCAGCTCTCTTGCTGTTACCTAATGTAAGTTAAAGATGACACTTCATCTCCCATGTACTGTTTTGTATTTTTACCTGTGTAATTATTGGTTTGCCTGTCTTGTTATAACCTGTCCTGTTTCTATGTCATGGAACCTTTGTAAAAGAGCCTTTGGCTCAAAGGTATTGATTTCTGAAACTTAAATAAATAAATAAATCACGATCTCTCTTGTTGGTCATATGGTAACATATGATGAACAAGGATCAGTCATGACTGACCTTCAGAAAATGTGACTGATGATTTACTAATTCACCTGGGAACCCCTAAATGACACCTCTGTCTGTTTTACATGTTGGTTACTTGCAGTGATGAGAAAATTGCATTAATACTGAGTTGATAGATAGGAGGAGGCTATATTGCCCATCTAGCCAGTCTCCTACTTTTCAGTGGACCCAGTGTACTCCCCTTTGGTTCATAATATAGTTGTCTAATTTTCTTTTGAATTATGTTAGTGTGTTGGACTCTACTATTTCTTTAGGTAGATTATTCCACAGTCTACCTGCCTCTGTATAAATTTATCCCTCTTTTTGTTTTTAATATTCGTATCCAACTTGAATATTTTATTATGTGATCTAAGATTACGTTCTTTGTGTTGGATTTTGATAATCTCTTTCTGTAGTTCATTGTCTTTTATAATTTTTTTATACATCTGGAATAAGTCCCCCCTCATCCTCCTGTCCTCCATAGTAAATGTCCTAAGTCTATTTAGTCTCTTCTTTTATGATAGCCTCTGCAGTCTTGGCACTATTTTGGTTACTCTTCTCCGCAATCTCTCAATCAAGTGTGTGTCACCCTTCATGTGTGGATACCACAGTTGCGAACAGTAATCCAAGTGTGGTCTAACATACGTTTTATAGACTGGAATTATACACTGCTCACCTTTGGACATACGTTTTATAGACTGGAAATATACACTGCTTACCTTTGGACATACATTTTATAGACTGGAAATATACACTGCTCACCTTTGGGCATACGTTTTATAGACTGGAAATATACACTGCTCACCTTTGGACATACATTTTATAGACTGGAAATGTACACTGCTCACCTTTGGACATACGTTTTATAGACTGGAATTAGACACTGCTCACCTTTGGACATACGTTTTATAGAATGTAATTATACACTGCTCACCTTTGCTCATACATTTTATAGATTGGAATTATACACTGCTCACCTTTGGACATACGTTTTATAGACTGGAATTAGACACTGCTCACCTTTGGACATACGTTTTATAGACTGGAATTAGACACTGCTCACCTTTGGACATACGTTTTATAGAATGGAATTATACACTGCTCACCTTTGCACATACGTTTTATAGACTGGAATTATACACTGCTCACCTTTGGGCATACGTTTCATAGACTGGAATTATACACTGCTCACCTTTGGACATACGTTTTATAGACTGGAATTATACACTGCTCACTTTTGGATATAAATGTTCTGAAGTGTATTTTTAGTTGTTGCAATTTTATTACAGAGTTTTGTGAATTTTAATTAGAAAATATATAATATATACAACAATCTTCAGAGTTTGAAAGGTGGGCATGAGCTCATCTGTAAGGGCCCCCACCTGGAAATATCCAAGTATCCAGGTGGGCCAGTCCAATACTGTCCCGGTCACAGGGAGCTGAGCTCAAGAATCAACTTCTCAGTGATTTGAGAGGAATGTAATGAATCTGACTGATCATAACTCAGACTCCTGATAGCTATTGTTTGCTAGAGGAGATGCTCCTTTGGCCCATTAGTAGAGGTTACAAGACACCAGGATATTTTGTGTGAACACCCATTTTGTACTGGGTTTGCCCTGGATCCTTCAGTGTGAGCTGAGCAAGATGGGTTGGTTATGTCTGAGAAGTGTCTGCGTGTGTGTGTGTGTGTATTTGGGGAGGTGCAGTTTGCCTTGCTTGCCCAGGCTGTGTTAAACACAGACACAAGCAAGCTGACTTGTTGCAAGTGTGATGGTATACCAGCATGCACTGAGGGCAGGGCCTCTAGTTCTCTGTGGCACTTCAGTCCTGATTTCTGCAGCAGGGGTCCTAGACTTCTGTAGCAGCATTTGTTGATTCCTGTGGCATAATTTATTAATTTGTGTGGTGGAACACAGTCCTGTCATTGGCTGAAATGTGATGTTATCGAGTACATCACTTGCTAAGCAAAGAAAAAGGGGTTCAAAATAAACAAGGCGGGAAGGAAGCCAGGCACTATGGAAAAACTGTATACTTGAATGGAAATTCACTAAAAGAAATGAATTCTGCAGCACTGCATGTATATTCTGTGGCATAATACAAGTTCTTTGGACAATTCCACAGTCATGGAATCACAGAATACCAGGGGTCTTGACTGAGGGCCTTTATGACTGCTGGACCACCTGGGAAAGAAGGACTAGAAGAAGAAATCCAGGGACAATGAAGAAAAGTGTAAAACAGTTTGTGAAGAGACAACAGGAGCTAGATTGTGGAACTTTGGGGCCCTACAGTGCCAGCCCATTGAAATTAGTGAGATATATTTTAAAGCAGCAGTGAAATGAAAAATGTTTTTTTCCCAAAAAAAGTTAGTTTCAGCTTCAGCTAAATATTAGCATAGGTGTCAATTTTACTTATCTAGATACAGTACCTCCTGTGTTGCATGCCATGAGTTTTTATTTATTTTATTGATCTTAACTCTTGCCGGTTCTACAGTGCTGTTTCATAGAAACATAGACAATGACAGCAGAAAAAGATCAGAGGTCCATCCAGTCTGCCCAAGTTCCCTATAATTGCTGGAACCTACTGTTTCTCCAGGATACTAATCCTCCTTGTCATCTCTCTATTCTCGTCCCTGGTCCTGTCGACCCCAGTAACAACTGTTCCCTTCATAATGTCCCAGCCCTGCTTGAATGTCCTAACTTTTCTCACCCACCACCTCAGCCAACAGACTGTTCCAAGGTTCCACCACCCTTTCTGTAAAATAGTATTCTAGGGACATGGATATGTTGTTCATCCACATTGTCTGGCAGGTTCCTTGCCACTTAAGTCTTGCCGGAAGGTCTTCAAGCTGGCTCCTCCCACCCACCCGGGTGGTAAAACTCTTGGCTCCGCCCCATGATGCCAGTTCTTCCTTACCGCTTGGGAGCTCAGGTTCCCTCCTTAACGCTCTGCGTGATAGACTGGATCCTAACTCTTCAGTTCGTCCGAAACTCGTTTTAAAATTCTCAAGACTTCGGTCTTCCCTTTTCCCTCATGGCTGCGATGGACCAATCGACTCGGTTTTCGGTGGTGCCCTTGTGGGCAGAAGATGTCCAGGATGGATCTGCACTCCACGTGCGTCTACTGCCTCGGCCTAGAACATGACCCGCAGGCCTGCGAGTCATGCTGTTTGTTCTCAGCCAACGTCTTGGAGGACCGCGCTGCCTGTTTGAAGCTTGGGCGTCCTGAGAAGCGCTATCCGCCGGTAAAGTCAAAAGAGGCCTATTGGGCAGTTACCGCGATGGCTGGCTCGGCTGAGCAGCTCGAGCAGATGATCGCCCTCGAGGAGGAGGCGGCCCAGGCCGCATCTTCCTCCTCCTCAGTCGCGGCATTTATCCTGCTCTCTTTGGGTACCTCATATTCTGCTTCTTTCAAGATGCTTTGCCATTGCCTTTCCATGAAGGGAGAGGGGCCATCGGGACATTCCTCTCGGTCCAAAAGGAAGGATCCCAAGGGTAAGTCCCATCGTCGGCATTCGTGGGAGCAGGAGAGGTCCCCTTCCCCGGACAGCCGACCATCGACTTTGGTCGAGGTTGCGGCTAAGGCCGCTGGCTTCACGACATCCCTGTCAGGTCAGCCTGCTGAGACGCCCATCGACGCGGTCAAGATTGTTCTCGACCCGTCGGACGGATTGTCGACTGGTGAAGCTGACAACCCTTCTTCGCCAGTTCCCCCGGTGGAAACTGAGGAATTGCCTGCACCCTCGGTGCAGCAGTCCCCGGTTAAGGTGTCCGAGCCGAGGGAAGAGCGGGTGTCCCCCGCTCTCTCCCAGGCCCGCCCTCAGATACACCGAGGGTCTCTGTCTTGGACCTCTTCTCGGTCCAGCCGATCCCGCCGACATTGGCGGTCTCGGTACCGAGGTAAGTGGCAATGCCGCTCATCCTCATCTTCCTCCTCGGATGAGGCGAGGCTTCGGCGCAAGTTGTGTCGACGCTACGAGGAACTGATGTGGCAGCAGTTACTTTTGTCCGGCGACACCGACGCCTTCCCCGGCCATCAAGTGGCTGTCACCTGAACGGCCGAAACAGCCTCTCGCTGCAGTTGAGATGCCCAAGCCTGGGCCGGTTGTTCGTCTGAAACCTGCTGCCCCACCGATTGTGGTGAAGCCTCTGCCTCCACAACCGAAATCGAGGGCGCCGACCAAGTACTCTCAGTCGGGTCAAGGCCTGCCCCACAGGTTGTTGGTCACCCTCACTCCCAACCATCCTCGGCAGGTGGAGGGTGGCTCAGGCCCTAGGCAGCTCTTCACGGACTCCTCGGAGTCCGACGACTCCTCCCTGTTCTCCAGGCGGTTGACCTGGAGTTCTCCGGGGGCCAGTCACTGGACGAAAGCCCATCATCCTTCATGGGTCTGCTTTGGCTCATCTTGAAGTCCACTGGGATGCAGCTCGAGCCCGTATCCAAACGGGCTAAGTATTCCCTGATGGAGATACTGGACCAAGGGGATTCACTCACGGAGGCCTTTCCAGTGGCTGAGGCCATTGTCGGCCCAGCCTTGGAGCTTTGGCAGTGGCCTGCTTCCTGTCCTGCGCTCTCGGCCAGGATGGCCAGGAAGTATGCGGTCCCTACCGGCTCTTTTCTCAGGTTTTAGGAGCACCCCTCTGCCAAGGGGTTGGTTACCGACAGCGTTTTCCAGCGTTCCGGGAATGCTAGGGATGTGGACAAGCCCTCTGACAAGGAGTCCAAAAAGCTGGACTACGCCGGGCGCAAGGTGTACACTGCGTCCTCCCTTGGCCTCCGCCAGGCCAGCTCGGCCATGCTGATGGCACACTTCTCCCACGTCCTCATGGGCTCCCTGGATGAGGTGATCCCTCATCTCCCGGCCGACCTGCAGACCACGGTCCAGCAGGTTCGGGACCAGGGTAGGGCGGTGGCAAAGCAGCAGCTCCAAACAGCTCTGGACATAGGGGAGTCCTGTGCCAGATCGGTTGCGGCCACGGTGGCCATGCGCCACAGAGCATGGCTGAGGATATCCACCTTCATGGCGGATACCCAGCACAAGTTGGCGGACGTCCCCTTCTTGGGGACCGACCTCTTCGGCCCTGGAGTGGAAGGCCACCTCCAGCAGATCGAAAAGTCCAATGCCACTCTGGACTCTGTCACCTCTGCCCAGAAGGACAAAGGCCACCGTCAGCAGCAGCACAAGCCCTTTCATCCTTCTGCGCCTGTGGCACATCCGGCCCAACAGCACCAGGGCCAGCAGGATCGCGCTTAGCATCCCAAACCCAAGCCCGCGGCTTCCTCCAACAGGAAGCTGGGAGGAAAAGACCCAGGAGGTCACTCGGCTGGTCCCTCCTCCAGCCTGCCCAGTGACGGGTTGAGGGTGTCGCCCCAGCCCGTCCTCCCCCGGTTCCCCTGAGGGGCAGCTCCGTCACTTCCTTTCCGCCTGGTCCGCTATCACCATGGACCACTGGGTGTTGGAGGTGGTAGGAAAGGGCCTGCCTCTGGAGTTCGAGCAGACCCCACCCTTTTGAGCCATCGCCCCTCGGGGGGCCACGGGGTCTGCAGCCTCGCTGTCGGCCCGCCGAGCCGATATTGCCCTGCTCCTCGAAAAAGAGGTGATCAGGAAGGTGGCGGATCCTCTTCCAGACCCGGGGTTTGTGTCCAGGTATTTCCTGGTCCCAAAACGGATGGGGCTGGCGCCCCATTCTCGACCTGCACGACCTGAACAGGTTCCTAAGGTCTCGGACCTTCAGGATGGTCACTCTGGCTCAGATAATCCCATCCTTGGAACGAGGTGTGTGGTTCTGTTCCCTGGACCTCCAGGATGCGTTCTTTCACGTCCCAATCCGTCCATCTCATCAGAGATTCCTCCACTTCAGAGCAGAGGGATCCCTTTACGAGTTCTGGGCCATGCCCTTCGGCCTCTCTCTAGCTCCCAGGGTCTTCACAAAATGCATGGCAGTGGTGACAGCATTCCTGCGGTGCCGAAGGGTCCAGGTGTAACCCTACCTGGATGACTGGTTGATTGTAGCCCCCTCCAGAGCGGAGGTGGAGCGGTCCAGAGATCTGGCCCTCCAGGTTTGCTCTCAGATTGGCCTCCTCATCAATGAGGCCAAGCCAGAACTCATGCCAAAGCAGGTGATACATTTCATCGGGGCAGAGCTCGACTCTCTTCGAGCCAGAGCACTGCTCCCGGCGGACAGGGCCGAGGTTCTTTCCTCCTTTGCCCAATCATTTCTGGTTGGACAATTGTGCCCTGCCTGGGACTTCCTGCACATCCTGGGCCTCATGGCGGCCTGCACCAGCGTGGTCCATTGGGCCCGCTGGTACATGCGTCCCCTTCAATGGGGACCGGCCAGCCAGTGGTCACAGCGCTTCGATCCGTTGGATCAGCTAGTGACAGTGACCCAGGGGATGTGGAACACTCTCCAGTGGTGGACCATTCCAGCACATCTGCAGGAGGGCATCCCGTTTGTCTGCCCCGAGCCGACGGTCTCTCTATCAACCGATGCCTCTCTGATGGGTTGGGGTGCCCATCTGGGGGAGCACAGAGCACACGGCCTCTGGTCCCCTCGGAAGTCCTGATGCCACATCAACCTGCTGAAGCTTCGGGTGGTTCATCTAGCCCTCACTGCCTTCGCTCCGTTTCTATGGGGTCAAGTGGTTCAGGTCCAGACGGACAATACCACGACCATGTACTACCTAAACCGCCAGGGCGGGACGCGCTCCATGCCTCTGTGCAGGGAGGCTCTCCATATTTGGTCTCTCGTGCGCAGCCTGGAGGCAGATCTCCTCGCCATTCACGTGGCAGGAGCCTCCAACACCCTGGCCGATGCCCAAAGCCAGATAGGGGCTGCATCTCACGAGTGGTCTGTCCTGACGGAGGTAGTACAAGATCTCTTCTCCCACTGGGGCATGCCTCAGGTGGACCTGTTTGCCTCCAAGGAGAATGCAAAGCTGAGACTGTTTCATGCCCGCCCCCCTCAGCAGGGCTCGCTGCAGGGGGATGCCTTCTCAAGGCCATGGACCCCGGGCCTCTTCTACGCCTTTCCCCCATTTCCCTTGATCCACAAGGTGCTTCTCAAGGCGAGGAGGGACAAGGCGCAGGTGATTCTGGTAGCCCCAGACTGGCCCCGCCAGTTCTGGTATCCAGATCTCCTCAGTCTCAGCTCCAGGCTCCCGAGGCGGCTTCCAGCCCGCCCGGACCTGATCTCAGTCAATCAGGGGAAGGTATTCCATCCGGACCTTCAATCCCTGCACCTGATGGCCTGGTTCCTGAGCAGCTAGAGTTCCAGGCCTTGGGTCTTTCGACGAGGTCCTCAATGTCGTTGAGGCGTCCGTAAGTCAACCAGAAAATGCTCGCCTTCAAATGGAAGAGATTTTCCATTTGGTGTCAGGGCAAGGGCCTGGACCCTTCCTCCTGTTCCTTGGCAAGCATTCTGGACTACCTGTGGTCCCTTTCTCAGCAAGGGCTTCGGTCGACGACCCTTAAGGTGCACCTGGCAGCCATCTCTGCTTAGCGGGCACGGGCTGGGAAGCGGTCGGTGGTGCAGGAGAAGGTGGTCAGGTGTTTTTTCAAAGGCCTCGATCACATATCTCCTCCGGTGCGAGAACCTCACCTCCGTGAGATCTACTGCTGGTTTGGCTAAGCTCATGGGCAAGCCATTCGAACCGATGACGGTATGACATCTCTCACCTGTCATGGAAGACTGCCTTCTTGGTGGCTATCACGTCAGCCAGAAGGATGGGAGAGCTCCAGGCGCTTTCTATCGAGTCTCCTTATCTGGTCTTCCACAGGGACAAGGTTGTCCTGCGCCCCCACCCGAAATTCCTTCTGAAGGTGGTGTCAAAGTTTCACCTTAACCAGGTGTTGACTCTGCCAGTGTTCTACCCTTATCACACCACGGAGGCCGAATATAGGCTCCATACTTTGGACCCTAGAAGAGCGCTCGCTTATTATAAGGAGCGGACGGCTGAAGTTCGGGGAGAGGTTCACCAGCTGTTTGTCACCTACCCTGAAGCCGCACCTGGCAGACCTGCAGCCAAGCAGACGATAGGCAGGTGGGTCACCTCCTGCATAGATCTCTGCTGTAGGTTGGCGGGCATGGAGCCTCCCAGAGGGATAAGAGCTCATTCTACCTGCCATACCGCTGCATCGGTAGCTGCTTCCAGAGACGTCCCTATCCAGGAAATCTGCTGGGCTGCTACCTGGAAGTCAGCACATACCTTCATCACCCACTACCACATCGACCTTGAGTCACGCTGGGATGCTGGTTTTGGGGCCTTGGTTCTCCAGTCTTTATTCCTTAAGTAGGGGGTGTGCGCCTTGCCTCCCTCCTCCCGGAGAACTGCTAGGAGTCTGCCAGACAGTGCGGATGAACAATATATCCATGTCCCTAAACATACAGGTTACTCACCTGTAACAGGAGTTCTAGGATTGGTATATGTTGTTCATCCACACGACTCACCCGACCTCCCCGGCTTCGACGCACAACCTGGCTTCCAGCGGACTAGATCTGGCGTCATGGGGCGGAGCCAAGAGTTTTACCACCCGGGTGGGTGGGAGGAGCCAGCTTGAAGACCTTCCGGCAAGATTTAAAGCGGCAAGGAACCTGCCAGACAGTGTGGATGAACAACATATACCATTTCTAGAACTCCTGTTACAGATGAGTAACCTGTATTTTCCTCACATCCCTCTTGAACCTACCTCCTGTTGATTTCCATTCATATCCACGTGACCGCAAAATGATATTCAGGCTAAATAGTTCCCTACAGTTCACTTTGTTAATTCCTTTAAGGAATCTGAAGGTCTCTATCATATCTCCCCTCTCCCTTCTGGTCTCCAGTGAGTACATATTTGGTGCCTTGAGGCGCTCCTCATAGGATCTGCCCTGCTGGCCCTGAACCACTTTTGTTACTCTGCGCTGCACTGTCTCCAACCTATCCTTATCCTTTCTGAGGTGAGAACTCCAGAACTGGGTGCAGTACTCTAGGTGATGCATCATCAGAGATTTGTAGAGGGGAAGTATTACTTCTAAGCCACGTTTTTATTTGTAAATATTTCTGCTGGTGGCAGCTGTCTTTTTTTGTTAGAAAGATATAAATGAAAGCATTTATAAAATACTCACATCTGAGTGCCAAACCTGTAGTGCAATTGAATTGCATAGTGAGCTGATGGTCTACCTTTGAATAGTGAATTCCTGGCCTGCCATACTTTTTTGGTCTGTGAGCAGGGATCAAATTTAGCTAGGGATAATATTAAAATAATTACATGTGTAGCCATGAGACTAACCAACAGATGGCACTAGCTGAATTGCCTTAACATACAGTGTACTGTAAATTATGCTAGTGGTTGTAGTGTTACACAAAACGGCTTCTTTCCATTGAAAATATTTATACATGTGGGATTTCCAGTCTGCAGAGGAAAGTGGACACGGGCTACATTTTGGCCCAACATCTGAGCTGGCAGAACACTGGGGAATTTCTATGTAGTTGACACCACACTATGCTGCACAATGCTACATCCTTCACAAAGTAATTACCATCGCATCTCTTTTTTCCCAGCCCTAGGTAAGGTACAAGAAAAAAACATTCTCTCTCTCTCCTCCTTCCCTCTCCCTTCTAGTCTGGCTACTGCAAACATCATTACACCATCTTCTGCCTCCTCTGGGTCACTGATGTCATACTGAAAGGCATGGACCAGGGCCAAATCACCATTGTTATTTTCTCTGACTTGGCAAAGGCCTTTGGTACTGTGGCCCCTCCTTCTGGATAATTTAGCGGGGTGCACAAGTCTGCCCAACCTGTTGGTTGGTTGGCTCTGCTTCTAAGGTCTGGGTTGGTGATGACCTATCCACCCCTCTGCCTATTAGGTGTGTTGTCCCCCCAGGGCAACATTTGTGGCCCCATCTTCTTCTCTATTTTCTTAAATGAACTTTGCACATCCACCTGTATGCGAATGATGTAGTGCTCTATGCCCCTGGAGTCTAGGTCCCTGAGCTTGAATTGCAGCTTCAGCAGGAATTTTACAATATTAGAAATGATTCCAACTCAAAATGGATCTCATTAAATGCCAAAAAGACTGCCCATAACTTTTGGCACTAAGCAGAGACTGGCAAAGCTCCAGCATACCAACAATTTTTCAACTCTGGATGGTGACCCACTCAAAATGGTACCACGCTTCAAGTCTCATGGTGTGTGACTGGATCCAAACCTGAGTTTCACTGCCCAAATCAGTGCCACGCACAGAAAACTACAACCTAAGAGCTTGGTGCACGGTGTCATAATAAATCAACAAATCCTACCTTCCACCCGGGATTGCTACGAGCTCATCATTAAGGTGATCATGCTTGTGTTTGACTACAGGATGTACAGTGCTGCACTAAAGTCCACCCTTGCCAGATTGAACCCTCTTTCCACTCCTCCCATCATTTTGTCCTTAATGTACCATCCCTTACCCATTGCTGCTCTTTATTTTAACTTCTCTCATTCCTGCCTAGAGGCTCATCACCTCTCACATTGCTCACCCCTTAACTAAATACTGACTTGCCAGTGTTCCCTCTTTCTTCTCTTTGTACCCTCTCAGTCTTGTCCTACTACTCTGTCCCCTCATCTAATGCTTGCTCCTTCCATGTCTCTCACTGCAAATCCACGGAACCACCAAGTTTTGTCGGCAGTGACAATGCCGACCTCCCCCACAGTGATGGCACAATACCAACGCAGATATTGTGCCGCCTGTTCTGTGGGTTTTCTGTGGGGGCGCAGCACCACACACCCCCCCATGTGGGGGGCTCTGCTCCTTGCACCCCCAGACTTTAAGATTCCAACTCCAGGTTGGAGTTGGTCTGGGGAGGGGGCGGAACACTGGGGGAAAGCAAAACACGGAAAAAGGACCATTACCACGAATGTCACTGTAATGGTCTTTTTTCCTGTTTCGCCATCGGGGTGTCACCGTAAAGGGGTGCACCACACATCCACAACTGGTTAGTCTGTCATCTCTATCTGCTTTCCCACCCTGTGGAATAAAACAACCTCCTAACTATCCATCTGTCATACTCACTGCGCTCTCTCAAACCACTCTTGCTGGCATACTTCTCTAACCATGCACCTGCAGCTGGCTATTTCCTGGCACGCACTGGCACCCAGCAGCCTGTTACTGCTGCACCTCATTGACCTCTTCCAGATCACCCCTGCAACTGTGTATTTTATAAATCGGTACAGTTTGTTGTATTCTCCCCCTTGTAACCCTACCCCTGGGCCACCCCTGGAAATGAGCCCTGGTACAGTGCACCTCTCCCATTCAACACATTTTAATAAACAAAAAAATGCTACAGTATATTGTTCATATGTAACTGATATGTGTCGAACTGTTATCAGGTATTTTAGGAAAGCTTTAGAAACTGACATCATTTCTCACTTTTCTTGATGCAGATTTACAAGTAGAATCAATAGATTTTTAACATATGCTGTATTGTTTTGCACAAAATATTTAAGCAATAAGCCATGAGAGGGTCTGGGTTATTGTGGGATTTACCACGGCTGGAGTAGTTTGCCCAAATCTTCCGATAACCCACATCCTCCGAGTGGCTTATTGCGATTATACCAAGGTTAATTTTTTTTACTATAATAAAATACAAATATTAAAGAGGTTTCTTTTTTTATATTGTATTTATTACTGTGCTGCAGATGTGGTAGATGCTGAGCTTTTCATTATCTGTTGGTTATCAGAGGATTTACAATGGTGGCAAACTGCCAGTCTGACCATTTCATTGGCTGTTCACTTATGTTCATGGTATAATGGCCCAATTATCACTGAATGTCAGCAACATGTAAACCCTTGATCAACAGTGGTTTATAAATTGTTGACATTCAATGGCAACTGTCATTAATGTTTTTTTTTAAACAAAATTGTGCAGAAAATTAATTGTGATTCCACTTGAAAACCTCTATCAATCTGAAAAACAAAAAGAAGTGAAGCTAGTTTTTTAAGCTTTTCTACAAACTTTGTACTTTCTTGGACAACTATATGTATTAAGCTCTGTCCTGCAGCATAGCGTAGTATCACCTACATGTAATCACTCTCTTTATTTCAGTGTCACTAATGTCTGCCATTGTGTACAGTAAGAAAAATAAAGTACTGTGCCCTAGGCACAATAAACCTTAGTTATGCAATTTAAAAAAATTCTAGGGTGCGAACAAATTGAAACTAATCTTATCTACAGAAAAAACAGCAGATAGAGCAATTGACTTAGTACGCTGTATGTTAGAGGACTGAACAAACCAACTAGTAGCTTGCTCAACAATCAAAAAGACATTTTGTACAGTCTCTTTTTAATTTGTATTATCTTCCAATGCTTCTGCAGGTGAAGCCTGTAAAAGCAATTAAGAGCAGAGTTGCTGGATGGGAGAGTGAAATGTTTGCAACATTATTAAAAGAGCAATATGAATAAAAATTAAGCAGCAAACTACACAGTTTCTAATTAAATAATGAAAAAGTTAAAAAGTTTAAAAAAGTCATGTAATATTACATGTCTATAGAAAATATAGTATCAATAGTCTGTTGATATAAAAAAATAGAATTGTAGTGTGTTGTTTTTTGGGTGTGTCTCAACTAAAAATACAGTAGCTGTATCAATAATATAATCAAAAAGCGGTTTTAGATAGTGTGTGTGTGTGTGTATATATATATATGTATATACACAGTATATATATATATATATATATATATATAATATGTATATTATAGTGGCGCGGTCACGCCACTATATTTAAGGTTATGAAGGCACTTCTATGTTAAAGTCAAACTTTTGAGCGTTAATAACTTTGGACCCAGATTTTGGATAACAGATTTGCCTGAAATTGGGTATGTGTGGTGGGGCATGGTAGACCTCTTGATTTGCCAAATTTCATTTCAGTTGTACTTACGGTCTTTGTGCATGAAAATGCTGAAAATGCAAAATTATCCAGTTTTGGAGGCAGTTTTGGGGATTTTGTCCGTGGCCCTGCGCAACCGTCATGTGGCATGCCACTCTGTGAGATGGCTCATCTGAAAGAGCTTTGCTGGCCAAACATGCCGCTTTTCATTTGGTGAGAAAATATTAAGGCATTCAAAAGTTATGGCACTTTTAAGCTCCCATTACAAGTTAATGTGAAAATTTATAATGGTTGTTTTGCGAACAAAGAATGGGGGTTGGGCCATCTCGTCCCACCTGGTGGTCAAAGAATTTTCAGCCTCGCAGTCAAAGAATCTTTGTCCCCAGAATTCTTTGATCGTGAGGTCCGCCATCTTGTTTTTTAAATGGTGTCACAAAAAATCAAATATCTCGGCTCAGGGGTCACTCCTGAAGTAAAACCTGCATGAGTTCTACTCAGGGGGCTTCAATCTATCGACCCATGCCTTTGGTTTCACCTAAAATGGTCAAAAAATAGAGTTATAACATTTTAAATTCTTTGATCATGACTTGCTAATAATCTTTGTTCGCGAGCCTGCAAATTCTTTGTTTACGAAATTCTTTTATCGCGATCTTGCATTGCAATGTAAAAATACAATTTTCTCAGCTCAGGCGGTTGGTTTTAATGTAATTCTGCCTAAAACTCGAGTTTCACCATTTTTTATTTTTATTCTTTGATCGTGAGCCTGCAAATTCTTTGATCGCGAGCATGCAAATTCTTTGATCGTGATCTTGCATTGTGAGCCAGGGATGAGATGGCCCTTTGAAAAATTCAAATATCTCAGGCCAGAGGTGGCCTAGGAACACAAGTGAGGGTGGGTTTTGCTCAGGGGGCTTCGTTCTATTGAGGCATGGTGGTGGTTTCCTGTAATTCTGCCTAAAAGTCAAGTTTCATTTTTTATTCTTGATCGTAAGCCTGCAAATTCTTTGATCACGAGCCTGCAAGATTCTTTGATTGCAATCTTGCATCGTGAGCGAGGGACAAGATGGCCAGATTTTATAATGCATTAGATAGGCAAATTTTACTAATCTTTAACATTACTTATCTCAGAAACGGTTTGGACTTTTTACTTGAAATTTGGAGGGTGTTTGTGGCATGTCCTGTAGATGTAAACTGTGGTGTTTACTTGTCAGAGAATTTTTTGTTGTGGAGATATTGCATGGCACAGTTTACACTCTACGGACAGCATTTTGCATTGTGGTGGTGGCTTGAAATTGATAGGGTACCTAGCCTTAGTGTCATGGATGTAGTTTTCAGTCATTGTGCCTGTGAAATGTCAACTGGTACGGAACTCTGCAACTGTGCCGAATGAAAATTCCAAACTTTACAATGTTATATCTTGGACATGGTTTGGTCTTTTACATTGAAATTCAGAGGGTCTTGACGGCATGTCCTGTAGATGTCAATTATGGTATTTAGGTGTTGTAAAATTAATTTCCTGTGGAGATATTGTGTCACGCACTTTACATTTTGTGTATAGCGTTTTGCATTTTAGTACTGCCTTCAGATTTATAGGGTATCTAGTGTTACTGCCATGGAGATAGTTTCACTGCTTATGTGTCTGAGATGTAAACAGCTGCTCAATTATGCCACTCTCATGACTGACCAATACATCTCATATTCAGTAGTTGTACTCTTATGGAGACGTTTGGGCCCGTGCTCCCACCAACTTCTGCAACTTCTTAATTTTCTATTCTTTTTCCAAAAGTAAAGAAATTCTATGCAAAATACTGCATTAATGCATCATTTAGGGTTAAAACACAAAAAGTCAGGAAATGAAAAATCTTTAGGGTTGCCCTTCCCCCCTGTGGACCCGCCAATCATCCCCAGATTGACAGATGATGAGGAGTGTCATTGGGGTTGTGAGGCCTAAATGTTGCCCCATTCTTCTTCACTGTTGCTTCTGAATATGATTACACAAGGAATGGGGCAACATTTAGATCTTCACAACCCCAATGACACACCCCATCATCTGTCAGTCTGGGGATGATTGGCGGGTCCATGGGGCAACCCTAAAGATTTTTCATTTCCTGACTTTACGTGTTTTAACCCTAAATGATACATTAACACAGTTTTTTTGCATAGAATATATATATACCGAAACATAAAAACTGTATGAATAGGAGTGGTTCTTAATTACTTGACTGCAAGCCTTTATTTAAGAAACATTTCTAGTCCTAAAAAGTTAGAACTTTTAAGAAATTCGGATAGCTTTGGAAATGTTAGAGCTAGAAACTTTATTTTAAATGGCAGCTTGAAGACAGCTAAGTTAATGTATATTGATATAGGACATTGATAAATGTTCCATATATCAATACATGAAAACATAAAATGGTTCAAACATTTTTTTCAGATCCTGGTCTTCTTAACATAATATATTGACATGTATAGACAAGTATCAACACATGAGAACTGTATTGCTATGATCCATACTGACTGGACTCTAAGCTTTCATTTAAAAATGTTTCTAAGCCTAACAGTTCAAAAGCTACAGGTTTCTTTGCAGTTAGTGCTCTTTCAATTGAACCAAAGCTACCATCTGGACGCCAGATGTCTCAGCCTCCCCTTCCCTATTTTTTCCACTGGGATTTACCTTCACGCAGGTATGCAGAACAGCTTGGGTATTCAATGGAGTGCAGGGCTACCAGGCATCTGGGGTCTGCAGTAGCTTGAGTCTCCATTTTTACTGCATTTTCTCCCTGAGAGGCAATATGTAATGCCACCTAGATGGTGCCACGCACACTTCCTTGTGAGGTGCATCAGCAGCAGCTGCTCTTTCCCCAAAGCCATTAGCCCCAGCCTGCCTCACCCCTAGCTAATGCTAGGGGCCAGGTGAGTGTTGGGCATTAAAGCCCTCCCTTGCCAGGAGAGGATAGCAGTCCTCTGGACGCTCAGTCCTCTCCCTCCCTGAATAGCCCCTGATGATCCAACTGTGCATCTAAACCCTGGTTGCTGGTGTGGTGTGAAGTGTGGTGTCCAGTGCCTCAACCCTCAGCACCACTGGGCCACAAAAACTTCAGCTTTCAAAATAAGATTTCAGGCATCATAAACAGTGATAAAAAATATATATATATTTTTGGAAATGGTGAAATGATATTAGAGGTAGTTCTGTTTAGGAATAAACATTAGTTTCTCGTTTTGACATGCTGTTAATGCTATTAATACATCTTGTGTAAATCTGTAACTATAATAATATTGTAATTTCATGCCTGAAAAAGGTCCATTGATGGCCCAGTGGCGTAGAGGGTTGAGGCACCGGACACCACACCTCGTGTCACGCCAGCAACCCGGGTGCGGGAGCGGACCTGGGTGGCCGGAGGTTGGCGGGGAGGATAGAGATAGTGTTCAGAGGACTGCTTTCTCTTCCCGGAGGTTGAGATAGCACAGCTCAGCAGCGACCTCTGGCGGAGACTGGAGGGTAGGCGAATGAGCGTCTGGCGTCAGCCAGGAGGTAGTGGAGCCACAGCGTGCGTCACCTTGCTGGCCGGACTCTACAGGTACTAAAGCACTAGGGAGGAAAACCCTCCTCATCGCCGATAGGTGAAGGCGTCTCCCTTCACAGACCACACTCCCACATACGGACTCGGCTCTTGGGCTTCCCCTGTCCTCTCTGGCCGGTGTCTCAATACTGAAAGAAAGAGCGCCCTGGGTGGGGGCAGCCCTTCCCTGGAGGGTAGACCTAGGAGATGCCCAGTACCAGAGAGGAGCCTGAGTCGACCGAGCCATGTTGGGAGGTAGAAACTGTGGAATAGGAGGTCACCGGAGAGAGTTCGGAGGTAAGGGGCGAATAATAGAGTTTGAAAAAAAAAAAAAGGTCCATTGGATCAGTGCACCCACCCGGTAAACAAACAAATAAATAAAAACTCTGATTGCACAAAAATATAGTGCATTTTAAAATAACTTTCTCAAATTTCATTGCTTTTCCACAGGTGCAGAGATATAGAAATAGTGAATGATAAGGCAAGATGTCTTTGCCAGAGCTAAAACATCCACCTTGTCTATATCCTGTGTTGAGGATGACTTTGTTTTTTAAATCAGTCGTGCCTTATTCAAAACATTGGGCATTTCTAAAATTAAAAATGTTAATGACTTTTCTTGCAGTTTTCTTTTCTGCCACTTTATGGGATGTTGTGGCAAGTGTGTCCCAGAAAATGCTGTGGTCTTGCTGAAATAATTGTAATTCATATAATTTTAATGAAATAATCCACAATAGGGAGTAGCGTTGTTTTGGGGGGTGGGGGTACCTAGAGGTTGTTTTTCTTTGTTGCCAAATTGTGTGGTGTGTTACAGGATGGGGAGAGTTATGTTGTGTTCCAGTAAATAACCTTGATTCCAAAATCCTAAAAATGGAGCAAATGAAAGAGAAATGAACTGCTCCGTACTTTTTATTTTATTTATTTATTAGAATTTTGGATAAATACCTTTGAGCCAATGGCTCTTTTACAAAGGTTGCACGTCAGTATACAAAGAACAAAAGTACAGTTTGTGTGAGATTAGCAGGCAAGTAGTTTGAATACAAAATTCAGTACAGGGTATACGTGGTCTAAAAGCTACAGGTAATATAAATAGCAGTTAGAACAACACAATCAGGCATACATTTAAGAATGATAAGTCACCACAAATAATATTTATATGAATTAAAGCTGCCAGAAGAGTATTGTCAAAGGGAAAGGTAGAGTGGAAAAAACTGAGTTGCTGCCAATTGTGCCAGGTAGCGTAGGAAAGTGGAAGAGATAGTGGGTGTAGAGGGGTAACTGAGAGGGAGGTATAAGGAGAGGTGGGTGGGAGGCAAGAATTGGGGAACAAGTGCAACATTGGGTGGGGTGAGCAGATTAGAAAAGGGAGAGAGGAAGGTGGTGGACCAGGGCTAGGGAGAGAGGCTGGGGTAGGTATGGGGAGGGGGGAAGGTGGTGGCAGACAGAGGTGGTGATAGTAGAGAGGTGTGAAGAACAGAAGCAACTACCTGAGAGGTTAGGAGAAACAGTCACAGGTGGCTCTGGACACAAGTGTTTGATGTAGCTTGTGTTTGAATGAGCAGAGGGTGCCTAAATTGGTGAGTTCACTGCCCAGGAAGTTAAACATCTTTGAGGCTCTACCTGCAAAAGACCACTGGCCTTGGGTGCTGTGACAGCGGGGAACAGCCAGATAATAGTTGTCAGAGCTTCTTGTGTAACGGTGTGGTTGGCTGAGCTTTAGAGAGACTGAACCCCAGGTGGCATGAGTCCCATCAATTACTTTTTTTCTAGTAGGCAGGTTTGTAAAATAATCCTTCCCTGAAGTTGTAGCCGGTTAGACTGTTCATAGAGGTTGCAGGTATGCATGCGGTGCGCAGCACCAGTAAGGAGTCTGCAGGCCCTATTCAGGGCTGTAAAGATTCGCCATAGTGCTGTAGCTGTGGCTGCTCTGTAGATAACAAGCCCATAATCAATAATGGAGACAATAGAGCTGTGTATTGCTAGCTTAAGGGTGTTAGGTGTCAGGCAGTGTCTGTGTTTATAGAGAAAGCCTATATGGATATTTATGGATTTCGAAACTGAATTGATACGGTTGGAGAAGGACAGAGTAGGGTCCAGGGTTATAACAAGGTATTTGAAAGTCTGCGTCTGGTCCAGAGTCACACCCAAGCTGTTTTTGATTGCCAACTGTTGGTGTTTATGTTTGTTATGTGTGCCATGGAACAGCATAGTCTGTTTTTTTTTTGTAATTTAGCACTAGTTTCTGTGAGACAAACCAGGCCTCAACTTGCTTGAAACTTTCCTGCAGTTGTTTCTCCAAGAGGGAGGGGTCAGAATTCTTGGAGAAAATCACTGCGTCATCAGTATACAGAATAATGTTTTCATCACTGGCAGAAGGGAGATTGTTCAGGAAGATGCTGAAAAGAAGGGGTCCCAATATTGACCCTTGGGGAACACCAGCCCGGACAGGTAGTTTGGAGGAGAGGGAGTCACCAGTCTTAACTTGTGACCGGTTGGAGAGAGAACTGTTGAACCATTGTAAAGTATCATGAGAAAGTCCTAAGTTGCCAGGTTGTTCCAGTAGTAATGGATGGTTGACTGTATCGAAGGCCTTTGAGAGGTCTATAAAGGTGGCACCAGCAAGTTGTCCTTGGTCTAGTGCTAGATGAATGTGGCCTGTAAATTCAAGGAGGGCAGAAGTGGTGCTGTCCTTTGCAAAAGCTGTGTTGCTGTGGGCAGTGCAAGTTGTATTTCTCTAGGTACTCCACCAATTGGTCTGTGACAATTTTTTCAAGAGCTTTGGATAAAGGGGGTAGGATGGAGATGGGTCTGTAGTTACAGTGTAATGTCCTATCCCCAGACTTGTGTATTGGGGTCACCAGGGCAGACTTCCACTTGAGAGGGAACTGGGAGAGCATGAGGGACTGGTTAATAATCTTGTTAAGAGGGTGGCAGGGTGCCCAACAAGCAGGCCAGGGACCGGAGGCCCGGCGGGTGGCAGACCTGGCGTAGGGGTGGCGTTCGGGAGGGGGATGTCACCCAGCATCGGAAGGACTGGCATCGGAGCCGGCACCCGGGGAACCAATGTCAGGTCATCCGGAGCAGCAGGGAGACCTGACGGGGGTGCAGAAGGATCCCTGGCATCTCCCAGAGAGAGAGATTCCCGGGGTCAGGCTGAGGAGACCCAGGGTCCCCAGAGGGCAGTGAAGGCTGCGGAGAGCTGGGAACGACGGATGAAGGAGGGTCCGGCGTCAGTTCTGCCGCCGCACGGGCGTCGGGCAACCTGATGTCCAACTTATCAACAGGGTCTGGGCGGCCGTTGGAGGAGCTGACGTCCAACTTAGCGGACCCATCACCCGAGGCAGGTCGCAAAGGAGAAGCAGCCTGGTCGTGCACCACCCCGAAGGGTCGAGCGACTTAGCGGCCTTCTCCTGGTGGGCATTAGAGGAGCTGACATCTGATTTAGCGGAGCCACTCACGCCAGTAGGCTGCACGACGGCAGCCTTACCAGGAGTGGGAGCCTCCTTTAGCCCGGAGGCGCCTGAAGGGCCTGAGCATGAACCCAATAGGTGGGTCAAAGCCATCTTGGAAGCCTCCAAGACGGCCGTCGCAGAGCGGTCCCCTGGGTGGGGACGTTACCTGAAGCACGGCGACTCCAGTCGAAGTCGCGGTGGAAGAGAACCCGTCCCGTGCTTTCCTTGTCCTTTTCTTCCATTGGCCTGGGAAGTGGAAGTCTGACAGTTTTTTCAACTCCTTCTCCATGGAGGACATTTTTTTCTTAAGGATATGGGCCTCCAGGGACTGCTGCCTCCGTCTGCGGGTGGCGGCATTGAATTTCAGGCAGTGCTGGCACTTCTCCACCTGATGGTCTGGGCCCAGACAGAAGAGACACTGGGAGTGGCTGTCCTTGTGCGGGAGTTGGGTGCTGCACAAGTCGCACTTAATTTTGTGCTCGGAGGGTGTAGGGGACGACATACACCACCGAAAAGACAAACTTTCTCGAATAAATTGAAGAAAAAATGACTACTGACGACAGACTGACATGCGTTGAACTTAACCACGAGGCATCTGATACGAACAAATGGTGGGAAAGAACTGGAAGGCAGGCATGGGGGACTGCCCCTTTATACTGACATTGGTCACCTGACATGGGAGCGGTCCCCCGCCAGAGACTACTAGCTAGAAATTTTTCCGTGAGGTCCTGACGCCTGCCGGCATCAGTCCTATTTGTAATTACCCACTGCAAGAGCCTCTCTCGAAGATCTACTGTTACGGTAAGTTCTTACATAACTGTACTATTCATTGATAGCTGCACTATCTGAGGCAATTACCACCTCAGGCAATCCAGCAAGTGACCAGAGACAAGTCACCCTTAATGTACCCTGGCACCTTTCTCACTTTGACACTCTTAAGATCCACTCACTGGACTCTGTAGTTAGAGGCACTAGGTTCCAGGCCTGGCATTTTAGTAACCTGCTGTCTAGTGGCAGGAGAGGTTTGTTATAGACATAGGAGAGTCCTCATGTGAGGTTCGAGCAGCTAGAATCTGTCAGCTGTATTTTGCAGTTCTCTCATCCAAACCTCATGGAAGGATGTTCTTGTATCATATGAGACACCCCTTGGAAGACCTATTAATGTATAAAGAAAGAAATGACTGCAGAAATCTCACACTAGTTAGTTGCCCTTCAGAAGCAATCAGCTGACAGCAGCACATAGACAGAACTGGGGTTGAGAGGTCTGGGTTCTAATTTCTGCTTGGGCATTTTATTTCTTTTTTTAGCTTTTCATTTATTGGTTTTAAGTTTCTTACATGAAACAAGCATGCTACTGTCAAACACGACTGGAGCATTAGTGGTTCAGTGGTAGAACTGTTGCCTCCCACATGGAAGACCCTGTTGTATTCTTGGCTAATGCATCAAGCCTTTTCCTGGGACTACAAACCCAAACTGGTGGTCAGCATTACCTGTAAACCTCTTGATATCCATTTGTTTGTGGCATATTCAGCCAGGACAGCAGAATGCCACTTACACTTTATATATTTTCTTTAAAGAAATTGAAGCCTTTTAATTATATTCTTAGTCTTACTGTGGGTCCCCTAGTCCCCCTTACTGGTAAGCTGTTCCAATACTTGTGTGATGTCAGTCCCAAACAGACACAGGGTACCAGATTTGTTGGCAGTGAGGCTTTTTTTCAGATAACAACTCCATAGTACAAAAAGAACAGGCTGAGAGTTCAAAGACAGAGAAGAGAAGCACAGGAGTGCACAACGCCTTACATGGATATCTGTATCAGTTAAAGAATATCTCTATCAGTTAAGTGTAAGGGCAAATTAAACATTTATTGATGTGATATTGTTTGGTGTTTAACATGAGCATTCATTATTGTGATATTGTTTAAAATGACAAATGAAGTACATGAAGAGTATATTGGTACATATGAGAAATTCTAACATTCCTTCAAGGTCTTTAGATCTTTTTGGGATGCTAACTGGATCCTCAATCATAGAATACAGGCAGCATGGCTGACCAGAATAACCAGAATGCCCCCGGGAGACTCTGATACTGTCAATGTTCATCAAAATAAAGTGAGTCAGTAAACTACTTACTTTTTTGGATCCCAGCCAAACTGTCCATAAAAAGACTGCAAGCTGGTCATACTTTAATAAAGCTTCGACAGGAAAATATGTCTTATTTGATCCTGTTAATGTTCTTCAAAATAAAGCGAGTCAAGGAGCCACTCACTTTTTTGGGATCCCAGCAAAACTGTCCACAAAAAGAGCTGGCTCTACTCTAATAAAGCTTCTACAGGAAGATGTGTGTCTTATTTCTTTTATTTCATACCACTGCTTCCACAGAACCACAACATATGCCAGTATTTCATCCCTGTACATATGGGCTTCATCAGGATAGGTGATCTCTAAGAAAATTATTGCATTTTAACAGTATGCGATAAATAATATCTAACTACTGTATGTATGCTGTAGTTTATAACCTACAAGATTGAGCTGGGATAACATAACTGCACTTTGTTTCAAATATAGTATGTTGTATAGTATAATTATTAGCAAGTGTGAGAACCATTACATATATTATTATTGTATGAACTTTAACATATATAGATATTACATATTTATCACATATTGTTGAAATACATTGATTATGTTTGACTTTAGGAAATGAAGAAGCCCATGTGTAGAGGAGCGAAATGTTGGCATATGCTGTGGTATGTGTAAGCAGTCATATCAAATATAAGAAACGAGACACGTATCTTCATATAGAAGCTTTATTAGAGCAGAGCTGGCTCACATTCTTTTTGTTCACCCTTTCTGAGTCTGTCAAAGATTTAGCTTGTTAGTGTCTGTTCACTTCTCCATTATTTTTGGTACTTTTGTTAAGCTTTTAGTGCTTCTTTGGTTGTCAGGAAGTTATTGCTATTCCTCTGATAAATTGAGTGAGTGTATTTCCTGTAAGACAGCAATCTGTCTATGCTAGCCAATATTCCCATTAATGTTAGAAGAGCTGAGTGGTGCGCACAAGAATGGCTCAGCGGTGCTGAGAAGGGTAGCCAACCCATACATGAAATATCAAGAGACCCACTCCCTGACGAAGACCCTGTGTTGGGTTGAAGCACTGGGGATGTAGGGTGCTGTCCAGGGCACTCCTTGCCACAATAAATGTTTGCAACTTGCATTTAATACATTGAGTTAGTGCTTTTGTTTAGAAAGTGCTGAGGTTTCCTGCTGATTTCCCCTTAACGTACCTAGATCAAATTCTTCTCCATCACATCTTTTTAGAATGCATATGCAGGAGGCAAGGAGGTTTTCTAGATCATCTAGAGGAATTGTGTTCGAGGGTCCAAAGAATGTTAACGTGATTTTCTTCAGTGGTCTGTAAATATTCTTTTCAAATCTGTCAACCAACCAACCAACCAATAATCTGACCACATTCTCATGTCTGCCACCATTTTTAGTATGTTGGCCTTGTCCTGTTGTTGGACAAAACTATGTCTTTCTTCCTCTGTGACAAAATGAATATGACCTGCCATTGTTTGGGAACTTCTGTAGTTAAAGCATACTAATCTTTATTTTTTTTTCCTGACAGGAACAGTTCAGTAGTGCTGAGATAGGAATGATAGCCAGATGAAGAGTTTACCACAAATAAAACCTGGGTGTTGTGACATGGGAAAAGTACAATTATCAGTGTGTGACATAGGTAGGATAGTATAATTTTCTTTGAGACATAGGCAGGTTAGTATTATCAGCTTTTGCAGGATAGTATTATCAGTTTGTGGGTGTATATTTGGGGAACTTGCACCCAGTTAAGTTACTTTACAGTAATCTAAATATTCCCTATGTATTTTTTGTGTTTATGTTACTAATAGAGAATGTTAAAGTGACTTTTAAATAGGAATATGTGTGTACATACATGCATATCATTTACACACACACACACGCGCGTGCACACACCTTCACACGTGCGAGTGCACACACACACACATATGCACACACCCCTTTAGTTACAGTTGTTTTATAGATTTATTTATTGATCTAATATTTAGTATTGTTTTACTGGGTAAGTGCACTGGGCCACAAACAGTTTTACATGTGAACCCAAGTACATAATGTACAGGACATAACACAAAAGTATTGTGTTATTACAAAATGTCAGATAAATACAACAAACATCCCTTATCATTAAAACAAGCACATTTCCAGATAGAATACAAATATTTTATCTGTTGGGATTTAAAAACAGTAAAAGAACTAATTTTTCTCAGATTTGAAGGAAGACTGTGGATGAGTTCTCTTAATTCACTAAATGTTACTTATCTGCAGAACATTCACTAGAATAACTTAAGCTCAATGCTTCTCGAAAGCTGAATCTCAGTGAAAAATGTGAAACTGATCATGTGCTTTTTACAAATAGAATATCCTCGCTAACAGTCAGATGATGTGCCTTAGGGTCCACTGTTTTAGAATGCCTTCTTTGATAGAGATGCTCCCTTATGTGTGTGTGTTGAATTAGAAATCAAGTAAAGCCAGACCACTGTAACAGAATGTTGTTTTGAAACCATAGCATTTGGTTATGCCTGTTGTATAAGTCCCTGTCCAACTGCAATCCCTTTTTGGGTCAGTTTCCTTTCCTTAGACATACCCAAGAACGTTAATTAATCTTAATTAATTCTCTTGGTTATTATGAGAAGGATACCTTATTACTAAGTGGGCCATTACTTTCAAATAATCTTACAACTTCACAATGAACCAAGCACTACTTTGATAAGGGTGCCATTCTTTATTCAACAGATTGGAAAACTGCCCCACATAGTAATGGTGTTGTAGTAACATGCACTTGCAACACTGTAACATGTACTAATTCATAGTGATTCGAACGCACTCTACAATGCAGAGTACTTGTTAATTCCATTGGTAAGCAGAAATTTGTCCAGGCTCACCTCAAAGGTCTGTACGGTCTTCATGTCTACTGTCTCCATTGGTAGACTGTTACATAAATTCTGCCAACCTCTATTTAAGACACAAGTTGAATCTTATCTGTTGAGTCCTTTGAAAGCCTGCCAGTAAATACTTTTCTCAGCTTCACTGTTTATTACTGTTGTCTGTCAAGTACAATCTGGTAGGCACCCAATATGTGCGTTTTGCAAATTTGATTCAGGTCAGTTTTAAATGCAAGCAACTGAGTAGCCAGCTATGAAAGAGTTGCTTATGTGAATGCTAATCATATAGATAAATTTAATGACATCTGGGAACCATGTGTTAATAGTTCTTTGATATAATGTTAGCTGTTGAAATGAAATCTAACGAATCTTTATCCTGTTAGTAGATACTAGTTGTGTAGCCTAGTGAGAACCTCTGCATTAGTTTTTAGCAAAATTTACAATGCAGTTTAATTGCTAATTTAGCTATATATATATATATATATATATATATATATATATATATATATATGTATGTTTAGTTAGTATTTTTTAATTAGCAATGTACTAGTGATATTTAAGTCTTATTTGTTCAATCCTGTTTCTCTTTCTCCTTTTGCTTCTGATTGATATTTGATTGTATATATTTTTTAAAATTTAATAAAATTTGAATTATAAAAAAAAATGCAACTGAGTACTTTGGTGTTAAGTCATCTGCAATTAGTTTCACTAAAAATATCAACAGCTTAATCTGATTCTGTATGTCAGTTTGCATCTGTATCACCCCCCAACCCCGGTTCTCTTTGCCCACATTTTTGCATAGTATAAAATAAAATTGAAGTGCACTGTTCATCTTCAGTAACAGCCCTGTTTTTGTTTTCCTTTACCCTGTGTATGCAGTGAAATACTTTAGTCATGTATCCAAGTGTTTTTCTGAAAGCAGTTACTAGGAGCCCAGCTAAGGTAGTACAAATACAAACAGCACTGAAGAATACAGTTTCATGTCTAAAGGCCTGTAAAAATGATATGTGCCATTCTGCATATTTAAACTTATTCAAAATGGCTGCCTTGTGGTGAAT
Source organism: Neoceratodus forsteri (assembly GCA_016271365.2). Lineage (NCBI taxonomy): Eukaryota > Metazoa > Chordata > Ceratodontiformes > Ceratodontidae > Neoceratodus > Neoceratodus forsteri. The sequence continues at coordinate 61,854,986 of CM028132.1, read as the reverse complement.
GAGCTAAGGTCTTCATTTAGGTCATACCTCGGCACTAAATTTCTAACTATGAAAGATAAGAGAAACATGAAATGAAAGATCCTAAGGGACATACTGTATGCCTTTTGTATTAAAAAAGAAAACTATTCTAATAGATATGGGGATCTGGGTGTTTGTCTAGTTTGTTTGAAACATTTACAAACAAAAAAAGTCCAGGAGCCTGATTTTCAAAACTCATTTTGTGCTGCAAGTTCTGAGTGCATCAGAGATATGCTGCATCAAATTTACAGCAAATAAATAGGATTTTCCATTCCCTGTGTCAGTTGGACACCTGCTAGACCACACTTCTGAGGTCTGGTGTGTGTTAATGCTTGGGTCTCTTGAATTAGCTGCTGTAATGCAGATCCGAGTACTGTAACTGATCCGATATGGGCTATGCATGAATGTGAGCTAGGTACATGTGAGAGGCGCATACCCGCCCACACAGCTCCGCACCTATAGACAGGCATTTGGGGCATGGCATGCACTAATGCATACCACTGTGTGGTGCCTGTCCACGGCCTTTTCCCACTGGTGTGCTCCTGCATGGTGGGGGGGGGTGCAGATCTGAGGACACAGGCAGGCATCCAGTCAGATGTCTGACTTGGTCCCATAATGGATCCCCTGCTCTGTGTGGAGAGAGGGATTCTGGGACAGCATGGGCCATCCATATTTTAAAAAGATGGATGAGGCTGGTCCAGTATCATAGAGGGCTGAGGCATCATGCCTTATCCCCTGCCACGCCAGCAACCCATGTTTGCAGTGCAAGTGGGTCACCAGGGGTCAGATGGGGTGGGAAAGGATTGAGCGACCAGAGGACAGCTCTCCCAGGGAGGGAGGGAAGGACACAGTGGCCAGTGCATCTCTGACACCTAGCAGTGGCTGGGTGTCAGAGTGCCTGGGTCCTGTACGTGGGAATGGGGGCAGAGTAGTTGGCTGGCATGCTGTGGGTGGTAGCATGCACAGCTCGGCCATTGCCAGCACAATCATTGCTCTGCCTCTGGGAGGCAGGAGGGAGAAAAACCAGGAGGAGAAAATGTCCTGGGTGTGGCAGGATGAATACCGACTGTCGTAGGGTGCAAGTGTAGACAACTTCAACAAAGGTAGAGACCAGAGATACAGTTTATGTTGCGACACACAAGAACTCCTTGGGTGTCTTTTATTTGACAAAATAAGGAATAACCAAATGAAACCTCAGACAATATAAACAAAGAGAAAACAAAAACACTTGAAAACTAGTTATAAATAAATTCCTAGCTCACCAAGAGCTTGTAGCTATCTTTTTAGTTTAATATTAGCATAGAGTGGAAGTGATTTTAAGTCAGCTTCTCACTATCATCTATGTCTTTCTGGAACAGAGTCAACACTACTCTCTTCCACTGCTGTCTCTCTACTGACTCTACCACTCCTTCATTTATAGTTATACACAGGGCATAATCAATCATGTGGTCAATGTAGTCTGTCCCCTAATCTAATAAATAAGCTTCAGTCTAGACTAATACATATGAGGGACCACATCAACCTATGCACTTAATTCTTCTTTAAACAATACTTTTTACATGTAATACAAACTTCATAGAGGGTCTGAAAGAGAATATTAACAGTTTTTCATCCTTAATTATCTGTAATGACTATTAACTCCGCCTACATTGTGATGTCACTCAGACACTGTACTCTATAAATGTGCCTCATTCTGGGCCGCCAGTCCCTTTAGGAGAGCTTACTGACAACTAGTGCTGGCTTTCAGGTAACCTGCAAAAGTTTACTATTCATCGTTTCGCTACATTTTAACATACGGCTGTTACTTTTATTTAATTCATGCATTTTTCACCTATCATGAAAAACCTTTCAGTTGCCATGTCTAAACATAAATCCTTTTGGAGCTTGGAATTGCAGCAGCAAGTACAGAAAGCGTTTTGCTGCTCTTCACCCACGCAGCTGCCCGCTCTCGCTTCAACAAGTGGCCGCGGCTCTGCGGTTCAGTCCCAAGTGCGAGGCGTGGGCGAGAGCAATATGCCAGTTCCGAATAAATATGCCCGTCTCTCCCTTTGAATATCTGCAAATAGAAGTTCAAAGCTCTAAAATCTCTGAAAGGAGAGAACTCCCATATTTTGAAATACCCACCCAGCGTCCACATACAACCACGGCTTTCATTTCATAGAGCCGTACCTGTATCAGCGCTAACTCACTTAAAGTGCAATTCTTTCTTTAGATCATTACTAATCTACAGAGATATAACATATGGCTCGCATATTATTATTTCTAAACTGTTCGTACACTGCAACCATTAACAGCATAGTCTTAGGGCTTCTCGCAATTCTCATGTTCATTTATCTTAAAGTGGCATATTTTTAATTTCAAGAATTCTCGAGACAGGCTGAAAAAGGAAAGAAAGGAAAGGAAAGTGAAGAAAGACGCTATAATAGGCGGCCACCCCATTACAGTGAGGAAAATGAAGAGTAGCGATAGAAAGAGACTGCTGCAGCAGAGTTTGTTTAGAAAGGGGAATAGATGGAGAAAGGGAAATCTGACTTGAGGGTTCTAGGTCCTGATTTTGGGGCTTTACTGCCACACCGACCTCTGCAGGTGCCACTCCCATGAATGGCAGGCATCTCCTGGGCCGGATTCATGTTTGGCGGGTTGAGGCATCCCTGCCACCTCGCCATGGGTGGTAAGTCATGGAGGAGCAAAGGAGGTGCTCTGCGAGTGGGAGATGGAGCTGGGGGGCCAGTGAGATGGAGGGCCACCCAAGAAAGGAGGATAAAAAAAAAAGTATACAAAAAAACAAAAGATGGACGAGTGCCTGAATGGCTGCCCCCAGCCTTCTCCATCAGCATGGTGGGGGGATTCCTTGTCCTGCTGCAGCCCGCAGGTGTTAACTGAGGGGGTGCACTAAAGAAGGCTCCTTGCTGCAGTATTCTGTGCTCCCTTGCAGGCACTCCACACTTTCGTGAATGGCGGAGTGTGGGCACACCCTCAGATCAGCTGCATGCATAGCAACATGACCAGTCGGAGGAGCCTGTGCGGAAGGGATGCATACCCTTTCAATGAATAAGTTCAGTGGTCTGTGGGACCCCGGGTTCATGGCATTCAGATGTAGAGTTGCCTACGCACCATGTATCCGTGGCATGTAGGGATCCCACCCCTTAATGCATATGTGCCACTGTTTGAAAATTGGGTGCGGTTGCAGTATTGGGACGTGGCATACCAGTGGTGCGGCATAGGAAGGCTGCAAGGATTGATGCAAGTACTGCACCTGCTTTTGAAAAATCAGGCCACATAGGTCCATTTAATGTGCTCTGACTGCCTACTTTTAATCTCTATTTGAATAATTTTTTTTCACAAAAGAGGTACGTCCTTTAGTATCTTTTTAACATGGTACAAAAGAAACTGATTCATTTTGCATGTTTCTCATATCTTTCATGGTTAAATTAGTGCTGAGGCCCGAACTTAATGAAGACCTAAATACGTGGAATGGCACTTTGAACTTTAGGGCAATCCTAGAAAATATAGGCTAGTAAGCTGATTTGCTCTTTGAAGCATATGTTCATTATCTTTACAGCCCTTTTCACTGAGCTTCACATGAGTCATGTAAGAATTATTTAAGATGTAAAAATGAGTCAGTCGATGACATATTTTACAATCCAGATGAAGTCGAGGATTTCTCTTCCCATTTGACAGATGTGTCTAATGCTAGTTTGCTAGTACATTTATTCTGCAGCATTATTATAGATTTATTCATGTTCACCTTGTTACTAGAGATATCATTTAACTCTAAGGCGATATTCAACAGGACCTGTAATAATAGACCTGGAAGGGTCTGTAATATGTAACAAGATATCATCTTTGCACGTTCTTATCTTAAAGCTGGTACAGTCGAAATATATACATATATATATATATATATATATATATATATATATATATATATATATATATATATATATATATATATATATATATATGCCTTCAGCTGGAGGAAATTCTCAAATGTTGACCTTGGGGGTTCCAGATGCAAGCAAAAAAGTAGGGAAGCTATGAAGCACCCCTGTCTAGTACCTCTTTGCAAAGAAAAAGATTTAGCCATGTTAGCATTATGTAGAAAAGTGGTAGTGGGAAAATGATACAGGAGCCTAATCCATTTATTAAGTTAATCTGTGATACAATAAAATATCTGGGCAATAAGGGGAAGAGATAACTCCAGCTTACCCGTTCAGTGGCATTTTACATCTCAGAAGTCAGCAGGGTGGCTGGATCTTTCGTGTTTTTAGTTTTTATTTTTAAACCAGAAGAGGTCTGTGCTATTACTGTGCCTCAGCAGTGTCAAGCTCTGTCAGTTTCAGTTTATAAGCACCAGATGGTGCTGCTTTCAGAGACTGCTTTGTCTTTTTTCTTTCTATGCCCCCCTGGTTAGCCACCACTGGTATCTACTTCCATCACAGCAAGGCACCTCCTGCCTAGCAAAAAGATCTCATCTGTCTCATCTGTTGCACTCTCTCTCTGGGACCCAGCCTCCTCCAGATCACAAGGGGGCAGTCGCATAATGGCAGGAGCGACACAAGAAAAATGCATGCTCGCAGTGGGAGCTGGTGCTTGCAACCAAATGAGTACAGGAGAAACACACAATATGCAGCATTCACAGTGAAAAGAAACAGTGCTGTATGTGTCAGCATGGGGGAAGGAAAGCCAGACTACCTGCAATACTATACAGCTTCTGCACCAGTTTACAGTTTCTGTGTGTGTGTGTGTCACGGCAGGGCAGGTGGAGGTGGCAGAATCCTGCACTGGCACTATCAGAGATTCTCTTTTTAGACTTGAAGACCAATCAGACAAGCAAGTTAACCAAATTGACAATTTGTTAGGAAAAATTTTTGATGTAGAGAATAGGAGCCGCAGAAATAATCTGAGGAATGTCGGAATCTCTGCAAAAGCAGAGGGTGGGAATGTAGTACAGTTTCTACAGTTATTTCTTCCTGAATTGTTGAATTATCAGTGCCCCTGGCAACTTGAGGTGGATGGGGCTAATAGGTCTTCAGCTCCCCACCCCACTCTCAACTCGGTCCCAGCTCTGTCCAATAATTGCTATTTTTCTGTGTTTTACAATTAAGGAAGAGATCCTAAGGATAGCAGGAGAAAAGTGTAGTTAAATGTGGACAGGAAAAAAAAACTACACTTTTCAGAACTTCTCTACTGAGTCGTCAGAAAAACCAAAAGCTCTTTTAGGTGTAAGAAAAGATTTACAAGGACTAGGAGATGGTTACTTTATGAAATAACCTGCCACCCTAATGATTATGGGAACAATGGCTCTTATTATTGTGATTCACCTGAAGCACCATACAGTTATACTGAACATTACTTTATGGGTGGAGAAAAACTATTGAGAGCACAGTTTTATGGCTGTGAGTGGAGCCTACAGCCATCTTGCTGTCTGTAGCTGGAAAAATGGAGTACCGTGAAACACATTTTTGGAGTTTTCAATGTATCCTTCCACACCTACAAATCACTATGACACTTGAAATAAAATACTCCCTTCTTTCTGTTTAGTATAATGGAGACAGAACTCCAAGCTACTTATCAGATGGGGATTAGGAAACTGAAAGAGCTTGTTAAATATTGGTTGCCTATTAAACTGGAGATTTGTTTACCTCCTTTGAAATGCAACAACTTGCACATTTAAATACTTAGCATTTAAACATGTTCTTGCTACTAGCTTCAGTTAAGCAGGTATTGTCTTTCAAGAAAGATTCATACCTCAAAAGTGTCACCCTTTCCCAGCAATGAATGTAAAACGATTTATACTGTTTTTTTTAACCTCTTAAGACACTATTTGATAAGAACTGTCTTAGACATATGCCAGATTTTCTGTGAACTATTCAGGCTAAATATATAGCAATCAGCAGGTATTTTGTACAATGCTTTTTGGGAAAAAAATATATTGAACTACAGCAAACACACACACACACACCATCCTCATGAACACAACATTTAAAATAAGTACTGCAATCTAATATGTTATTAAACAATAAAGACACTGTTTATGTCAGTGAATACAATGAAGTTCAGTTTACAGTAGATTTCCTTTAACTATTTCTTATCCTGTATTTTGTATCCTGGATAGCGCAGGGGAAATGCTACATCTCATCATCAGGGGGGTCTTCATTTTACACATTTTTGCACTGTATTTACTCAGGATATTCCAGATTAGATGCAATATCTTGTTTTCAGTCTGGTCATGATTTTACCATTTTTATAATGTATTTATTCAGGGTAGCCTAGTCCAGATGTAAAATACTGTTTTCAGTGTGTTCTGATTGTATGCAATGTAGCATAATATTGTGTAGATGTAGAGCCCTACTGAAAATAAGATGCCATGTATTCTGTGAAGTATCCAGGCTAAATATATAATAATCAGCAGGCATATTCTAGGAAAACACATTGTAAAAATATGTAAAAGAATACAACATTGAAACTGCCTCTCAGCAGATCTGAATTGTGCAAATTCATTAGAAATAATGGTAACAGCATCCCAGAAGCTCTCCACAGCCATATCAGCTCTGACCAGAGTTTAAGTGATCCTCAGATTAGAACTCTTTTCTTCCTGAAGCAACTCACACAAGCACACATGTGTGAGGTGACTGTCAAACATAGCTGGGTGCTAACAACACAGAATCAACTCTCTCATCAAAATTCTGTCACAAAGGCTCAACCCCCCCCATGCTGCAATAGCATACACAAACATGTCTCAAAACTGATCAACTCTGTCACACATAAAAATAAGACCCCCCCAAAAAAAACAGAAACGCTGCATTCCACCACTCATCTGAACAGAAAACTCAGCAAATTAAATGATCCAGGAACAGGAGCTGGCAGGGTTGACAGCATTCTTGCAGCTCTGTGATTTCTTCCCCTGAAAACAAGCCAACTCAGCAGGACAGCTCAGTTGCTTTGGATTAGCTGCAAATCATGCTTTGGCTGTGCATCTGAACTTCACCTCTACAGTAGCTCTGCTGTTTTCAAAAACACTTTCCTATCTGACATTACCTGTCACATCTGCCCCATGGATGGTATATGGGAGTCAGATCTTTTTTTTGAAACTCATCTTTATTCATAAAGAATTTGCTTATATCCATAAACAAACTCTGGTCAGAGCCAACATGGCTACTTAAGATTGGTGAGCCTGAGTCAAACAGTACTCGGCGATCCCGTTGCAGCTGACCCTATACCTGCATGGTAGTCGTACATGCACATTGACTGGTAATTCTGCATATGTTAGAAAGTCACAGCAGTCCTGTTGGGCATGGTGGGCTCTTCTTTTTTGGCCACAACTGTGGAACTTAAGTGGAAGTGATGGGCAGGCAGAAAATAGTGCACCCACGGGGGGTGGCAGTGGGCCCACGGAGGAAAGGGGTGGTGGAAAGGCAACACCACTGCACTGACTGCAGCACTGTGGGACACCCTGCCTGTTCGCTCGGGTGTCCCACAGGGATCCATACTGGGACCCCTCCTCTTTAGCCTTTTCTTAAACTCCCTTCCTTACCACTGCTCTGAGCAGATCATACTGTATGCCGATGATGCTGTTGTATTCTCCACTTACAAAGATCCTGCAACTCTTCAACACAACCTTCAACTTGGTTTCAGTTCTGTAGAGACATGGTTTCTTAATCATAAACTGGTCCTCAATGACAAGAAAACCAAATCTATGCTCTTCTGCAGCTCTCATAACCCACACAAGCTACACCACTTGGCTATCTCCACCACCCAGGGGAACACTCTAGATCAGGTGGGGTCCTTCAAATACTTAGGGATACAGCTTGACCCTAATCTCTCCTATGGACTTCATGTAGATAATGTAGCTAGAGCTGCTAATACACGGCTTGGTCTCCTCTACAAACACAGACCACACCTCACGCCAGAAGCTTTGAAGGTTGCAGTCCTGAGCTCTGTGATCTCTGTAATAGACTATGGTCTCATCATTTATGGCAGCCACAACCACAACCCTTAGATGCCTCTCAACTACCTTAAATAAAGCATGTTGGCTCATCACTGGTGCTCACCGTCTCACCCACACATGTGACCTGTACACTCAGACCGGCTGGCTCCAACTATCAAACTGCATAAAGTTTCTCACCTGCTCCATGGTGAAAAAAATCTACCTTGGCCTTGCACCTTCTGGGGTCTCAACTCTGTTACAACACCGAATTAACAAATGGCACCTTAGGAGATCCACGCTACAGCTACTGAAAGTCCCCCACTGTCACACTTCACAGGGACAACACTCTTTTGCTTATCGAGTGCCACTCTGGTTCAATGGCCTCAGCCCAACCATCTCCTCTGCCCCAACTATTGGTATGTTTAAAACTAGGCTCCGGGACTATCTCACTACCAACAGCTCCTGTGACTGCCCAACTTAACCTTGTTCTCCACTTCCCTTTCTGCTCTAGTTGTCCCCCCACTGGATTCTACTCTCACATCTTGGTATACCCAGTGCTGCACTTTTCACCCTCTTGCCACCTCTTCCTACATTCCTTTCCCCCACCCTCTTCCCTCTCCCTATGACTCTGGCACTTCTTATCCGTTGTCTATCTTCTCTGACAAATGCCGCTGGCTGCCTTGTTACAATGCTACCCTTGAACTGTATTAATCTGTACTCTGTTTGCAATGTCCACATTGTTGTAATGCCTGTCTTGATGTTCCCCATAATTTGTATTTCTCTGACATGGAACCTTTGTAAAAGAGCCATGACTCAAAGGTATTTGTAATCCTAGACTTGATAAATAAATTAATAAAAATAAAGGATAGAGGAGAGGTATCTGGTCACATGTTTCCAGAGTCCCTTCTCTCTCCTACGTCTCGCAATATGTCAGCATGGCTCCACCCATGCAGCCATAAAAATGGAATGTGACAACCAATAACCTCTCAAACCTTCCACATCCTTGCGGTCACTTTGTAATACTAATAATGCCAACCTACATCACTTGTTGCTAAAACCGATAGGGATCTATTGCTCAGCTAAATAAGTTTTGTTTTACTGCAGTCTATGGAAGCAAGCTTGTAATAAAACATTATTGTCGCTATAAGCAGCATCATACTCTTACATTTACCCAGTAAAGTATTTGCAACTCCTGGTGCCCTTATTTTTGGATGTCATGCAAGTCCCTTTGGTGCCATCTCTATGTGCTAATAATTCGTTATAGCACCAGAAGGAAGGCCCCATAATGGAGTAGTGCATGTTCTTGTAGGTTCAGATCTTCAAAAAAGCACGTTGGGGACCCTTGACTGAAAGAATAAAAATAAAAAAGCCTTTGGAAAAGACAGATGCATAATGGCTGAGAGAGTGGATGGTCGGAGGAGTCATGTTAACCAATAAACAATGAGGCTGTTGAACCTGGACGCTGCTGGGCAAGCCAAGTTGTGAGCAAGAGAGCAAACTAAGTGCCCCCCCCACCCCACCTGAACTCCTGAAAAAAAGGCTGGAGCCAGCAGCACTAATAGTTATGTTGCAGCTGGTTTACACTCAGATTAGATGCTCTTTGTATAATTAAAAAAAATAAAACTCAATCTGATACCCTCGGCTATGAGCTCATTAAAAAATTGGCTGCATAAAATGCATGTTTGTCATTGCAGCTAAAATGAAGGTAGGTGCAGATTTCAGATCTTTGTGGTTTGCAGTTAGCGGTCAAGAACAGTTGATTCCCCAAAATTACTGTTGTAATATATAGCTCTTTCCTCACTAAGTTGCCATCTACATCCTGGATAAGTACACCGTCTCTATTGCTGACTCCACTTCTGTCCCAAAGGAATGTGAAAGTTTAACTATTAAGGTCCAGCTTGCTTCCTCTTCCTTGTATGTTACAGGATGCTATAGGCCCCCTTCTGCAGGCCTTCACTTGCTGAGTCATCTCACCAGTTGCTTAAGTTCAGTGCAGGCTGAGGTCATTATTCTGGGCAACTTCAATCTGGACTGGTTCTCGGATAGCTGCAAACCACTCAAAAACATGTGTGATACCTTTGGGCTTGCCCAACTTATCTCTGAAGCGACATGACCAAAAAAAAACTAATCTCAGTAAAAGCTCCTTGCTAGACATTATATTGGTGAATAAACCCCACTTATTTTCTTACCCCGGTGTATTTTTCTCAGATGTCAGTGATCATTGTCTTATTGCTTGCATAAGGTCTGCGCCTAAACCTACCACTACATCTAGGTATATCCTCAAAAGATGTTTGTGTAGCTTTGACCCTAAGGCCTTCCTCTCGGACCTTCAGAACTCTTTGCTCTGGCAGGACTTATACCTCGCCAAGTTGGTAGAAGAGGCTTATCAGTTTTTCAGTTCCATTGTGTTAGATGCACTCAATAATCATGCACCCCTAGTCAAAATCCATACCAAGAAGAGGTCCTTTCTCTGGTTCACGGTCGAACTGAGGACAGCCTTACATAATAGGGACAAACTCTGGAAAAATACCCGGAAAACAAAGCTCCCTGCTGACTGGATTGCCCTCAGGACTGCTAGGAATATCTGTATGAAGCTAATCAGAACTAAAAAGGCAAACTACTACTGATCAATGCTGGACTCTTCCACTGCTCGCCCTGCAAAGTTCTGGAAAACACTTAAGGAAATTGAGGGTCATGTTCCTTCTGGTTCCCTCCCCTCAAAAATTGTGCATGGTGGTACAGCTATCACCGATAAAGCTGGGATCCTTGATCTCTTGAATGACCACTTTGCCACTGCAGGGCTGGCTTTTGATTCTTCACCTGCCAGCCACCTTCGTACTCAGTCCTCAGCTCAGGGCACATCCAGCCCTTTCCATAACTCCTCTGCCTCAGCCTTCTCCTTTCACCCCATCACTCTTAATGAAGCAGAGGAACTGCTTTTGCAACTGGACATCAAGAAAAGTGCTGGTGCCAACCTCATTGAGCCGTACTTCTTAAAGATTAGCTACCGCGTTCTGGCTGTACCAATCACACACCTCTTTAATCTCTCCCTTTTGCTAGGCAAACTTGCTATGGTTTGGAAGACTGCTCAAGTTATACCTTTGTTCAAATCTGGTGACCCAACTGACCTCAATAATTATAGGCCTATTTCACTACTCCCTATCCTCTCTAAATTGCTTGAAAAAGTAGTTAATTTGCAACTTAGAAATTACTTGGACTCTGCTAACCTGCTCAATCCAGTTCATTCAGGCTTCAGGCCCCACCATAGTACTATTTCTGCACTCGCCATGGTAATGAACGACTGGCAGAAAGCTCTTGATGATAAACTCTTTGAGTGTGCAGTCTTCCATGACCTAAATAAGGCCTTCAACACCATCGACCATGACTTACTTCTGCATACCCTTTGTAATATTGGCATGGATAAGTTATCCCTGAATTGGTTCTCCTCCTACCTCACCGGCCGTACTCAGCAGGTTAAAGCAGTGGGTGATCTTTCACCATTGAAAACAATCGGCAGAGGTGTGCCTCAGGGCTCAATCCTGGGTCCCTTACTATTCGCACTCTACATCAATAACATCGATCTTGGAATTACATCTTCTGATATCTATCTTTTCACAAATTATACGGTTCTATACACCTCCAGATCTACTCCTAGTGTATCTGCATGGACCTTCAGTCTGATTTTAACATTCTGCAACAAAACCTGCTCAACCAAAAATTGCTCTTAAATGCCAAGACTAAAGCCATGCTTCTGTCCCCGACTATCCCAGCTTACGACAGGTACTGTACAACCAATTACCACACTGCTAGGGGAATCCCTGGACTACTTAGATAAATTCAAGTACCTTGGGATGTGGATTGACTGTCACCTTTCCTTTACTGACCACGTAGAGGGTCTCGCTAAAAAGCTGAAACAAAGGCTTGGTTTAGTTTATAGAATTAAGCACCTCCTTACTTATGAGGCCAAGATAAGGTTAGTTTATGCTACCTTCCTATCACTATTGGATTATGCAGACTTCCTATGTAGTCATGTCCCATGGTCTGCCCTAGCTAAGCTGGACGTCTTGTACCACAGGGCTTTACGTTTCACCTGTGACGCTGCCTAATCTACACACCACTGTGCCCTATATTCACTAGTGGGTTGGCTATCCCTTACATTTAGGAGGCAAAGGAATGCTGCCCTCTGGACTTACAGAGCAATTACCAAGATGTTGCCCCAGTATATCTCTGACTGCTTGCCCCTCTGTGCCCCAGGTAACTATGTCCTGAGAAGCCATTCCTACATCTCTTTAGTGATACCTAAGGTTAAATCACGCTCTGGCAGATCCTCTTTTAGCTTTGCCCTATCCAGCTTTGGAACAAGCTTTGAAAAACACTAAAATTAGTGAATCCCATAAAACTTTCCGATTTCAAAAAGCATTATGCAAGATCCTTCTCTGAGTCTTGTGAGTGCCTCTCCTGATGTGCTCTGTCCTATCCTGTCTTTCTGTACAATTTGTCGCACCATAATTGCTCCCCTCTCTGTCTACCTCTTTTCCTCCCCTTCTTATCACCTCCTTCTCAAATCTTCTGCTACCCTTACAGCTCTTTCTATTTGACACTGTCACGAGCTTCTGCTGTCACTATTGACATTATATGTGCGCTTACTGTATATCTTACTTTGGTTGTAATCAATATCCCTATTGGGGAAACTATTGTATAGCTACATTTTGTTGTACATGTGATGCTCTTGCATTATGTGTATCCATGCTCCGTACCTATAAGTGTCTTAATTTGTCTTTCACTAATTCTGTGTGTTCACCCAGGCCCACCTTGAAAATGAGCTTGCTCAGTGGTGTTCCACCTGGTAAAATAAAGACTGACTGATTGATCCTTGGCATAAGGAAACACATTTAGCAATCTATATGCAAGCAATAACGCCCAACAGGGTGGGTGGTATTGGGCAATACCAGACCGCCCAGGGGTGTAATGAGGTCCGATGCCACAGGCAGAGGGCCTTATAGCTCCTGGAAGGTCTGGTATTGCCCATACCGTCTACCCTGGAGGGTATTATTGCACTTAGAAAATGGGCCACTGTTTTCTATATACTTGGGGGGGGGGGGAATTTGCATGTTAAAGCTTTCAATATCTTAACTATTTTATTTATTTTGTAAACAAATAGCTACTCCTCCTGCCTTTTTTTCATCTAGGGACTTGTGTTGCTGAGGCGTTTTGTAGTTGGTTGTCATGCCTCCCCAAATACGGCTTTATTTTAATTTATTTGTGAAATTCTGTTTGCAGCATTTTTTGTGTATATATTACATTTTGTGGTACAGGATATTCAACCGTTACTTCACTCCTGAGTAGATGTGAAGTACAGGGAGACAAGGAGCCGGCATCATCAGCCACGCATATTGGAACACCAGTAGCGTCTCTAACCATCCGCTGTCAAGGACATTTTGTTTAATGAAATTATATATTTAAATGTTTGTTTTTGTAGTGTCTTGCTGGACTTCAGTTACTTCAGGCAGTGGCTCATGAAGTTGGGTTAAGAGTGGGTGAGCCAGCTGCTGGAGGAGGGAGAGGCGAGGCGTCAATCTTTTAAAGTCCAGCTGGGGGCCGGGGTCTGAACAGCGGGGGGTGGGGAAGAGAGAGAGAGGGGAAGTGGGAATGGCAAGAAAAAATTAAAAGTTAGCTACAGTTAGGATGGAGGGTGAGACAGTATAATGGAGAGGTTGAGCAACTTTATAAATGTGCTGCCAGCTGGAAAAATCTGAAGCAGCATTATTTTCAGGAGTAAACAAGCAGCTGGCTACAGATGGGAGGAGCGAGACTGTGGTTGGCTCTTCGTGTCAGAGTGTAAGGGTATTGAGAATTACAGAGCATGGGACAAGACTGTACATTAAAGGAAAAAAAATGTTCTGAGAAATTACCCCAGGGAATGTTGTGCGCAGTTTCATTAGGCAGCAGGCACTGAACTATGGGGATCAGTATCTTTCACTAAGTGGTAGAAAAAATGGTGGCAATTTCAAATTCACTTGGGTGCTTTCAGCCAATGAGAAATCAGGATGGGCACAGGGATAGCTGAGTGGGTGAAGGGGCACTGGGGCTGGTACTTTTTATTTCCTATGCATCTATTGTAAGTTAATGTACCCCCCTGGCAAGGGTAGCAACCAATCAGATGCCAGGAAATAAAAAGCTTATTTTCTAAGTTTTGATATATAATAGACTGTTGTGTATGTTGGAGGCATTTACTGCAATCAGTTATTTGAAAGGGTTTGGAGTTAAACGTGTGATATTTAAAAAGTATCTGTGCCTTACAGACCAACAGCACAAGCGTCAAAAGAAAAATCGGCACCACAGCTGAACAAATTTTTTTTTTCTTAAAAGTGAAGTGTTAACTGTTGTGCTTTGACATATTCCCTCAAGTTTACCTCATTTGTCTTGAAAGAACTCTGTCTCCATGTTTTTATTAAAAGATATCACTGTTAGAGAACATTTTGACTGTTTTCTTTTTAGCATTACAGTACTGAAGCTAGTACCGCTGAACCACTGATCACACTGTCCCACTGAAGCTTGTCATGTGATAGATTACGTTACTGCCTCTGTTAGCACTGATCTGCCTTCACACTACAATACAAGGCGGCACAAACTTTGACAGCTTAAATTCACTTTTTTCTCCCTGAGTTCTCACATCAATGTCACTTGTGGTTGAGGAAAAAGAATCTTACATGCGCTCCTAGTAAATGATAGTGAAACTCTTTGGAGTAAATACATAAATGCAGTCAGTAAAATCTGTCAGCTGATCTGAATCCAAGATGGTGGCCACACTGGGCCAGCTATCAATTTGTTAGCAGTCACTAGCAGCATTATAACAGCACTATACATTATTTCTTTTATTTTGTGCATTTGGTTTGTTTTAGTTATTATTTTTTTGAGGTGTAGTGTAGTAATGGTAGTTAGGGTCGATTAAGTGAGTTAGTGAGTTATAAAATGCGGTGCGGGAATAGCGACTAGTGACTAGGTACCAGTCTGCAGTCCCTGATAAAAGTTAAAAATCGAAAATCGGAATGGTCACAGTGCATTTGCTGTATCTGTGTCTGCATCTGTTATATCTGCTTGCCTCCTGTTTGATGCTTTGATGTCCTGAGAGAACGGAAGTTAGAAGTCCTTAGCGAGGTGGTGTGAGGAGAGGTTGCAAAGACGCTGCAAGAGGGAACTTTTTGAGTGGGTTGGTTTACTCCGGGGATAGCCTCGGTGACATCTGGCGGTTGGACCTTGTGGAGGATTATCGAACTTCCTGGTAGATGGACTGGTGAATTGTTTCCGCTTGTTTCTCTTTCGTGGCCTATGGAGGTGGTAAGTGGAGTGGGGAAGGGAGGGTCTGCCAGTATTGCCTGGGGAGTTGATCGCTACTGCTGGGTCCAGGTAGGAGACGCTGGGGTTAGATCTGCTGAAGGGGCGGATAATGCTTGTTCGGCTCTAGGGTGTTTCTGGGGTCTCCTGAGAGTTGATCCTAGGCCAGGAGCCGCAACCAAGGGCTCGGTAGGGGGGTGGTCTTCTCCTATCTGAGCATCGGGGATCCCCTTCCTGATCTCTATTAACCCCCCATCCATCGATGTACCAGAGTCCCGAAGGAACTTGGAGTCTGGAGTTATTTAGTGGCCTAGAACGAGACTATCAGGAGGAACGAGGGATTGAAGCTAGTCAAAATATTGGTGAGATTTTTCCAACTTGAGGCATTTTTGCATGGGCAGTGAGAGTATTTATTGCTCAAATTTTTCTCTGCTGTTTACTGCTATAGTCAATGTGAGAGATTGGCTCAGCTAAAAACTATTATCTGGTTCATTTTCCACTGGAGGTGAGAGCTCCAAGGGACTTCTTCACATATATGATCTGACTCAACTTAAAATTAACTATTTAACTTATTTTCCATTGGAGGTGAGAGCTCAAATGGACTTACATATATGGTCAGAATAATTAATGTACTGGACTGCAAACTTGGACTGCAAATCTGGACTTTGCGAATGAGATCTTTTGTATTTTGATTATTTATCGTATTTTGTTGTCTTAGTGTTATTATAGTTGGGATTGTGTTTGAGGGCGGGGGGTATTATTCTTTAGGGGTTTTTAAGTTGGGGGTGGGAGGGTTTTGTTTGTATGGGGGTGAATGGTTTTGAATTATTAAAGTGCTGGAAATATGTGTTGGGGTATAAGAGAGACGGTCAGGCAGTACTCCCCCTCAAGACTTAGGGATCTCCATCCTTTAGAATTACCTCCACTTACGGTGGAGGTTTATTCTAGATGTCGAAATTTCGGCATTGTGAGATCAAAGTGTAGTAGGAGACAGGGATCCTGGAACTCTTGGGGGGGATGGGAGAGAAGTGGGCGGATACAAACAGTGAGGGCCAGGAGATGCCCTGGGATGAAATGGGTACTGGAGCAAGGTCCTCCTTGCTTAGTCCTAATTAACCAAGGACTCTGACTTTGACTTTGTCAGGCAGGAAGTGGAGCCACCCTTGGATTCCCATCCCTTTCGGGTGATGTTAAGCAATGCCAGGTCGATTAGGAACAAGATCGCAGTCATTGCGGAGCTCGTTTCCTCTGTCGACATGGTTTGTATCACCGAGACCTGGCTGGATGGAAATGCTGGTCCTGTTTTGGATTCTGCAGTTCCGGCTGGGTTCTCAGTGATTCATCGCCCAAGAGTGGACCGGAGGGGCGGGGGGGTTGCTGTCTGTTTTAGATAAGATCTGGATCTCAGGGAGGTGCCAGTTGGTGATACCAACTCCTTTGAGTGCATAGTGGATGCAGGTGCAGGTTACAGGACCCTTCTCATCTACCATCCACCAGGGGATGGGAGGGAGTTCCTGAAGGAGGTTGTGGACTTCATTGCTGATATGGTATTGGAGTCTCCCAGATGGTCAATTCTGGGAGACTTCAATGCCTGGGTCGACGATGAACTCTCGCCATTTGGTCAAAACCTCCTCCAATTGATGGATTCATTGGGCCTGTCATGGGTTATTACCTCTGCAACCCATGGGGGGGGGGCACACATTGGACTTGGTGTTTCACCTGGGGATGGAGATATCCGATGTGGAGGTGGAGCCAATCAGATGGTCTGACCATCACGCCCTGAGGTTTAGATTTGCAGCCCCCCGAAATAGGCCTGCCCCTAGGGAGTTAGTACAGTTCCGTCCTTTAAGAAAGGTTACCTCAGAAGGCCTAATGACGGAGCTGGACTTCTTGGGTCTTCCAAGAGATGGCATGGATCCAGGGCCTCTGGTCCTGGCCTATAATAGGGCTGTGGTAGAGGCCCTGGATGTCATTGCTCCAATTCGTGTTCGTCCTCTCCACTTGGGAGTTCCCTGGTTTGATGGGGAGGTCTGTGAGTTGAAGAGGCAGGGACGAAGATTGGAAAGACGCTGGCGGAAAACTCAACTGGAGGTGGATAGACTTGGATTGTTAGAACATTAAAAGGTCTACCAATCAGCAATTTCCCATAAGAAGGCAGAGCTCCTGTCCAGGGAAATTGCTGCAGCAAGGAATAGACCAGCCCAGCTCTTCCTGATTGTGGACAGACTGTGCAATCCAGTCTGTCTTCAGTCTGGTAGAGCGTTATCACAGGTACAGTGTGAGGAGTTTGCGAAATTCTTTGCTGACAAGGTATCCACCATCAGGGATGAGATCTTCCAGTGCCCTTCCATTGGACCTTGCACTGGTCAATCGGGTGGTACTAATGCCTGGTTGTCCTAGTCCACCTTTAGCCTACCGGCAGTGATAGATATAGTGAGGATCATCCAGACTCTGTGACCTACTTACTGTAAGTTGGATCCAGGCCCTACTCACCTGTTGGTGGGGTGTGTAGATGTTATCAGCCCAGTCCTGGCTGGGATAGTGGTGGCTTCATTAGAGAGAGGGATCTTTCTGGATCCCTTAAAGGAGACGGTGGTACGCCCCCTTTTGAAAAAACCCTCTCTTGACCCCGACTGCCCAGCAAATTACAGATCGGTCTCTAACCTACTCTTTGTAGGGAAAGTTATTGAGAAGGTGGTCACTCTGCAGCTGGAGGATCATTTATCTAGCCATAATATCTATAACCCTCTCCAGTCCAGCTTCAGGAAAAGGTATAGCACAGAGACGTCTCTTTTTCCGGTATTGAATGATCTCCTGATGGCAAGAGATTGGGGGACCTGTTCCATCTTGGTTCTCCTGGATCTCTCAGCAGCATTTGACACCATGGATCATGGGGTGCTGCTCGACCACCTGCGTTTTTTCTGTGGTCTGAGGGGGGCAGTCCACAGCTGGTTTTGATCTTTCCTGGAATGCAGATCACAGAGAGTGGTATCCGGGATTGATACCTCGGGCCCTCATTGGCTGCCCTGTGGGGTACCGCAGGGGTCGGTGCTGTCCCCTATGCTATTTGCAGTGTATATGCTTCCATTAGGGGACATCATAAGATGGTATGGGCTGAGTTTTCATTGTTATGCTGATGATTCTCAGCTCTACCTATCTTTCATGCCTGAACAGGAGTCTGATTCCATCACAGTGTTTAATAACTGCCTGCTGGAGATTCAGGACTGGATGAGTACTAGTTGGCTTAGGTTGAATTCAAGGAAAACTGAGGTATTGGTTGTGGACCCTGGAGTGAGGACAATAGGGGCTTGGACTGGGAAACCCTCAGGTTTATATCTTGGAGGGGGGCCCCGCTTTTGGCCTCAGGCCAAGTGCGTAACCTAGGCGTGATATTTGATGAGGGCCTGACCATGAGGGTGCAGGTGTCGGCCGTAGTCAAATCTGCCTTTTTCCATCTGAGGAACATAGCCCGGGTGAAACACTTGGTCCCACCTGAAGATCTTCCTACCCTGGTCCACGCCTTTGTCATCAGCTGTTTTGATTACTGCAACGCCCTCTATCTAGGGCTGCTGGGGGTGGATATCCGCCGCTTGCAGCTTATGCAGAACGCGATGGCCAGGTTGTTGATGGGAGTTTCAAGATCTAGCCATATGACACCTGTGCTGTGTGATCTGCACTGGCTGCCAGTACAGTGGCGGATCACCTTCAAGGTCGCATTGCTGACCTTCAAGGCCCTACATGATTTGGGACCTCACTACCTGAAAGAGCTCCTGGTGTCTTATTGTCCTGCCTGCTTACTTCAATCCTCTGACGAGGGATTGCTAGAGATACCCAGGGTAGGTTTAAAGACGTCTGGAGGTAGATCTTTTGCCATTATGGCACCTACCCTGTGGAATTCTCTACCTCGTCAGGTACGAGATTGCCTGACTGTGGAAAGTTTCAAAAAACAGCTAAAAACTTTTCTCTTTGCCCAAGCATTTGCTGGGATGTAATAATTGGGGTTATAAATGGCTGCTGTACTTATTGTTTTATATGGTGTGTTTTTAAAGTGTTTTGAACTATTGTAAAAACGCCCTGAGCTTGGGAAGGGTGCTTGAAAGAAATGCATTTTTACTTACTTACTTACTGACGGTGACTGCAGTGGTCTATTGAAGGGTCTCCTGTCAGAGTTTGTGAGTGGTCTTACAGGGGCATTTTCATATGTTTAGAAGATGAAAGTTATGATTTTGGTTTATCAGTGATGGTATGTAACTAGCAATGCTAGACATACAGATTTAGTCTTTGCCATATTGGTCCTTGTAAGAACAGATCCAGAAGCAAATGATCTGATAACTTTTATTGGACCAACATAGATATAACAAAAAAAACAAAGTGCTTTAGCTTTTGGACCAACAAAGTCCTTCCTCGGAAGCTTAATTAAGCTTCTGAGAAAGGACCAGGTTGATCTGAAAGCTAAAGAACTTTGTTCTTTTTGTTACATCTATGTTGGTCCAATAAAAGGTATCAAATCATTTGCTTCTGGATCAGCAATGTCAGAGAAAGTCTTTTCAATTACTGCAGATACATAACCATTTAGTAATAACCCGATCCCTTGTAGTAAAAGTTTTCACATGCAGTCAAGCGATTACCATAGCCCACCAACCAGTGGTGGGGGAAGCACTGGCCCTCAAGGTAATTGCTGAAAAGGGGATGGGCGATCTGAGGGTGGGAGTACATGTGGACCACCATGTAATAGTTATTACCAACTGCATGGACGATCAGGGGCACGTGTGACACACTTGACCAAAAGTAAATTGTTATTGTCAATGTAACTAGCCAATGAGGTGGTTGAGGAACTTCTGGATCACTAATTACTTGCCAGGGAACAGGCATGCAAAGGAGAGGGGGAGTAGGTGTATAGTTGCAACTTGACACAAGGACATTGGCACAGCTGAGTGTGAGATGTTTGGGGGGGGGGACTTTTAAATATGGCCAAGCAGGTTCACTACCACAAACACCGGGTTAACACAGATGCTAGCAAATTTCAAGTTGATGCTTACCATTGAGTATGGGTGCCATGGTGTTTTACATTCCAATATTCATATATAAAGGTCAGCGTTATTGTAAATAAATTAGCATAATACACTCTGCTATAAAGTAAGAATATTCAAGTGTTACTTTGCATATTATGTTTGATTTGGGGGTTGACTGGAATTAATCATACTTTCATAAATACTTGACTTTGCACTGTCATCTTGTTGGCATAAACTTTTAACTATTTCATTTATATGTATTTTTAATTTAATAACTTATACCCCATTTTTCCCTTCTCAAGGGTGTGCTGTGCACTGGGGGGGGGGGATGGTGTGGCACGGGGTGGTCCACCCTCCTTGTGTGGCAGTCTCAGCTTGCCGGTGGGTGTGATGGGGCACCATGGCCTAGCTGTGGGTTGTCTGCTTGTCCCCATGGGCCGGTGGTTATTCCAGCCCTTCCCCAGTTGTGCTGTGCTTGCAGTGTGGGGGCACGATGTCAGTTCTGCTGTGTGTTCCTGTGCCCATCTGTGGCATGGGTGGTGGGCCCCTACCTCCCTGGTTGTACAGTTACATTGCTCTGCAGCTGGGGGGGCTCTCTGCTTGTGCTATGGCACCTCTGGACTGCTCAGGTGGACATCCCTTGTTGTGCCATAGCGCATCATATCTGCTCAGCTTCCCCTCCCTAGTTGCGCTATGGCACAGGTTGTGCGATATTCAGACGTTAGCTGTTGGCACAATTTGGCTTGCTCCTTTTTTGAATATCGCGTTTGTTGCACTTGGGCGCAATGGACTTGTGCTTGCTCCTGCTATTGCGCACTTTTTGGGTGCAGTTTGAATATCCAGCCCTATGTGTCTAATAAGAGGAGCTGTGTTTCGACTCAGATCCCTTTATTCAGTTTACACATTGGCAGCCACGCTCCACAGAAGTGACCTTCTTCAGCATGAACACAAGGAGCCCGATTCCAAGATGCTTGTCGTAACTCACACGCGTATGCGAGTTGCGACATGCGCCGATATGCCGGGGACCCTGCGCCCTATTCCAGAACAGACAGGGTCCACGGCACTTATGCCAGGGACCCTGTGGCAGCCACAGGGGGTGCTGCAAGCTGCTGACCATGGGGAACAGCCCCCCCAAGCCCCACCAGCCCTGAAACAAGCCTGCAAGCCCCTGGGGGCCATGGGGTAGTCAGCAGTGTGGCACAGGTGCAAGGGTGGTACAGCAAAAAATGGACCCGGGTGCTGGCAGGTGGCACCCCGGTATTGCGGGGGGGCTTCTCTGTAATGGGGGGTCCGTAGGGCACATCTGTGTGTGGGTTGTGAGACTGCAGAGGGGGCGACCGCTGTTTGGCCAGGACGGATGCTTCTTAGACCAGCCAACAGCTGGTCTAACCCCGCAGTGCCGCAGTGTGTCTTAGAATAGCACAAGTGGGTTAGAGCAGTCGCCCTTTCAGAATAGGGTGCAAATGCTGCCATAACCCCCCCTTGCTCCTGCTGTAGGGGTCATGGCTGGTGGAAGTCCCCTTGGGCGCAGGCTGCCTGCGCTATGGTGCAGGCCACCTCTTGGAATCCCGACCGGCGTAACGTATGTTGTAACGTGCGACTTGCACCATTGGGTTTGGTGCAAATGACCTTGTGACATACGTAACCCATTTTAGAGTTGGTCCCAAGGACTTTCCAAGGCATCCTAAGTAGATGCTAGTGAACAAGCACCAAACACATTGTGGAAAACAGACTAAGCTATAGGTTGTAATGTGTACTAACCACCTATGTGATGAGTGGACATTAGTGAACGTTAAATGAAGAAAATAGATATATAATCCATGTTTCAGCATGTGTTGTATTTGTGACCTGTTAATCTCCCACATTGTGTGTAATAAGGCACAGGGTATAGCCGAGTGCCAAACTTCAACCGTAGAGTATGAGTAAAGAGAATTGACACATTTGGGACAGGTGACTCATGGCCTTTAGCTGCCTGTCCCAGGTCCTAAGTTAATAAAAAAAAATTGTGGTTGAAAGATTAAATATTTATTAAACTTTCGTAGTAGTATAATCATACTTCCTAGTATAGCTGAAGCCGCTTGTTGCCCATCAAAGCAAATCACGAACAACACATTTTGTTGACTCAAAGTGGGGAATGTGCAGGGATATATATAGATATATATATATATATATATATATATACACACACACACACACATACCTATACACACACACACACTATATATCAGTATATATTTATAATACTATCATGGGCATCGATAGCCTTCAGATGAAATTTAGACTAATTACAGGTACTTGCACAGATTAAGTGATAACTGATGGACGTGCATGTGATAAGTTCAAGTTTAGTCTGAAGTCCATCACTGCTGAAAGAAAGCATTATAGAGTTATCTATAGCCCTGCAGCCACTTTCCCACTTCGAGACTAGAAGGTGTGTATGTTAATGTATTTGTGGCAGAGGGTCTCATTTGATGAGAGGGAGTGGGATGTCAAGGTTGCTATTACAGAAGGGCATAGCTGGCTGAGGGATGGACTGTGGAAGTATGAGGGGCTGCCGTGGGCCCATGAAAGGAGTTCCAGGTACATGATGGATAATGGCTTGTGGGTAGTAAGGGGAAGGGATGTCAAATGTGTAGAGGGAATTGAATCAGCCAACCCCCCAACACAAAAATGGAAGTCCCTTCACACAGACCAACAATTCTACCACAGCTGGACCACTCCCCAATCTCCCATCTTCAAAGAAAATACTGGCTGTGTGCAGCAACCTCAATGCTGGAACTCCCCATCACGACGGATGAAGCTTGACGGTCTGTAACTGGAGTGGATGTCAAGGGGTATTTAGGTCAGTGGACAAGCACTGCACCCTCACAACTGGAATTCCCCTTCCCATATTCTTCCCTTCCACACAACAGACGGACTACTATGTGCATCCACCAGCTGAAACCATGGCTTCCCACAGATCTACCACCCCAATACAGCAGATCCTATCCATACACATAATGTATAATATATGTACATTCACCAACGCCCCCCCCCAAGTCTGACCACACAGAAGGAACCACCATCCACACTCACCTTGCAGCTGGCTCCAAGTAACATACTGACAATGACCCCCTGCCCACACACACAAACAAAGCTTGTGACTGGGACCCTCATTTTACAGGCTAGCAACCTTCATGCAGCTGGTACCCCTACCACTTTCCCCAAAAGCAAGGATCACCTCCGCTAACTCCCCTCTCCCAACAGAATACTGTTACTATCCAGATCCTGATGACTGATGGACAGGACCATCCCCCCCCAACGCCCCCAAGAGACAGCACCCCCCACTCATGACTCAAAGAATTATATCTACTGGGTCAAATGTGCTCTATTGACAGCCACAGACTTGTCTATTTATTTTTAGTTTTAATTTATTTCCCCTAAAAACTCCACAGAGACTTAGCATGCAAACCAAAAAAATTTGAATGTCAGTGATCCGCTTCTGAGTATTGACATCAACAACATTGTAACATGTTTTATGAACTCTCTCTCTGCAACCATCATAGACAACACCATTTTAATCCTTAGTTCTAATTCTGTGGTGCGCATCATATCACATTTTGACTTATTGGAAAAATAAATTAAGTACAAAATAAATTGGGTTATAATTTATGACAGAAGGCAGGGATTATAGATTGAAACTGTAGAGTATTGGATGTGGGAATAAATTTGATTCAGGAATAAAAAAATTAAAAATTAAAATGGGCCTGCTATGTCAGTTACCATCACATGGAGTCCCTTAAGTTTTATTTGCTAGGAGCTGACTTAGTACTTATAACCAGTCACAATCCTCTCTGTTGTCTTAACTAAAAGAAGGAAAACAATTCCAGAATCACACGGTGGTACCTGGCACTACAGCCATTTAAATTCAAAGTGATGCACACATCTGGGAAAGAGAATATCAGTGCTGATTTTCTGAAAAGATATGGATCAGGAATTGAGAATTCCGGAGGTTTAAAAAAAAAAGTGTGAGCTAAAACTTTACTGTTTGCTGTACTGGTTGTTATGGAAAAGGATACTGCATATGTGGAGAACTGTACAGGTTATAAGATAGTGTTAGAAGAGAATTAAAAGAAAGTTTTGGGAACCTGCGTTTTAAAATAAGTTCCCTTTTAAAGAGGGGATATGTGACCGGGTTGAATAAGGCCTTTTCCCATGGTGTCCAGTCAATTCAGCCCGGTAAATTTAGCCTGAGTCAATTTAGCCCAGTGAATTCAGCCCCATGGCAAGTCAGCCAGAGGCAGTTCAGCCCCTATGTCAGTTCAGCCCCTTTGTCAATTCAGCCCTTATGTAAATTCAGCTCCTTTTGGTTCTGCACTAGAATAAACATAACTAACAACATATGTAAACATATTAAAGCTTTAAAACATATTTTTTTTGCAATTAAGTACACTTTATTGAAAATGTTAATTTGCACATACAGTACATGCAGCAAACATCAATCACATACACCAGACAGAAAAACAAAACAGAACACTGATAAGCCTAAACATAACCTTCTAACCCACACAACACACAAACCACCCCGACTAACCCACCCTGACCCTCATGTGCACATTCCAACAGCTCCAGGTGTGAATACTAGAATGGACAGCAACAAAGGATATAACTGCCATTTGGGTTTTTTGCTTAATGGTGGGAAGGGCAGAGTACTCTCCCAATAGACAAATGTCCTCTTTAAAAAAAGGAGGAAAGGCTGAAGAGTGGAGCATTAAAACATACTGGTCTCTATTCATGAATAGATGCACATGAGGTGCGTATAGGGGCATGCAGTTCTGCACCCGTGGTATTTCCACGTGGGGGCCGTGTTCACAAATATCAATCTCCGCCCGGCTCCCATATGCAGCCCCCCGGTTAGTCGGGGTGGTTTGTGTATTGTGTAGGTTAGAAGGTTATGTTTAGGTTTATTTGCGTTCTGTTGTTTTGTCTTTCTGTCTGGTTTATGTGATTGGTGTTTGCTGCGTGTACTGTATGTGCAAATTAACATTTTCAATAAAGTGGACTTAATTGCAAAAAAAATGTTTTAAAGCTTTCAATAAAGCTTAAATATGTTTACATATGTTGTTAGTTATGTTTATTCTAGTGCAGAACCAAAAGGAGTTCAATTTACATAGGGGCTGAATTGACGTGGGGCTCAATTGACATAGGAGCTGAATTGACATTGGAGCTGAATTGACTTGAGATTAATTGACTGGGGCTGAATTGACATAGGAGCTGAACTGACATGGAGCTGAACTGACTGGGACTGAATTGACATAGGAGCTGAATTGACTCAGGCTAAATTGCCATGGGGCTGAATTTACAGGGCTGAATTGACAGGTGTTCTTTCCCATTTGTTACACAGAAAGTTAAATGCAAGGATCTGTTCTGTCCTTTCCTTTTCTGTCTCTTTTCTGTCTCTTGTCTGTCTGATTGCACAGTCAGATTTTCTTGTCAGATCTAGGAACTGATCACTCTGATGGTCTTGCACCCCCCCACTATCCCCCTGCCTTCACTTGCTGTTTCTGCATTTTCTTCCCCCTTGCTTATCTGTGATTGTAAAAATATATGAATCATTCTGTGAAACTGGGATCGAAAATATATATATACATATATAGTTATATTGTTGAAATGATTGCAAAAAGTTATTTGGAATGCAGGGCATTAACTTTGAGATACAGTTTGACTTCCACAAACTCTCTTGCAGAGTTGTCAACAGGAGATTAGTTCTGGGACACCATATTCTATTTTGTTGCACCTGGAAGAAAGGAAATTGACAAAGTTCTGATACATTTTGTGAGAAACAGGATGCCTCTTAATGAGATCCTGAAGCAGAAGTTAATCGCCAGGCAAAGACTTCTTATAAAAAGAGAGAGACTGAAATTTAGAATTAGAGATACCCTCAAAGGAAGGACTTTGTTCTGTTTGAACTACCTATGTTAAAAAACAATTCTGCACTTTTTATTTTTATTTTATTGTTATTGAGAACAATAAAACTCTACTTGTGAATTTTCTAACTGTTCCTGGTTTTCCTGTGCTTCCTGACCTATGCTTTGATGACATTGACATAGCTAATAATTCCCCCTCTTATGTAGGCCTTGTGGGCCTCCTACACCGAAGACATTGGTATTAAAGAAGAAACAGTATTCCTTGACCACCTATTCATGGAAAGCAAGGCCCTGCAGGAGTAATGGGTCAAGGTGCCATGAGAATGATCTGGGCAGCTGTGAAGAAAGCTGCAGATGTGTGGATGTTTCAACATCCTCAAAGGAGTGGTGTATAAGGCAATGTTAATAATGCTGGATTTAAGATGTTTGCCTTTTACGGGTTTAAATTGTTATCAGGAGGGCTTCCAGTGGTGTCACGGGGGTAATGGATTCATAGGAATGACCATAGTGAAGCAGTGGCAGGTACAGCATCCCAGGAGGTTGTACTGACCAGTCACCAGGTCCACATAAATATTTCTCGAGGTGGATCCACCATGATGTTTCTTTTTTCTGGCTATGACTCGACCTCCCTTGTGAGTAAGAAAAGAATGTCAGAGCCACCAGCACAAACATCTACATTGCCCAGTTGTGGTGTGAGATAGTGATGTCCTTATCCATAAAACATCTGGGAGGATACCCCTTACTTCCTCACAGTGCACAATTGGATAAAAATATGCATGGATATAAGACAGATAGAAGGAATTACAGCTAACCAATGGCTAAATAATGAAACACATAATGCAATAAGTAAGTAATAATAATACCTGACAGGATGTGCAGTATTGGGCTATACCGAAAATGCCCAGGGATGCAATGAGGCTTGACGCCACAGGCAGAGGGCCTTTTAGACCCCTGAAAAGTCCAGTATAGCCCATACCATCCACCCTGGAGGGTATTATTGCACTTAGAAAATTAGTCATTTGTTGAGATAAAAAAAAAAGATTTACAAAAAAGCCCCTTAAAATGAGTAAAAATGAAGACCAGAAATTACTTTTTTGTAAAGCAGTCCCTCAACTGGTACATTTGCCAGTAGATGGCACTGTTTTGAGATTGTTTTTCTTCTTTACTTTCAGTCTTGTTCTCCTCTTTCCTACCACCTGCCGATGAAACTGAGCTCTCATGTCCTTCCAAACTCCCTGACCCCACCCCAGAGTAGCAATCTGTTTTTTTAAGCAATCTAAAGCACATTGGTAGTGGCAGGTGTTGTGGTAGCCATCAGGCCAGATAGGTTTGTTGTTCTCTTTCTCCCATCCCCCTACTGCTTGCCTAGTAAAACTGAGTTTTTGTGTCTCCCCACACTCCCTGATCCTACCCAGAATACCAGTTCTTTTTATTTAAACAATGTAGCCACGATTGGTAGTGGCAGCTCTTGTGGTTGCAGTTGGGTACCAGAAGTAGTAGGGTCAGTAAAGTGAGGTGAGAGTGTTTTGTCATCAACAGCGAGGTTGTGTGGGTGAGAGGCTGGTTGGTGGCAATGGGGATACAAAAAAAAAATTAAGTTTTTTATTTTTATGTTGACTCCAGTGGGAGTGGAGCCAGGTAGAACTGGGGAATCTGTACTAGCGGTTAGCAGACGACATGCTATGGCTATGAGTAGAAACATGAAAAACAGTTTTTATTAACTTGTAAAAAGTTTAGAAAAAGTTTGCATTGTGTGCCATGTACTGTTTTAAACAAAAAATGGGTTCTTGTATGGCTAAACCAATCTTTTCAGGAGATGAAGGGAAATGTATGTCTCACTAAATGAGAGGAAAAAACATGATGGCTGTTAAAAATTTAATTCCTAGCTGGCAGCGGGACTTATTTCCCAGTTTCTGTTGCTGCATAATGCTCCCCTTGGCAAGGGGCTCGGCCAGTCAGAGAGCAGGACATTTCGAACACAGTTTCTAAGGCTGCCTTTTTCACATCTCATCAAAGAATAGGAAGATATTTTAGTTTTATTTTAGCCCCTCATATAGCACTGGTGAGATGAACCATCCCCCACCAAGACCTAGAGCAACCAGTTATCAATAAACCTGAAAATAAATTAGACAAGACACATACCTGCAATATAGTGCCATGGAGCACATGTTTATTAGTTGAAAATGTATTTATCTGCAAGTTTCAGTTAAAGATAAAACATCAGGAACTGGTTGTCCCCTTGCAGGTCTTTTCAATAGCTCAGTAAGGGCACAGGGTCATTATGTTATGGACGAAACCATGCACGTCAAAACCTCGCATGGAAAACAGTGTGTGGCAACAGAGCGGTGGCACATAATGCTGCCACAACAGAAACGCCGCACACCTGAAAGGTCTGTTTGTTTTTGTGAGGGGCTTAGCACCCCATACTCCCCCTGGAATTATTATAATCAACTCTGAGGGGGTGTGGACACAGGGGCAAGATGAATATGCTGATTGGCACTTGTCCTCGGTGCACGAACAAAAAAAAAGAGTAAAAGGGTTCCCTAGCAGGGAATCAAATCCTGGCCCTCCCCACCTTTCCACTGCTGGGTCAGGTGCTCTCGCCACTCCACCATGGGAGCGGCTTGACCGAGTACCCACCGGCAGTGGTTACATCCACTTCCCCTTCCTGTGCAGAGTGACAGGGGTAGTAATACTTGCATATCGCTCATATACCCCCATTGCTCTGAAACACTATGCGTTATAGACCACACGGTTCTTCATGCACGGTTTAGTCTGAGACATAATGACCCAGTACCCTCAGTAAGGACTGGGGTGGTTCTGAGGGACTGGTGAACAGCAGACATGGATTTAGCTTCACAAGGGAGAGGACAGAGAGGATCCAAGAAATTACAGACCCATCAGTCTTACTTCCATTGAAGGTAAACTGATGGTGACACTAGTAAAGGTGGACCTGGTGACCTACCTGGAAAGCAGTGGGCTTCAGGACAGTAAACAGGATAGGTTTATGGCAGGAAGGTCTTGCCAGACCAACCTGATACAAGGGCAGGTAGATAAGGGACAGACAGTAGATCTACTCTACTGTACATCAACTTCAGCAAAGCGTTCAACTGAGTGCCACACAGGAGGCTGTTAAAGAAGCTGGAGGATTTTGGTGTTGGGAAGGAACAGGTAAAATGGGTGGAAAACTAGCTGGGTGGGGAAACAGATGGTGGTATTTAAGGGGGTCAAATCAGGGGACAGGGAGGTCATGAGTAGGATGCTACAGGGGTTAGTCTGGGGACCTGTCCTTTTCAACATGTTTATCAGCATGTTTATTGGTCAGATGGGTGGAAAACTGGCTGAGGGACAGAACCCAGAGGGTGGTTGGGGGAGAGTTATCTGGCACCACAGAGGTAACCAGTGGGGTTCCGCAGGGCTCGGTGCTGGGGCCGGTGTTGTTCAATGTCTTCATTAATGACACTGGAGGTGGCATTAAGGGAAAAATGTGCCTATTTGTGGATGACACCAAGCTCTGTGGGAGAGTGTACACAGCTGAAGGAATACAGGACCTACAGGAAGATCTGGAAAAGCTGGGGAGGTGGTCCAGGATCTGGCAGCTTGGCTTCAGTGCCAAGAAATGCAAAGTTATGTATATTGGAGCCAAGAATCCCAGGACAGAGTACTACCTGGGTAGAGTCCGAGTATCAATATAAGCATAAACATTGTATAATATAAATATATATTTCTACATTACAAACCAATCACACAAAAAAAAAAAAAAATGTGGGGAGTAGTGCAATGTAGTGCAATGTAATGGCTGTGGGGCAGCAGTCTTCCGGGAGTCTTTCTGGAGGCTGAGATGCTGCCCTATTTGCAGACAACTGTCTGCCCTGAGGGAGGAAGTTGCCCGTCTTCAGGCCACACTGGACAGTAGTACGGGGACCTTCCCCCAGGCCACAATGGACAGTAGGAAGGGAACCTCCCCCATCCAGGGAGCACCAGAACCACCACCACTACCTCAGAGGTTGCAAAGAAAGCACAGCAGTTGGACCACAGTGGCCTAGGGAGGATAAGGATGGTGAAACAGAGGCACACCCAGTCACATGTTACACACCACAATCCATACGCTATTCTGGGGGAGCATAGCTCCCCTATAGATACACCCGCAGAGGAGACTAAGGAGGCTGAGGACAACTGTCACAAGGGAGGCCCACAGGAAGGAGGCAGAGGACACCACAAGGAAAGGAAGCAGCTCCTGGTGGGGGACTCCAATTATTAGGGGGATAGAACTGGGAGGAGCTGGGAAATCTGAAGTAAGGTGCCTGCCTGTGCCATGGCTTGAGGACAAGAAGCGATCCTCAGGATCACAACAGCAGTTGCAAGGGATTCTGAGCTGGACGTGAATTGTCCACCTAGGGACAAATGACTTGGCTCATCATGAGGTTAGAGCAGTGCAGGAGGACATTGCAGAGTTGGGGAGGGGCCTAAGACAAGTAGCAAACACAGTATCCTTCTCAGAGGTGCTGCCTGTCAAAGGCATGGGGAGGCGAGGGTAATTGGCACCATGCAGTTTAATGAATGGTTGAAAAATGGTGCGGAGCACAGGGTTTGGCTTCATTGGGGACTGGGGTTCCACCTGAGGGACACCAGCCTATACTGGCAGGATGGTCTGCATCTGTCCAGGAAGGGAACAAGTCTTTTGAGCAATCGGTTTAAATGCTTCATTGGCAAGCTTTTAAACTAGTCAATGGGGAGGCACTGACAAGCAGCAGAAAAATCCCAGCCTCTCCTACAAAACAGGGTACTAAATGAGAAAAGACCAAGGTAGAACGGTCAGTGGGGATGCTGCAACAGAAGGTAAGGCCATACAAAAATGGAGAGCAATGAGTACCAATGCCCGTAGTCTAGGTAACAAGCTTCCTGAATTAGTGGCCTTGATGGAGGAGGAACATCTGGATATTGTGGCAGTCACAGAAACATGGTACAATAAAACCATGACTGGGACGAAACATACCAGGACACTATCTACAGGAGGGACAGGAGGGTAAAAGAGGGGAGGAGTAGTTCTTCACATAAGGGAAGAAATAAAAGCAACAGAACAAAAGGGTAAACAGGGAGGAGAAGAAGCACTGTGGGTAAATTTGGAGACAGGCAATGGCACCACAATCCGCACTAGGGTTAGATACACCTCCTCTCTCAGGGGGGAGAAATGGACAAGGAAATGATAGAAAGTATACTTAGAATGGCAGAAAAAGGGAGATATTGCTGATGGGTGATCTGAATATGCCAGATGTTAACTGGAGCGCAGTTGCAGCTGCCACTTGAAGAGTGCAGTTATTCTAGATGCCCTACAGGGGCATGCCTGACAACTAGTACTGGAGCCCACCTCGAGAGGGAGCAATATTAGACTTGATACTCGAATGGAGATGGAGAGAGGATCACAGATGTAGAAGTGGTAGCCATCTGGGAACTAGCCACCATCAACAGTATGGTTCACAATAAACACAGCAATAGAGTCAAGCTTTACAAAGACAAAAGTACTGGACTTTAGGAGGGCTGACTTTGCTAAAATGGGTGAGTGCCTAAGGAATGCACTAGCAAATGGGCAGGAAGGAGGGGTGGAAGAACAATGGGAAATAATAAAAACTGCCATCACAGAGGTAACGAGCCTTTGTGTGAAGCAAATAAACAAAACAAGACGATGTAAGAAACCACTATGGTTCTCAAAGGAAGTGGCAGTGAAGGTTCAAGAGAAAAGAAAGCATTCAGGAAGCACAAGGAATCGCAGCAGGAGCAGGACAGAGAACTGTATCAGTTAAAGCAAAGGAGGCTGGGAAGGCAGTCAGAACAGCAAAGGCCCAAACCAAGGAAAAGATAGCCAACCTAGTTAAGAAGGGGAATAAAACCTTTATAGGTACATCAGGAGCAAAGGAAGACCAAGGGAGGGATAGTGAGGCTTAATAAAGGGAGGAGGGTGGGCAGAGGGAGAATGTGAAAGGCAGAGATACAAACAAATATTTTGCTCAGTATTTACAAAGGAAGAGGGGGAGGTACATAAAACAAACAGTAGTAACACTCTGGATACAGAAGTTGATACCAGCCCATTTACAGAAGAAAGGGTTCTGAAAGAACTCTTAAAACTGAAGGTGGACAAAGCAATGGGGCCTGATGGGATTCATCCCAGAATTCTAAAAGAACTAAGGGTAGAACTAGTGACACCACTGACTACCCTCTTTAACAAATCATGGGAGGATGGGGTGGTACCCGAGGACTGGAGGAGGGCAGATGTGATTCCCCTTCACAAAAGTGGGAGCAAGGCAGAAGCAGGAAACTATAGACCTGTTAGTTTAACCTCAGTGATAGGGAAAATGATGGAATCACTTCTAAAGGAAAGAATTGTTAGTATCTAGAGGCCAGAGGGCACAAGACCCTAGGGCAGCATGGATTCACAGCGGGAAGGTCATGCCAGACTAATCTGATAGATTTCTGACTGGGTGACCAAAGTAGTAGATCAGGAGGGCTGTGGACATGGCCTACCTAGACTTTAGCAAGGCATTTGACACAGTCCCACACAAAAGATTAATATATAGTTAGCCAGCCTGGGAGTGGGTTCCAAGATGACAGCCTGGGTAAAGAATTGGCTGGAGAATAGGACACAGAGAGTAATAGTAAATGGAGTCCACTCAGAAGAAAGGAGGGTTACTAGCGGGTACCGCAGGGTTCAGAGTTAGACTAGTCCTCTTCTATTATGCGTTTTACATTGCAGAAGGACTGAAGGAAAGTATGTCTCTTTGCAGATGACACTAAGATCTGCAACAGAGTTGATGCACAGGTGGGGTGGAAAGGATGAGAAGGGACTTGGCAAGGTTAGAGGAATGGTCAAATGTATGGCAGCTTAGATTCAATGCTAAGAAGTGCAAGGTAATGCACCTGGGAAACAAAACCCAGGGAAGAGTACAAATGGGGGTGAGATACTAACAACAACAAAATGGAAAGGGACCTGGGGATAGTCATATCAGATGACCTAAAGGTGGGCAAGCAATGTGAGAAGGCAGCAAGGAGGGTTGGGGATACTGGGATGCATAGGGAGAGGCATCACCAGTAGAAAACAGGAAGTTATTATCCTCTGTACAGACAGCTGGTGAGACCCCATCTGGAGTACTGTGTGCAGTTCTGAGACCCAATCTCCGCAAAGACATAGACAGGATGGAAGCTGTCCAGAGGAGGGCAATAAAATGGTGAGGGTCTGCACCGGAGGACATATGAAGAGAGACTTAAGGAGCTTAATATGTATAGCCTCGAGGAAAGGAGGGAGAGGGGGACATGATAGAAACTTTCAAGTACCTCAAGGGAATCAAGAAAGTCCAAGAGGGTAGCATCTTTCAAAAAAAGGTGTGCAAGAACAAAGAGGCACAATTTGAAGAAGATAGAGGCGGCTCAGAGGTAATTTAGGAAGTATTTTTTCACAGAGAGGTTGTGGATGCATGGAATGGCCTTCCGGAGGAGGTTGTGGAGTCAAAATCAGTGGTGGAATTCAAGCATGCATGGGACAGTCATAAGGCAATTCTAGGGGGTGGGGGCAGAAAGAAGTAGGCTGCTGGTTAACTAGGATCTGCAGCTTATCCAGTAGGTAGGGAAATGGGCAGACTGGGTGGGCCAAGCGGTCCTTATCTGCCGTCAAATTCTATGTTTCTATGTTTCTATATCTGCATCAGAGAAGGAGAAGGACCTGGGAGTGATGATCACTAGTGACCTGAAGCACTCCATGCAGTGCAAGAAAGCAGCAGCAAAGGCAAACAAGATGCTGGGCTGAATGTTTAGGGGGATCAGTAGTAGGAAAGAGGAGGTTAACTGCCCTTGTAGAGGTCACTGGTAAGGATGCATCTAGAGTATGGAGTTCAGTATTGGTGCCCACACCTCAAAAAGGACATTAACCTGCTGGAGAAGGTCCAGAGGAGGGCTATAAAGATGATAGCCGGACAGCAGGGTAAGGCATTTGAGGAGAGATTGAGGGCACTGAACATGTACTACCTGGAAGACAGGGGAGAGAGAGAGAAAGAGGGAGAGAGAGGATCTGGTGGGGACCTTCAAGTACTTGAAAGGGATAAATAAGGTTGATAAGGAGAGTCTCTTTAAGCTGAGTAGCAACCATAACATGAGGGGGCACAGTCTTAAGCTGGAGGGTGGGTGATTTAGGAGGGAGGTCAGGAAGCACTTCTTCACAGAGAGGGTAGTGATTACTTGGAATGTGCTGCCAGAAGAGCTCATCTCATTAAAGACAGTGGACAGCTTTAAGAGAGGCTGGGACAGACATAGGGGGAAGGTAAGGATCATGGGTAGGGAGGATAGGAGGAGTGGGGAGGGAGGGTAGGGACATTAGCTCAAGCTGTGGACTCTGCAATACGAGCAGACTTGATAGACCAAATGGCCTTCTTCTGCTGGCTTCTTTGTGTGTTTGTATCAGCAACTTAGAGGAAGGTATATAGGGCAAGGTGGGTCTCTCTGCAGATGACAAAGCTTTGTGGGAGGGTAGACAGCAAAGAGGGGGTGATGGAATTGCAAAGGGACCTGGAGTGGTTAGAAAAGTGGTCAAAGGTTTGGCAGCTGAGATTCAGTGCCAAAAAGTGCAAAGTGGGATGCACATAGGGGATGGAAGCCCTAG
Source organism: Neoceratodus forsteri (assembly GCA_016271365.2). Taxonomy (NCBI): domain Eukaryota; kingdom Metazoa; phylum Chordata; order Ceratodontiformes; family Ceratodontidae; genus Neoceratodus; species Neoceratodus forsteri. The sequence continues at coordinate 61,820,141 of CM028132.1, read as the reverse complement.
GACAGAATAATGGATTGGGGGGGTTCCATGGTGGCCGCTATTACTCAAGGAAGGAACATGCAGCCCTGCTTCTGAAATGAGGATGAGAAGCATGACCAGTGGCCATTCTATGAAGCTGGGAGGAGGAGGGTGGTTCAAGAGAGATGTGAGGGAAAATGTCTTCACTGAAAGGGTATTAGGTGCCTGGAACAGACTGCTGGGGGAAGTGGTGGAGCCTAGAATGGTGGTGGACTTCAAGCATGCATGAGATAAATATAGAGGTATATTAGAAAACAGGCAGAGAGTGTGGAGGGTCAATGGAGGCCAGATAGGGTCTGTGGAGGAAGAATAGACATGGACACTTAAGAAGACTGGGTGGGCCATGCGGTCCTTTTCTGCTGACAAATTCTGTGTTTCTATAGATGACTCCCTGAAACAAACCCTTCAATGCAGTAAGACCTACAGCAAGGCTACCAGAATGTTGGGGATGTACTGGGAGGAGTTTTGACAGTCACAGGAGGGAGGTGATATTGAAGCTGTATATAGATCACTGGTGAGACCCCATCTGGAGTACTGTGCCCAGTTCTGGAGTCCTCACCAGTAGAAAAGATAGGGATAGACATGAAACCATTCAGCAAAGGGTAAACAAAATGATTCAGGGCCAGTAGGGCATATCCTTTAAGGAATGGCTAGAGGCACTGGAATATGTAGTCACTTGAGTCAAGATGAGAAAGGGGCGACCTGATAGAGATCTTCAAGTTCCTGAGAGGAATAAACAATTAAGCAATAATGACCAAAGAGCCAGTCATTTCCAAGAGATTAACGACCGGCTGGGGGGGAAGGGTGACCCAAAGCACAGCCGAGGGCCACCCCCCACCCAGCCAGTCATTAATCAGGCAGAAATGACTGGCTCTTCAGTCATTATTGTGATTATGTCTAATCGCAATAATGATGCCTTTTTAAAGATGTTTTCTGTGGTGGCAGTGGGAACGCGACAGCGGGAAGCACAGAGCGAGTGACACGCCGGTCACTTCTTAGAGATTTCAGACCGGCACGGCAACCAATCACGGACGGCACTGCCATCATGAATAATTAATTAGCCTTATAATGTACAGTAAATAGCAATGAACTATTCAGTTGGAATTGGGAGTCAGTAATGGGGGAATGAATAGAAGCTAGTGGGAGGATGGTTCAGGAAGGACATAAAGAAATTTTACTTCACTGAGGGGGTGGATGTGCCATGGAACAGCCTACCAGTAGAGGTGGTAGGAGCAAAGACCATTAGTGGGTTCTAGCATGGGTGGGATGGAGGGTAGCACATCAAGTCCTTGAGAGGTAAGCTAACACGGTTGGAAACAGCGCAGACAACACCGCGAAAGTCAACACACCACCATAGAATATCGTCTGACAACAAAAAAAAAAAACAGGTAAGTTTACACATTTCATTGGAGTAGTGATCCATGACGGCGTGGTGTAATAGTAAATCTACACTCACCAGTGATCTGCGCCCATTTTCACCAGATGCAGTGTTGACTCGTGCAGCGTTGTCTATACTGTTCTGCCTGCGCAGTTTTGCATGTGATGACTTGATGTGGTGCCGGGACAGAGTAGGGTGTGTGATAGCTACACCAAAAGGAACTAGTATGGCAGACATTAGGGGAGGAGTTGGGGTAGAAACCCCACCTGGACAGTAGGTCATGGGGTAAGGTAGAGAAAAAAATAGGGCAGATTTGATTGATCAGTGGTCTTTTTCTTCCTATGGTGTCTATGTTTCTATACATTGCATCTTTTTCACAGCAAATGTTAACCACGAACATAGTGGAATATTAGACAAGAATATGAAATGACCATACAAAGCAGAAAATTGCTCAGGTGTCAGCAAATACAGACTGTCATGACTGAAATAATTTTTATTAAGATGTATTTATAGTACAAAACCACATGAGCAAAGTAAACAAGTTATATACCATGCCCACTGTAACTGTTCTTTATCATACATTGCAATAAAAACAAACTCTGGACAGAGCCGGTACAGCTGCTCAATGCAGCAAGAGCGAGCAAAAGAGTATGAACATACGAATATATGAAATTGCTTGCAGGAAAAAGCACACAGGTCTATCAAGTCTGCCCGATTGTGCAGCTCTTATTTTCAAATCACTACCGCTGCCCCACCCTCACCCCCACCAAACCACTCTCTTCCTCCTCTTTCCAGTCCTTCCCTTTGTTTTTGTCTGTACTAACCCTACCCTTGACTCTATCCCAACTAGTAGTTGGAGTTCTTGCCGCACCGGAGTCAGCCGTACAGAAGATTGCCAGAGGAGATTGCGTAAGTGTAGTTTGCTATCGTGCAACTGTCAGTTTCGTAGTTGTGGAAGAGAAAGTACTGCCCCATGAAGGAGGTGCATTTCTATGGCCCACAGAGGGGAAGGTCTATAGAAACACAATGCAGTGGAACTGTGCCCCAGCATTGTGGAAGCACGCTAGAGCATTGTCCGGTCATGTGCTTCCACAGTGCCCTCACAAAGTAATTGCAAAACATCTGCGGAGCTCCACCCACACAGCTGTAAAAATCAATGATGTTTAAATTATCAGGACACACAAAAACATAGACAATGATGGCAGAAAAAAAAAACACTGTTTCACCTAGTCTGCCCATAAAACCGTAACTATCCATACAAGGTTCTAACCCACAATATCCACCGCTTCCCCCTGCCCTAATGCTACCACTCTGTGCAACCACTAAGCCCGTCACTCTGTCCTAGCTGTGTTTGAAACCATTGATGGTTTTGGCACCCACCACATCAGCTGGCAGATTGTTTCAACGTTGCACCACCCTTTCTGTAAAATAAAACTTTCTTACCTCCCTCTTGAACCTCTCCCTAGTCAGTTTCCCCTCATGCCCCTCATGTTCTTGATCTGTTACATACACTAAATGGTTGATCACAGTTTACCTTGTTCATTTCTTTCAGAAATTTCAGATCTCTATCATATCTCCCTTCTCTTGTCTGGCCTCCAGTGAGTACAACTTCCATGCCTTGAGCCTATCTCACAGTATCAGCCCTATGGCCCTGAATCATTTCTCACCCTACATTGCATTATCTCCTGCCTGTACTTATCTTTACTCAGGTGAGAACTCTAGAACTCGGCACAGTACTCCAGGTGGGGCCTCACCAGGGATCTATAGAGAGGTAGTAATACTTCCTTCCGTTGTTAGTACCCCTTCCTATACACCCCAGCATCCAGTTTGCCTTACTGTAGGCCTTGTTACACTGGCTTGATTGTTCTAGGGAGTCAGTGATGATGACCCCTAGGTCCTTGCCTCAGAGGCCATGCCCAGCTTTACCCCCCCCCATCCAGTACTCTCTTCAGGGTTCCCATTCTCTATGTGCGTCACCTTGCACTTTTTGGCATTGAATTTCAACTGCTAAACCTTTGACCACCTCTCTAACCTTTGCAGGTCTCTTTTCATTGCCCTAACTCCCTCCTTGCTGTCTATCCTGCCACAGGCTTGGTGTTATCCTAAGTTGTTGTCCATTCGGGGTGTGAGCCCTTTTTTGATTGTAAGATGTCTGCAGGGCTCCATCCACTGCAGCAGTAAAAAGGAACATTTCTACTCCAGACATAGACTCCTTAATCACCACTTACAGTATCCACAAGACAATAATTTCTCATGAGTAGATTAACCTCTAAAATATAGAGCATTAACTAGAACAAATTAAAGCATTAAACACTGTTCTATTAAACTACTAACTTGTTGCACTCCATGTCTATAAAAAAAATATAAATGTGCAATTGATTGGCCACAAAACATGTAGTGAGGGTAAAACTTTTGCTACTAAGTAATCACATCATTCAACCTTATTCAGCATATTATGAACCAATGAGAAGGATCTCTGGTGCATGTGGAGGGCACGCCCCCCCCCATGCTATTAATATTTTAGTACTTCAATACAGGACCTCTTCAAATCTTCCAATTGTGATACCTCGACTGATAATGTACCCATAGTGCCAGATGATTTATATACTCCTATGAGGTTAGATCTCCCAACCCCTGCTGCCCCTCATCCCATTGGAGCCATGGATGCCATCTATCTAAATACAACTTTTCTCTCAAGCGAAGCCTAGCTGTAAGGGTTTCCATATTGTAAATTTGCTATTTATTTAGTTGTTTAACCAGGTATAGCACACTAAGCTGGAAGCTTTTTTACAGGAGCAACCTGGGAGCACAAGGAGGTTAAGTGACTTGCTCAGGGTCACACAGTATGCAATTGGAAGCTGTGGGATTCAAACCCAGGTCTGGTCTGCTGGATGTCACTAGATTTGCAGCTCAGAGCCTTAGACCACTGCACTATACTGCTTCATCCAGGTAATCCATTCTGAAGCCCGTGGAGGCTGTTTGTGAAGCCAGTGAACTGTAATGCATTTTAGTGCTGCTGTCAGAAACACCTGTGCTAACTTATGCTTGGGGGGGCATCCAAATCATAGTGGGGTGCCCCAATACCCAATCTGTAAAAGTGCTGGGAATATCATGTTGTAAGATCTGCTTGATCTCATCCTGAATTTCCATCCAGAAACTGCTCAGCTTGGGGCATCCCCAAAATATGTACCAATGCATGCCCACCCTGCCACAGGCCCTCCAACAATCAACATTGTTGATCAGTTGGAAGTGCCTTGTAATTGTGGGGGTTCGAAAGAACCTCACAAGTACTTTCCAGTAGAATTCACACCAGTTAGGGGAAGATGTAACTTTCCACCCAAGTTTTAACGTTTGGTTCCAATCTTCCTCCATGGTAGTGCAAGCTGCTTCCCCCTCCCAGGCCAATTTAACTCTATTAAGTGAGTGCACCTCAGCCCTTCCTAGTTTCCTATATAGCTCTGAAATACACTTTACTTTCTCCTTTAAGATCATCACCCAATAAATAAAGTCCTTCCAGTGGTACTAGGTCATTCTAGCTAGGCTTTGTTATTCCCACTGTTAATAAAATGCCTCAGCTGAAGTATTGATGAACATCTTGAGGCTCCAGATGATACTTGTCTTGTAATGTCTGAAATGTCAGACAGGTCCCCTTCCTCAACAGTTGAGAAAAATGGGTTAGGCTTTTTCATTCCCAATGAATGTATCCTTTATCTAAGTGTGGGGGTAGAAAGTCAGGATAATAACGGGTAAGAGTTAGTAGACCCAAAGACACTCCAGGAGTCAACTTATACTGAACTTTATACAGTGTTTTCAGGCTATTTTTAACCCAGGGATTTGTGACATTTTTAAGACAGTCCAAAGAGAAGCATAACAAGGCTAGTGTGAACAGTGGTTGTCCTCCGCATTCAGCATTCTCCCTGTCACACCACCCGGAGACATGGCGCTGCTTGGCTCATGTGCACACAGCAGACATTTGCCCTGCCAGATAATATGACTTGAAATCTGGCAACAAAAGTTTCCCCATATCCCGTGGAGGCATCAGAGTCCTGTGGTCCACTCGTGCCCTCTTCCCAATCCTCAATGAATCAGAGGATCCCCTTAAGCAATGGCGAAGTATGAAATTGGGACTGGCAATAGAAGGCACTAAAAAGAAAAAGGAAATGTGGCTACAGGTTCATCTTTACTGTGTCTACACGCCCAGCAACAGAGTGGGAGTAAGGCCCATCTTGCAAGGTCTTGCTGCACCTGTCCCCACAGCATATGGTAATTTATATGAAATAGTCTATTAATGTCAACAGAGGTATGAATACCCAAATACTGAATCTGATTATTCTTTGCCCATGCTAAAGGAAAGGTTTCTTTAAATCTGACTGGACACTAACCACCCAGTCTGAGAACCTTAGACTTAGTGCGGTTAATTTTGTATCCAGAAATGGGACCAAATTACTCCAGCAGGGCCACCAGACAAGGAACTGATTGTTTCAGCTAGTTATTAAAAAAGATGGAGTTGTCAGCGTATAATGTCACTTTGTATTCCTCCCCCCACCATAACCCCCACTATCTGTGTGTCTTGAGGAACCACCACTGCCAATGGTTCAAGACTTAGGGAAAATAAGATAGAGGCATCCCTGACATGTTCCCCGGGACAGTGGGAAGAAAGCTGAATTGATCCCATATGTTCTCATTAATGCTTGCAGAGAGGTATAAATATTGGAAATTACTGCTAATAATGCAGGGCCAAATCACATTTTCTTCATGGTTCTTTGTAGAAAGTACCAATTCACCATATCAAATGCTTTTTCAGCATCCATGGAGATTGCCAGCTGGAACTCCCCCCGGCCTCGCTGAGACGGCAATTTGTTTAATAATCTTCTGATGTTGTCTTGACAATATCACCTGCTATAAAGTCAATTTAATTAGGGTGAACTACCTTCTGAACAACCCACTGAATGCAGTCTGTCAGTACTCCTGTGAATATTTTTTAAGTCTACATTTAGCTGGGAGAGATATGGCGATGACCACAGTGCTCCAGATCCTTTCCTTCCTTAGGCAGCACTGATATTTGGGCATAGCACCATGGGTCAGGGATTTGTCCCCTCTCCAGAATGTGCTGAAAGCAGTCTAGCAGTGGGGGAACCAAATATCTTGAAACTTTTTGTAAAATTCAGATGGCAAGTCATCTAACTCAGGTGACTTCCCCATTTTCAACTGTTGCATTTTCCAGATGACTTCTGAAGCCTCTAAATCCCGCTCCAGTCAATCGCTCTCCTCCTGAGTCAGAGAAGGTAACACTGTCTGGGCCAAAAAGTCCTCCATATGATGAATTGAGTTGGGTGGTCCTCCTGGGAATTGAGCTGAGAAAAAAAATCAGCAAAAGCAGAGGTGAACCCCAACAGGTCTGTAATTAGGTGACTTCTCTGGGTGGGATCCCATATCTGTAACACTGCCCTACTTGTCTGCTGTTTATGCAGAGCCAGGGCCAGGAGCTTCCCTGCCTGGTTCCCCCCCAGTCATAATATCTTTGCTGTGTTTGTCGGAATTGCCCCTCCACCTGTTCAGCCAAAAGTTTCTGAAGGGACCACCTCTTAGTTTCCCACTCCTAATTAGCCTGAGAGTGAAGTGTAAGCTTGTTTTAGAACTCTACTTTCCTCAGCTCTTCCTCCAATTGCCTCTGATGAGCCTGCCTTAGTTTCTTCTCTTCTGAACAGTATTTTATTATTACCCCTTTCACTACTGCCTTCAGGGTGTCCCATCTGATAGATAGGTTGTGTCTCCCTTAGGGCTATGTTCTAAATAATCTTTAATGGCGAACTCTATCAGGTCCTGAAAGGCTTTGGAGTTTAACAAGCCCACATTAAGTCTCAAATTAGAGTTCTTAACAGTGGGGAGCAGAGAGAGCTGCAGTAATACTGGGGAATGGTCAGACCAGATCATAGGGAGGATACTACTATACCAAACTGAATGTGTGTATTCTGAGGAATGCATAAACATATCTATCTGGGAATAACTTCCATGCCTGTTAGAGGAGAAAGTGTGATCCCTTCTTTTGGGGTATAACAACCTCCATACTTCTGTTAGTGCAAGCTCCTCTAGGAGTTTCATTGAGAATCCACCTTCAGAATGATAAGTTGTCAATTGAGGGCCATGCCTATCATTTCAGTTGAAATTATCATGTTAAAATCCCCCCCAATAATGTATATCACCACCTTCACAAATTGCCCCTCTGGGTCACAATCCAAGTGACAGACCTTCACAGGACTATCCCTGAGGATTAATATGGCTGTTCCCCATCAATGAGGGTGTTGTTCCCAGGAGGCTGCTTACATCTCCCCCACCCAACATCTGCAAAGCTTCTCATGATCTTAGGGTGTTTGGTGTGTCTTCTGAAAAAATGACAAATGTCACCCGCTGTCTATTGAGCTCCTGTAATATTCTGGCCCTTTTAATTGGTCCATGTAACCATTTCACCTTACAGATGATCAGAGAGAGTTCAGCTGTATTGCAGAAAAAGTACTTTAAGATCTATTTGTTTAAGGTAGCCATAGCAAGCTCCCCCCCCACAAGGTTCCTTCCTCCCATTTTTGCATTCAGAGATCCCCCACCCACTGTGCGCAATCCTTAAATCAATTGACTAGAGTGCATAACAACATAGTAAACACCGTAACCATTTAACAGATAATAGTAACCATAACTGTAAAAAAAAGATCTATTAACTTCCAATCATGCTGCCTTGTACCATTCTCTATTGAACTGCCAGGAGAGTGGATGGCACAGCATCCAAAGGCTGTACCCAGCCAGAGACCAGGTAAACCTGTCTTCCAGCACCAGGCATGGCATTGAACCCCCTCCCCCTCACAGGTCGGAAACAGTGTCCATCTTCCCTATCCCGAGCTCCCCTCTCACTGACCATAGCCCTGATCTCTGCAAGGGAAACATGCCAACAAGGCTGGCCCCCACCCTCAACTGCCATGGACCATTAGGACAGGAGCCAGGGGCCCCACCATCCCCAAAGCAGGTAAAATCCAGTGAGCCACCTGTTTTTAATCCAGGGGAGAGCCCCTTTATTAGGGCGTACACATTAAATGGCAGGTCCCCCCCTGCCCCAAACCCAGCCAACCTAATTTTTAACAGCCAGACTGTTGTCCCTCAGAACAACAAATACTGTATACTGCATACTGCGTCAAATATGGTGAGGACATGGACATTAATATGGTAATTCTTATACAATGGACCCACAAGAAAAGCAGCAAAATTAACTCAATTCTGGATATATTAAGTGGTAGCCAGAGTCTACAATGTAGTCTTTTGTCCAGAAATCCAGGAGGGACTTTTGGGTTAATGTCACCCGCCTCCCCCATGGCTACCCAATGTGTGTCCCTTGCATAAATATCCCATTAAGAACTAACCTTTGATTATAATAAAAAAGACAAATAAACATCAGCATCAAGCGTAATGAATTACTTCCCCCCTGAAATGAACTGTGATTGTATAAAATTAAACAGTTACCGGTCACAAGAGTCCCAAATGAAACATATACATCACCCACGATCTCACTGGGTAGAAGCAAGTGAAAGTGAAAAAAGCCTCTTGCACTCTTGGCATCCCTATGAGTTTTTCAGGTGTCTGTTGCTGATGCTCTGGACATTGTAGCCTCTGATGGTTTCTTCTGGTGTTTTGTCTTTCCTCCTTGTTTGTGTTGAGGCAGGGAGCTTGCTGGTAACACAGAATTATGTATAGCTTCACTTATTTTCTCCCAGGGTTGCAAAAGTGAATCTGTGCCAGCTTTAGACTTTCCTCTGGGACAAGATCCTTGAACTGTCTGCCACCTTCTGTGATCCAGCTCCTTTATCTTCTAGGGGTCTATTAGCTCATCTAACATGATATTCCACTGCAATATTTTCTTAGCTTCAGAGATGGAGTGAAAGGTATGCATTCTTGAGTCCGTAGTAACTTTAAGCACCACCGGGCAGTCCATTCTTGCTTTCACCCCCTTATTACAGAAAGCTTTTAACACTGGGAACAGTTGTTTACGATGGTCCATAGTCAGGGGAGTGTAGTCATGCTCAAAAAATAGTCTTTTATCTCCAAGGAGAACCTCCTTCTTGGCCCACATTCTCTTTAAGATATCTGTCTTTGTCCTGTAATCCAGGATGGCTATGATCACCAAGCAGGGCCGGGCTTTTGGATCCATGCACATGGCAGCCAAAGACCAGTAAGCCCGTATGATGTTCAAGGCATAGTTGGAGTCCAGGCCCAGCATGTCCCTGATAAAGCTCTCCATAAAAGCAACCATGTCCCCAGATTCCATCCACTCTGGAATTCTGTGTATGCAGATATTGATGCATCTGGATCTATTTTCCAGGTTCTCTAATTTGTGTTGAATCCAAACTTCTTGATCATGCGATTGAAGGATCACTCCATTGTGCAGATCTACAGTCTGCAATAGTTCTGTGGTGTGGCTTTCTACTTCGCCAAGTTACTTCTCCTGCACCTGCAAGTCTCAGCGCGTCTGCCAGATCTGTTTGGATCATTGAGAGGGTATTTCCTAGTCTCCAGAGCTCCATGAACAATCTTTTGGAGGTGATAGTAAATTCCTCTCCTTCTTCCCTGGAGTCGGTGCTTATGCCTGGCTCCAAAGACTCAGACTCCCACACGGAGCAGCAGCTATTTTGCTTTGCTGACTTAGCTTTGTCAAATTTCTCTTTTCCCATAGTCCCTGCAGCAAACTCCCACAACTGTTGACCAGTAGCTATCACAAGGGCTTTCAGATGAGACGTTAAACCGAGGTCCCATCTGCCTAGATTTGTGGTAGTTCAGGTGGATGTTAAAGATCCCATGGCACTTATCAAAAAGAGTAGGGGAATTTCCCTGGTGTCCTGGCCAAATTTCCCTCATTCACTAAAAAAAAAAATACCACCAACAGCTTAACCTGGTTCAAGGTCAGTTGGCATTCATCTGTATCCCCCTCCCCCGGGTCGTGCCTGAAAATAGGCAGGATTTGTCTAGTGCACTTACCCGGTCAAAAAAAAAAAAAAAAAAAATGTTGCTTCTTTGTGGGACTAGCAAGACTGGTGGAACAGATGGGGTTGGATTAGAGGATCGCCCGGGGAGCCACACTAATCTCCATCTGCCATGGGAGGTGACATCACACTGGAGGTCCAAGTCAGATATTTTTACATCTGTTCACTGCACTGGAATTTGTCTGGTGAATAATTAAATCTAACCTGCAAAGACACCCATTCTGTTTCTCAGGAAATGGCTAATACATCAAGTTGGAGCATGACCAAATGGAGGGATGAATGCATGGTTTTGCTATCAAATTCAAGCACCAAGCACATGGTCTTCTTAATTGTCATCAGACGTCACTCCACCCCTTATCCCTTCCCTCCCCTCCGAAATACATGTTGCATGTTTAACAGCAGAATTCATCAGCCTTTCAAAATGGGACATACTTATCTAAGAGGCCCTTCAACTTGCTGTTTACCTGAAGCAGACGTTTTTTTCTGGCATAAAAAATCCCTATTTTTGCAGTCTGTCAAAATGGTGACAACATACTGTGGCAGCTCTTTACAAAACTAAGATGGAGTGTCCAACATGGGAGATTTTTTTTTATTGTTAACCAGGAGAGACACACTAATCTGAAACTTGTTTACAGATGTGAGCTGGGAGCACAAGGAAGTTAAGTGACTTGCTCAGGGTCACACAGTATGCAAGTGGGAACTGTGGGACTCAAACCCAGGTCTCCAGATTTGCAGCTCAGAGCCTTAAACCACTGTGCTATACTGCCTCCTCAAGATAATCCATCACCTCTGAAGGGGGCTGAAGGGGGGGGTGACCTCAATATCATGCAGAACATTATCTATGGTTGTTTATGCTCTAATTTTCAGGTCACAAATATTAACATGGTTTGGGATGGATAATGTTTACTGCCTCTCATTCTCACTATTTGCACTTGCCATTAAAGAAACATCCATGATTGCATGTGCACATTTCTCCCCTCCCCCTCTTTTTTGCAATTAACCACAATTGAGCTTTCCAGTGTTTTGCTGTAGATATTTATTGTTCAGATGTGTTATGGGAGTTGGTAACCTCTCCAACTCTGCTTGCTTTAATCACAAATACTAAAGCAGATGAATATAACACTCACATTATCGGGCATGTTATTAGCTATCTCTCTGCATTGTTATATGCATGTTCATACCAATTTCTTATAGGGACCTTATTCTAACACAAAAATTGTGTCTGAAATATTAAGAGAGTTGACTGTGAAATACAATTTGCAATCAATACTCTAGTATATTTTGTTTTATTCTTTGGTAATGAGGTAAGACCCACTAGGCACAAGTGCCTGTTTTCAGGGGCGGCCCGGGAGCACTGGGGTGGTTAAGTAACTTGCCGAGAGCCACACAGTATGCAAGTGGAGGTTGTGGGAATCAAACCCAGGTCTGCTGAATGTACCAAGCTCATTCACAGCTTGTTACTCTAACCTCTAGGCGTCACTGCCCCATCCGAATGAATTGGTTTGGACGACTTGTATGACATGGGAAGACAAGACATATGGCAATAACGTGGTGGGCTTTTTTATTTATAACTTGTCTCAACTGCAGGATTCAAATAAATGGCCTTTTACATTAGAATATAGATTTAATTGCATTTGGATTGTAATCTGTCAGTGGCACTTAGCTGAACATCTGGTGGATATAAGACTGCAGATGGAATATAATTCCAAGCCATTCTGTATGGAGTTCAAGCAATACCAGATGTGGTGGGAGGTCCTTGAATGAGGATTCCAGCATGCTGTGGTAGCTCTTCTGAACTACCTGCTTGATAATACATGTTATCCCTCTGCTGCATGCTGTATCATCTAGCTATATCTCTAAATTCCACTGTCTCAAGCCTATAAATGATTTCACATGCTCAGCTGCCTGCAACATACTTTATATCTACATAAATTAAAGGAAATCATGCACTATGTCCTGCAGTTAATTTGGATAACACCACATCTAACACCAACCAATGCTCGATACTCTTTTTTACACACAAATTGTTCTTCATTGTCTTACATTTAAAGCTAATTCATTTAATCCATTCATTGGTATACAGCTCATTTAATGAAGGGTATAAGTTACTTAATAAAATTGTATTAGAATAAGGTAACAGAAATGCAATGGCGGAAGCCTTGACTTCGCTTTGGTACCAAAACCAGATTAGACATTTTTGGAGTCATCTGCTGGCACATACAGGGGGAATAGATCTCCTGTGCAATTCAGCACCACAGCCTAGAGCTGTTTAAGAACATAATCTCTCAATTCTTGCTAATATCTATTTGCTTACTCACAGTTTTTTAATCCCTCTTTTTCTCTTTGTGTCATGTGTTTTAGCTTTATTTGCATCACTGTTTATTGACATTTTGACTTTTTGAACTTCTCTGTTTCAGCAGCACCTACTAAATAAGTGAATGATAGTCTGATTATCTTTTGCTCTAGATCTTAGACCTTAAATTTAAAGGGACATTGTCAACCCTTTTTGCATCATATTATTTCAAGTTGAAAACCCACATTTTATGATTGCTTACCTGCTCTAAAATTCATTAGTACTGCTGGGGTTTTATTTGGCCAAACATAGAAACATAGAAGTTGACGGCAGATAAGGACCACAAGGCCCATCCAGTCTGCCCATTTCTTTTTCTACCTTATAAATGTGCCATCGGCCTTTGCTCTGTCAGTGGCCTATCTATTCATAATCATTTGTATTGCTCCCTTATGCCTATCCCATGCCTGTTTGAAGCCCTGCACTGTATTCATAGCCACTACTTCTTGTGGTAAGCCATTCCATGATCCACCACCCTTTCTGTGAAAAAAAATTCTCACATTCCCCTTAATCAGCCCCCTCTAATCTCATGCTGTGTCCTCTTGTCCTGCTATTTTTCTTATATTTAAACATGTTAGACTCTTTCACCTTGTTAATGCCCTTAAGGTGTTTGAATGCCTCGATCATATCACCTCTCTCCCTCCTTTGCTCAAGGGTATACATATTGAGCTCTGTTAATCTGTCCTCATATGTCTTCTGATGCAGTCCCTGCACCATTTTGTTGCCCTTCTCTAGACTGCCTCAATTTGGTTAATGTCCTTGTGAAGGTGTGGCCTCCATACTGCACGCAGTACTCCAGATGGGGCCTAACCAGTGTCTTGTAAAGAGGATTATTACCTCCTCCACGACTCTGTGATACCCCCTACTCACACACCCTAACACCCCCTAGCCTACCTACTGCTTTGGAGGTCTGCTTGATGATTTAGGTCATCAGTGATGATGATGCCCAAGTCTCTTCTTCCTTTGTGACTGCCAGCAACTCCTCCCAGCCTATGGGTGGCTTCAGGGTTTCTCTTCCTATGTGCATGATTTTGCACTTCTTTGCATTAAATTCCAGTTGCCACTCTTCTGACCATTTTGCTAGTTTATCCAGATCTCTTCTCATTCTGCCCACCCATCTGGATCATCTACTCTGTTGCAGATCTTGGTGTCATCTGCAAACAGACAAGCCTTACCCTCTAGTCCATCTGCAAGGTCACTAATGAAGATGTTGAAGAGGACTGGCTCCAGGACTGATCCCTGAGCTACCCCACTTGTGACTTGCATCTCTTCTGACTGTATACCATTTACCACCACTCTCTGTTTTCTGCCCACAACCAGTTTGCCACCCAGTTGACCAACTTCTGACCCACCCCAAGCCTACCCAGCTTATTTATCAATCTTCTATGTGGAACAGTGTCAAAAGCTTTGCTGAAGTCAAGGTAGGTGACATCAACTGCTCCCCCTTGGTCCACCACTCTGGTTACCCAGTCAAAGAAATCTATGAGATTAGTTTGACAGGACCTTCCTTTTGTAAACCCATGCTGTCTTGGATCCTGTGCCCCTATGGATTCCAGGTGTTGCACTATCCTTTCCTTAAGGAGTGCCTCCATAATCTTGCCCACTACTGAGGTAAGACTGACTGGTCTGTAGTTCCCCGCCTCCTCTCTGCTACCACTCTTGTAGAGCGGGATCACATGAGCCCTTCTCCAGTCTTCTGGGACCTCTCCTGTGCTCAGAGACTCACTAAACAGTTCTGCTAATGGCTCTGCTAGTTCCACCTTTAGCTCCTTAAGTACCCTGGGATGTATGCCATCAGGTCCCATTGCCTTATCCACCCTGAGCTTAGCAAGCTCTTGTAGGACCCTTTCTTTTATGAAGGGAGTAGTGCTCACCTCCCTCCCCCCTGTGTCCATGATGCTGAGCTGTGGGCCCTGCTCTACCTTCTCTTCAGTAAATACTGAGCAAAAGTATCTATTTAGGATAGATGCCTTTACAGGGTCCTCCTCCTCACATGCTCCCTTTTCTCCATTAAGCTTAGCAATACCCCCTCTGGACTTTCTCCTTTCACTAATGTATCTATAGAAAGTCTTGTCACCTTCTTTTACTGTTCGTGCTAGTGTTTCCTCAGTTTGGGACTTTGCCTGCCTTACTGCCTTCCCTGCTTCCCTTAGGGCAGTTTGGTATGCCTCCTATCTTCATCCAGCTGTGTTCCCTTATATTTCCTGATGCAGCCTTTTGGCTCTGACCTTTTCTGCTACTGTATTTGAGAACCAAAGTGGTTTCCTTCTTCTTTTGCACTTCCTTTTCTGTCTAACACAATGGGATGTTGCTTCAAGTATTGCATCCTTAATGCTTGCCCACTTTGCCTGTACCCCTCACCTGTGTTTCTTTTGCCAGGGCTAGCTTAACTCTGTTGGCCATCTTATCAAAGTCAGCTCCTCTGAAGTCCCATATTTTGCCTTGGAATGGGATGATTTAGATGTAGTAGCCAAATTGAACCATACCATGTGATGGTCACTGTCCCCAGGTGACCTTCTACCTGGAGATCTGTGATCCCTTCCTTGTTAGTCAGTACTAGATCTAGGATAGCCCTGTCTCTTGTGGGCTGCTGTACCAGTTGTTTGAGGCCCTCCCCTGCAGGGAATCCACTATGTGTCTAGTTCTGGCAGATGTTCCTGCTGGTATTGACCAATCTGTATCCGCATGTTGAAGTCTCCCATTATCAGAACCTCCTTTAGCTGTCATGTTTTGTATATCTTCTAACAGTAATGTGTCTATGTCCTTCCCTGGTCTGGGGCCTGTAGACAACCCCAGTTCTTATGGCTGTCCCATTTTCTGTTTCCAGGGTGACCCACAGTTCTTCTGGCTCCTGATGTGTATTCTGAATTTCTGTAGCTTTGATATTTTCATTGACATACAGGGCCACTCCTCCCCGTTTTTGCACCTCGGTCTCTTCTGAACAATACATAGCCAGGTACTGAAGTCTCCCAAGTGTGGTTACTGGTAAACCACATCTCACTAATTGCTACTATGTCCAGTTTAGCCTCTGACATTATTGCCTGCAGGTCTGGGATCTTATTTCCCAGGCTGTGAGCATTTGTGTACATGATTTTCCATTGGCCAGATTTTGGTGTGTTAGTTGTTGGGTGAGGTTTGGCATAACCCCTGTGCATCGTATGTGGAGACAAACCTTTTTTCTTACTTGGTGATACAAATGAACTGCAAACATGCTGAATCCCTGTTTGACCTCTAGCTGAGGGGGGAGAGGTGTTCTTCCTATTCGACGTATGGGATGCTGCACCCCTCTCCCCATTTGCTAGTTTAAATATTCTGCAAAGACGTCAAACTTCTGCCCCAATGCACTGACTCCCTCCTTAGTCAGATGCAGTCCATCAAATTTAAAGAACTTTCGCTCCCAGAACTGTTGCCAGTTCCCTACAAATCTGTGTCCTTTTTCCTGGCACCAGCCCTTGAGCCACATGTTTAGCTCCCTACCTCCCTTCTCTGACCTTCCGTCCATCTGCTCCCCTCTCCCAGACTGGCAGGATCTCAGAGAAGGAGATGCCGGACGAAATAGATGATAGTTTGTCACCCAGCCTGGTCAGGTGTTCCTTGGTCTGCACAACTGACTGGCTGGCGAGATCATTAGTCCCTGTGTGTACTAGGACATCAATGTTTTCTCCTGCTTTATGAACAATTTTAGCAATGCGGTCAGTGTCTCTCCATGCTGATGTACCTGGGAGACATCTGACCATTACCCCTGGCTGGAGATGGGTATCAACTCCCCGAATCATGGAGTCTCCTATGATCAGAAGTTTTTTGGATTTCCTTTTTGGTTTTTTTGTTTTGGTTCCTGATTTGGGTGAGTTTTATTGTGCTAGCTCCTGTGCTGTAGTGTCCTGCTCTGCAGTGTCTTCTGCCTCTTTGTTTGATTTCAGAGATAGAGGCAGATACCTGTTTGTAGTATTTATATGGTTTTGGAGGTAATATGTTGGAGAGCAGAGAGTGATGGGGCACCCAATTTGCCTCCTCAACCACCTGCCAACCTCCTGGACCAACTACCCTCTGCGGTCAGGTTTTCTGTTGGATGCTGGGAAATGGCGGTGGTTCTTATAATGTATTTCCTCTTGAATATGAAATTTGAGGCATGCAATCTCTGCCCATGCTGCCCGGAGCTGAGCCCTAAGATCTCCAAAGGCCCAGCATGTAGGACAGTGTCCTAAATCCTGTAAGACTGTCCTTCTGAAAATTGTTCCACAGTACCGGCAGTTAATGATATCCATTCCAGATAAGTTGCTGGGTTTATAACCTAGTCAGAGTAATTAGAAGGAAAAAAAAGTAATGGTTTGATTGTGTTTTGTTTAACTTGTTATGACAAGTTAAATTACTAGTGTACCTGTAAATGAGCTCACCTTGTGGAGGCCCCACTGATCCACCCCTTCCTGCTGTGCCACAGGAAATGTCACAACTGTGGTACCCTATAAAAGGAGTGTAGTGTGGGGTGGTTGGGGATGGGGGGGTGGTTGGGCCCTTCCCCTGCTGAAAAAGAAGAACCACGGACGAAAGAACAAGGAGGTAAGAGCAGAAACAATCAGTCAACAACAAATGCAGTAACCCTGAAAGCTTATCCTAATGTTAGATAAAACTGTAAAACCTGTAAAGCGCCACCTGTAATAATTTCAGAGAAGATATACCCTGTAAGAAACACTTTGCTACAGAGAAAAATAAAGCAGTAACAGAAGATATACCTTGCAACAGACAATTTGAATCAGAAGATTACAGCATTAATCTGTTAGCACACACCTGTAGGCAAACCTTGTAATAATGCAGAAGAAGGTATACCAGCAACAACAATTTGAATCAGAGAAAAATAAAGCAATGAAATGTTAGCAACAAACAGTAGCAATCCCTGTGAGTAAAAAATAAAAACAACACCACACAGTAAATCTGTTTAGCCAAAATAAGTCTTAATCCTTTTCCCTTGCTCTGGTAAGTTTCTCTACTCTGCCTTTCAAGCAGTCTTAGAAGGAAAGAGCTCAGGTGAAGCTAGGTGCCTTGGCCAGCAAACCAATTTCTTAGCAGAACTGAAATGCATGGTAATTATGTAATCATAACCAACCTTGTCTTGTTTCAGATCCTTGATCTGCTCTTATTGCTCACTTCCTGAACATTAGGAACACTCCCAAGCAGTACAGTTGCTCATGGTGCAGCGGTCTCCTCTGCTCCCACTGCATCTTGAGTGTCTAGACTGTATTGGGGGTGTTTCCAAATCCAGGAAAGATGCAGTGGGAGTTAAATAAGGAATGTAAACAAACATGTTTTGGTGTGGTAACGCCAGTATGGTGGGCACTCTGTTTTACACTTTTAAAAATGAAGAAGGAATCAAAATCAAACTTCCAGCCAAATCCGCACATTCTACAGAATGCAAGCAATCTTAAAATATATATTTTTTTAAAACTAGGGACAGTTTGAGGCCTAAAGGGGATGACAGTGTCCCTTTAATGGGCCTAATTCTCAAAGGTTGATGCTGGCTTGCACAAGCCCTGTGTCAAACCCTGCATTGTGCCGGACACACTGGCGCACTATGTGCCCGATTCTGAAAGGCCACACGCATTAGCAACATTTTACCCTTTTTACAGCAGCTCCCTGTAAAAAGGTTGGCAATGTTAGACCAACAAAAGCTGGTCTAACTTGGGGCAAGTGGCACACGGGATCAAGCATCCTGATTGCCAGCTGAGGAATGCCACAAGCCCCATGCACCGTGTATTCGGCATGCGTGGCACTTGTGGCATTCTAAACCTTTTGAGAATTGGACCCAATATGTTATTTTTTTTACCATAATAAATGTTATTTTATATTAAAAACAGAACATATAAACTTAAACATTTCAGTACAATAACAGCAAGAACAGAACGTTAAGAAGAACATGATCAGAGTAAAGGAAATTTGCATAAAAACAAAGAGTCATGCACGTCTACATACTGCCTAATTTTTACAAACATTATCTTATGTTAACTGACAAGATTAAAAGTAATTCATTTCATATATTCAATATGTTATTCATGCTTCTACAAACACCTGCCATTGAGAAGATCTAACTTATATAACTATTCGCTGTGCTGGTAATGTTTTGTTTGAATTTGCTGTACCATTTTTCTTTTTCAGGTAATTTAAGTAACATAGATTTTATCTAGCTCAATCTGTGGCCAAAGCACATAAGACTGTACCGTGGAATATGCAAGGACTGAGATCTCCTATCAAAAGAAAAAAGGTTTTAAATTACTGTATCTCTTCAAACAAAAAGTCACCATCAAATCCCAGTAATCCCTCACTATGCTTAACAACTGCAGTCAGTCTGCTGGATTGAACTGCCCAGAGAGTAGAATCTTATGCTAATTATGGAATCTTAGAATGAAATTCAAACCTCTGCTGTGTGATCACGCTCCACTCTGTCCTGTAATGTCAGAGTTATTTCTCTGCCTGAGGAAGAAGTCACCCTGAAGAGCATCTCCTGAGTTTTCAGCATCGTTGACAGTTTATTGTTTTAATTATTACTGTTTTTAAATTTTCACGTTTTTTATTTTAATTTCTCAAATTTTTGATTATCTGTGTTAGTTAGGTGTAGTTTTGTTGTTATACTTGCGCTATTCTCCAATTCCTGACCAGTTCCCCATAACAGGAGAAGGGCCTTTGAGTTGTGGTTTGCTGCTCAAGAAATGCTTGTTTTTGACAATAAATAAATAAATAAACAAAATAGTAATAAAAGTAGCAGTTCAATCTTTTCACAGGAACCAAACTGCAAACTGACATTTTCTGCTTTGGGGGAACTGAACTGCTTTTTGGGGTTATCTCAATTGACGTGACTGACAGACCCAAAAAGAAAACAGGACCTACAGGCTTTAAAAATTGTAAAACTCATTTTAAAGTCCTGGCTAAGGCAGAATGCCATGAGCTGTTTTTGAGAAGGGTGGGTCCAGCTCACACTTTTTCTAATTGTGTGAACTTTTCATTAAGTTATTCCCTAAACCTATTAAGAGAAGGGCTAAAGAACTGGAAGACCTTTTTGTCTTCTCAGTATGCCTCCACACCACCAAAAGGCTCAGAAGAGGGTTCATCCCCTCAAAGTAAGCAGGACAAGTCTGCTAAAGAAGGATCAGAAATCAGGGTGTCTGAATGGGGGAATCCTTAGACCAGTAAACATAAAAGAACCTCTGAGCAGGCACCGGAGATGGTACCTGCAAAGAAATAACACAAAAAAAAATATGTCACTGCCTCTCCTCCTGAAGAAGGAAAGGAGATGTCAGTGGACAAGAATTAAAGGAGTAGAGGACATGACCAAGGCATGGCAGTTTTTCCAGGTCTTCCTGGCTGTGAGATCTCTCATGGGCATGCCTGCCCCCCACCCCTCAGTTCAAGTACCTACCCCGGTACTGGAGGAGGAAGGGGCTGAGTTTTTCTATGAAGAAGAGGAGGAGAGAGAACCTATCAAGCCTGACAGTTCCCCAGAGCAGGAATTTGGCTCCCCTCCTCATGCCCCAGATGATTCTGCCTCATATTACTCCTTTGTTAGGCACATGGTTAACACCTTCAAGCTCATTACCCAGGAAACAGCTGAGGATGAGGATGAAATGGAATTTTTGGTTATGATGGGTTTAACCCTACCAAGAGGTTACTTCAAATTCATAAATCTCTCAAGAAGGTAACCTGCAAGCTCCTGGAAACCTCCACTTATACCCCTGGTGTCAATAAAAAGATGGAGAAGTAATACCAGGTAGACAAGCAGGGTGCTGAATACCTATATTCTCACCCTAACCATGAGGTAGTGGTCCAGGCAGTAGCCTGTGATAAGGCTAAAGTTTCCCCTCTCTTCCCATCCTCCTGAAAAGGATTCCAGGATTCCAGGAAACTGGATAACATGGAGAAGAAGGTTTATACTTCAGTTTCCCTGCTTTTAAGTCAGGTAGTTTACATGGCAATACACAACTCAGTGCCAGAAGGCACTGTGGAGTTCCTTTCTGGCTTTGAGTGAGAAAACAACTGGCGATGTGGCACAGGGTCTAGCATACACTGCCAAAACTGCAAGAGATACCACCAAGTACCAATTTCACATGTCAGTGGACATGAATGGCATTTCCTCAAGAGTTATGGCTCATGCAGTGTACTTGAGGAGGTTTGCTTGACTCAGAACCATCAACCTCTCCCAGGAAACTCAGATGGAGACGTAAAAGGCCTCCACTTCCAGAAAGCTGTATGGAAGGGGAGGTAAAGGTAGGGGGATATTTTCCTGGAGGTTTAATTGCCTATTATTTCTCCCAACTAAGGGGGTTCTTCAGAGGAAAAAGGGGCTCTAAGCATGCTGATACATGCCCAGCACCCAAGGGTCAGCCTAAGTAGAGCCCCTGACAAGTTCACTAAGGCTGCCCATCCATTACCAGTGGGGGGAATGCTGGCTTACTATTTCCAGGAGTGGAAAAACATTACCACAGACAGGTGGGTCCTGGGAGTAGTGAGTCAGGGACTGGTCCTGCAGTTCAGAAGATTTCCAAGGCTGCACATTCACAAAAACTTCACACTCACACCCCAACAGAGAAAATTCTGTTGGAGTTGGAGATAAGAAAGTCACTGCAAGCAAATGCAGCAGAAAAGGTCCCTCCCTCACAGCGGGGAAAGGGCCTTTGCTCAAGGCACTTCCTGACCCACAAGAAAAATGGAAAGAGGCAACCCATTTTAAATCTGAGATACCCCCACAAGCACCTGAAAAAGGAAAAATTCAAGATGATAACACTGACATCAACAATCCCATCCCTCCAGCAAGGGGACTGTCTGGGATCTCTGGACCATAAAATATGCATGTTTCTATATTCCAGTTAGGCCCTGTCACAGAAAATACCTAAGGTTCAAGGTAGGGAATGGTCACTACCGGTTTATAGCCCTCCCTTTCAGACTATCGTCAGCTCCCAGACTGTTCACAAAGTGCTTTGCCATGGTGGCAGCACATTAGAGAAGGCAGTATGTGGTGGTATCTCCTTATCTAGATGACTGGCTAGTCATAGGGAAGTCACACCAAGAAGTCAATGCCTCTCTCCTTCTCACTCAGCATACCCTGGAGGGGCTGGGCTTCATAACAAACACTCAAACATGACAGATAGAGCCAGCACAAGTAGTGGACTTTCTATATGTAGAATTGGATGCCCTCCAAGGGAGGGACTTCTTCCCTCAGGCGAGAGTACAAAACTTGGTAGAACTAGCAAAGTCCTTCAATTTGACCAGCCCAGGCCTGTATGAGACTTCCTCTGGTTATTAGACCACATGGCCTCATCCACAGCAGTGGCGACTGGTGTCCAGTTCCAAATGAGAGACATCCAATACCACATAAGGGCCCATTGGTCCCAAAGGCAAGACCCTCTGTCAAGGCTGGTGGCTGTGTCAAAGTCCCTTTTTTTATTTATTCATTTGTTAACTGGGTAAGAACTCTGGACCAAAGGCCCTTTTTCAGATTCGACCCAAGGTCAATACAAAACACAATTACACACATTAAATAACATTTAAGCAATCACAAAAAGCAATTACAAGACATTTTAGATAAATATTCTTTCATTTTTTTCTTAAAACTAATTAACGAAGAAGCCTGACGTACTGGGAGTGGCAATACATTCCAGAATGGAGGAGCTGCTCTAGAGAAAGCATGACTTGCTATTTTAAGTTTGGGTTTAACCATATCAAATAGAATACCATTAGAAGATCTCAAACTGGGAAGAACAAAACGTAACTTAACAAGGCAAAATAGGGGAAATAATCATTTAAATAGAACACATTTAAATATTAAACAACCAAAAAAATATCCAGTTTTAGCTATCAGAGCTAACCACCCTAGCTGAGAATACAAAACACAATGATGTGTTCAAATAGGCACCTGAAGCACAAATCAAAATATATTGTTATTAACAACCCCTAAAGAATTCAACTCCTTACTCCCAAGGTTTAAATAAACACAGGGAACATAATCATAATGAGGTAACAGAGATCCAATTGCAAGAATTTGTCTTACTTCAAGGGGGAAAAAAGTTTTAAATTTGTACAATAAGCCAATCCTTTAGTTTATAGTACAAACAACTGATTGAACCTGGAGGGAAAAAGTCAGCCCGGGGTCTAAAAGAACCCCAAGGTACTTGAACTGATGTACTTGTTCAATAACCATTCCTTTCAAATCATACAACCACAGGGACAGATTATTACCAAGCACAAGGGGAGTGCCCAAAATCATGGACTTAGTTTTATTAGAATTCAAGATCATTGCATTGTCCAAAAACCATTTACAAACTCTTTCAGAATTAGGGACCAAAACTGAGGTTACCTCTGAGAGGGAATTACCTTGGGAAGAAAAGAATCAAGTCATCCGCATAAAGGATGACTTCACAATTTAAACAGGAAGAAGGGAGTTCATTTATAAAAATAGAAAATAATAAGGGACCCAAGATGGACTCCCTGAGGAACCCCACAACTTATCTGAGAATGTTCAGAAACAACAGAATCAACAGAAACAAACTGTGTATGATCCATTAAGTAACTTCCTATCCGAGACACAGCAGCATCACAGAAACCAAGTGCATTCAATTTGGAGCACGCCAAATCATGCTCAGTTAGATCGAATGCCTTGGTCTGGTCCACAAACACCGCCCCAGTCATATGGCCTTTCTCAAAGCCCTTTAGGACGGAGTCTGTGAACCTGACCAAGACAGTCTGAGTCCCATGATTCTTATGATAACCATGCTGGTAAGAAAAGAGTAAACCATAACTAGAAAGATAATCATTAATTTGATTAGCAACAATTATTTCCAACATCTTACTTAAAGGGCTTAGAATGGAAATGGGAAGAAACTCTTCAACCAGAATTGAAGGAGATGTTTTAGTAATTGGCACTACTTTTGCCAGATTCCAATTAGTAGGAAACCGACAAGATTCCAGAGAGAGATTAAACAAGAAACAGATGAGTTTTACAATAAATGGGATGGCCAACCTCAAAAATCGACCATCCAACCCAGCCCCCACAATTACTTTGTCAATTTGGATGAGTACCTAGCAATTTGAAGACATCCAACTCAGTAACCTTAGTAAATTGAAATTAAGGTCTATTTAATTCAGTTACAACACCATTTAAACCTTGAAAAACCTAAGTGATCCTATCCCACGATAACTAGATAAATCTGAGAACTTTTTATTAAGAAGATTAGCAGTTTCAACCGGATCAACAACATCTTTATTGTTTACCAACAGATTTTTAACTGTAGAAGTGGCTTGGGGAGAAAGCAAAGCATTGACATTTTCCCTGAATTTCTTAGGGTTAGATCAATTTGCCTGAAATTTATTTTTAAAGAAACCCCTTTTTGCTTAGCACAGCAAATCAGAGACCTTATTTCTAATATGACGGTATTCATTGAGAAGAGAGATGGAAGAACCTATTTTATAAGCACACCAAGCTTTATTATGCTCTCTAATCAATGCCTTAATAGTTGGAGTAAACCAGGGATTAGGGGCTCCTCTCAACCTCAAAGAGCGGATAGGAAATAAACAATCTTGAATGGGAAGTAGTTGCCTGTATAAAGAATTCATAGCAGAGTCTATATCTGGGATACAATCCAGATATGACCAATCAATCTGAGATAGAGAAATATTTAGAAGATACATAGATACATAGCAAATTATTTAATTTGAATCATATGAGGAGAAACTTTCTTATAGCCAAAATTCAAAACTGCACATATTGCTATTTGATCGCTTACTGCATCAGGCAAAACTCCTGAAACAGTAATACGATTCATACTATTGGTTACTCAGTCCAGGATTGAATGATTCAGGTTATGAAAATTTAAATGAGTTGGTGCAGCAATGCATTGTATGAAATCAAATCCATCTAATAAGGTTTCAAATCCCAATTCCAACCTTAATAACCAATTCAAATTCACATCTACAACCAATACAAAATTATGCTGTGGTATGTAAGGAGCAGCAATCTCTAAGTATTGCTTTAGCCCATTTATGCCACAACTAGGTGGATTATATAAGCACCCCACAGTCAAATTCTTTGCTCCTCCCAACAATACCCGACACAGTAACCAAATAAGTCTGGTATAACCCATCACTACTAGTTTTTATAACATTCATCTGAAAGGTATTTTTATAATACATTTCCATCCCCCACCTTTCTTTGTGCCTTTGCTATCAGCTATAAAAAAAATTATAACCAGGTATCAAGCAGGAATTATCAGGTACAAATGGTTTTAATCAAATTTCAGACAATACCTGCGGATCAGGTTTATAAATTCCCATGATGTGTTTGATCTCAGCCAATTTCGGGACTAAACTTCTTACAGTAAAATGTAAAATCTTAAACCCATGGGCAGTTAAACAAACATTAGACACACTTTTTCCCAAATCACTCCCAGAACTAGTATAACCTATAGGCCCTGGGTTCCTTTACTATCACCAGCTTGTAATAGTAACAAAGCCAGCTTAAATCACTGCACTACTTTTTGAACAACAACATAGGTCTTATGAAACAGACCATGGTACCCCAGATATCCACATATTCTAACTGAGTAACCATGCCATTGCAATAGGTCGCTGGACTGGTGGAAGGAAGAAGGCAACCTCAGAGAGGAGGTGCCCTTCTTTCAGCAGTTATTCACAGTCGCTCTAACTACAGTTGCCTCCCTCCTGGGCTGGGGTGCCCATCTGGATGACTTACAGGAGTTCCAGGAGCATATAAACCTTCTGAAGCTCAGGGTCATGTATCTAGCTCTGTAGGCTTTCATTTTCCACATCAGAGGTCAGTCAGTCCAGGTCAGGACAGACAGCACAACTACCATGTATTACATCAAGAAGCAGGGAGGAACAAGATATTCAATGCTGTGACCAGAAGCAATAAAGATCTGGAATCTAGCACATTCCCTAGGTGTACAGTTGTCAGTAATTCACCTGCCAGGGAAGGACATGTCTTGGTAGATTTTCTGAGCAGGATCAACCAGGGACATCTTGAATGGACCCTGAAAAAGCAGGTGTTGGCCGCAGTGTTCTGAAGGTGGGGTACACTGGAGATGGACCTGTTTGCTTCATGGAAAAACCACCAGCTTCCCATGTTTTGTTGCAGTCTTCCTTCAGTGGACTCAGTTCTGGTGCATGACCTGACTCTGGACTGGACAGGGAGGTTTCTTTGTGCCTTCCCTACTTTCCCTCTCTTACTGATAGTATCATTGAAACTGAGAGGGCAGTCTGTAACCATTTGATTCTAATAGCTCCAGATTGGGCCAGGCAGGTTTGGTACTTTCTGCCCCATCCTTTTCTATCATCCCATTAACCTTCCCCTGAGATACAATCTGATGAGTTTGCCTCAGGGAAGGATAGCTTTCCCATATCTCAGAACTCTGTGTCTCAAGGCATGGTTCTGGAAGAGCTAGAGTTCTCAGGTTTTAACCTTTCTGAAAAGGTATTGGAAATGCTTAAAGTTTCCAGGAAACCAGCAACAAGGAAACCCTATGCTTCCAAGTGGAAAAGATTTTCCCTGTGGTGCTCCCCTAGGCAGCTCAGTGTATTGCAAGCAGATCTGCCTACAGTGCTGGATTACCTAGTTTACCTTATGCCCCTGGGTCTTAGACCTTCAGCCCTAGAGGTACATCTGAAAGCAGTATCAGCATGTCTTTCAGCAGGTAAGGGGGAGAACAGTGGCTTCGCACTACATTTTCCAAAAAATCTTTAAAGGGCTTCTTCATTTGTATCCCCCAGTCAGGGACCCAGACCCACCATGGAATCTGAACCTGTGCATTGCCAAGCTCATGGAGTCTCCCTTTGAGCCCATGGCAACTGCTAATTTAAAATATGTCACTTGGAAGACAATTTTCCTAGTAGTCATGACTTCTGCCAGTAGGGTGTGCGAGCTGCAAGCCCTCTGCACAGATCCCAACTGCATAGTTTTTCCCAAGGACAAGGTAGTCTTAAGGATAACTTGCTGTTTGGAGCCAGATGGTGGGTACATAGAAACACAGAAGCTGATGGCAGATAAGGACCGCAAGGTCCATCCAGTCTGCCCATTTTTCTACCTTATGAATGTGCCATAGGCCTTTACTCTGTCAATGTCCTATCTATTCATACTTATCTTTATTGCTCCCTTATGCCTGTTTGATGCCTGTTTGAAGCCTTGCACTGTATTCATATCCACCACTTCCTGAGGTAGGCAATTCCATGCATCCACCACCCTTTCTGTGAAAAAGAACTTCCTCACATTCCCCCTTAATCGGCATCCCTCTAATCTCATGCTGTGTCCTCTTGTCCTGCTATTTTTCTTATATTGAAACATGTTAGACTCTTTCACCTTGTTAATGCCCTTAAGATGTTTGAATGTTTCGATCATATCACCTATCTCCCTCCTTTGCTCTAGGGTATACATATTGAGCTCCATTAATCTGTCCTCATATGTTTTCTGATGCAGTCCCTGCACCATTTTGGTTGCCCTTCTCTGGACTACCTCCATTTTGTTAATGTCCTTGTGCAGGTGTGGCCTCCTGTACTGCACGCAGTACTCCAGATGGGGCCTAACCAGTGTCTTGTAAAGAGGAATTATTACCTCACCTCTTATGACTTGTGATACCCCTACTAATACACCCCAACATCTCTCTAGCCTTACCTACTGCTTTAGTGGTCTGCTTGGATGATTTCAGGTCATCTGTGATGATGATGCATAAGTCTCTTTCTTCCCTTGTCATTGCCAGCAACTCCCCTCCCAACCTATGGGTGGCTTCAGGGTTTCTCTTCCCTATGTGCATGATCTTGCACTTCTTTGCGTTGAACCCCAGTTACCACTCTTCTGATCATTTTGCCAGTTTATCCAGATCTCTTCTCATTCTGCCCACCCCATCTGGATTATCTACTCTGTTGCAGATCTTGGTGTCATCTGCAAACAGACAAACCTTACCCTCCAGTCCATCTGCAATGTCACTGATGAAGATATTGAAGAGGATGGGCCCCAGGATTGATCCCTGAGGTACCCCATTTGTGACTTGCATCTCTTCTGACTGTATACCGTTTACCACCACTTTCTGTTTTCTGCCCACCGACCAGTTGACCAATTTCTGACCCAGCCCAAGCCTACCCAGCTTATTAATCAATCTTCTATGTGGAACAGTATCGAAAGCTTTGCTGAAGTCAAGGTAGGTGAACATCAACTGCTCCCCCTTGGTCTACCACTCTGGTTACTCAGTCAAAGAAATCTATGAGATTAGTTTGACAGGACCTTCCTGTTGTAAACCCATGCTGTCTTGGATCCTGCGCTCCTATGGATTCCAGGTGTTGCACTATCCTTTCCTTAAGGAGTGCCTCCATAATCTTGTCCACTACTGAAGTAAGACTGACTGGTCTGTAGTTCCCTGCCTCCTCCCTGCTACCACTCTTCTGAAGCAGGATCACATGAGCC
This sequence comes from Neoceratodus forsteri, assembly GCA_016271365.2. Taxonomy (NCBI): domain Eukaryota; kingdom Metazoa; phylum Chordata; order Ceratodontiformes; family Ceratodontidae; genus Neoceratodus; species Neoceratodus forsteri. The sequence goes on along the minus strand of CM028132.1, from coordinate 61,791,930 downwards.
CTTCTCCAGTCTCCTGGGACCTGTCTTGTGCTCAGAGACTCACTAAACAGTTCTGATAATGGCTCTGCTAGTTCTACCATTAGCTCCTTTAGTACCCTGGGATGTATGCCATCAGATTCCATTACCTTGTCTGCCCTGAACTTAGAGAGCTCTTGTCGGATCCTTTCTTTTGTGAAGGGACTAGTGCACACCTCCCTTTCCCCTGTGTCCATGGTGCTGAGCTGTGGGCCCTGCCCTACCTTTTCCTCAGTACATACTGAGCAGAAGTATCTATTTAGGATAGATGCTTTCCCTTGGTCCTCCTCCTCCTCCTCCTCACACTCCTGCTTATCCCCTTTGATCTTAGTAATACCCATCTGGACTTTCTCCTTTAACTAATGTATCTATAGAAAGTCTTGTCAACTTCTTTTACTGTTCGTGCTAGTGTTTCCTCGGTTTGGGCCCTTGTCTGCCTTACTGCCTTCCCTGCCTCCCTTAAGGAAGTTTGGTATGCCTCCCTATCTACGTCCAGCAAACCAACTTCTGCCACATTGAACATCTCCTCCATCCAAGGACATTTTCTGGACTCTATCTTGACCTACAAATACTATGCCTCGTCCTGGATCAGCACTTAGACTACCCAGCACATGTAGAAAAAACAGCTGCCAAATACTACACAAAATTCGGCACACTTTAAAAGGGTGAAGAGCTGTCTACTGCTCTATATCAGGAAACAAGTGGTGGAATGCTCCATACTTCCTCTGGTGGACTACAGGGATGTTGTTTACTTGGGAGCAAACATCATCCACCATGACCAAGTTGTCCACCGTATTTAACGCCTTGTGCAGATTCGCTCTGGCATGCCCCTCCCCTGCACCCACCATTGCACTATGTACAATGACCTGGGAGACTGCTGATGGAGGCAAGGCAACTGATACACACGGCCATCACTGGAGCAAATTCTGGACAGACAAACTTCCATGCTATCTGGCATATCTACTCTCTCGAGCAGCTAACCCAGTTTATGTACTTAGGTCCAAAGATGGTCAATGATTCCAAATCCCAAGATACAAACATAATCGTGGACAAGCCTCATTTAGCTATCAGCTACCAAAAACTTGGAGCAATCTACCTCCCAACATTACCTCTGCCCAGTCACTTCCAGGGGATAAGAGGCTAATTAAGGTCAACTTTGCAGGTGCAAGGTCTGCCACAATTGCTCCTGACTCTGCCAAGCTGCCTGAACTGCCCTCACTCTAAAAAAATATACCAAGGTATACTACCTCTTGTGCCCTACCCTAGCCCACCCATATACACCCAGTGTAGTACCTTTCCTTGCAACTGTGATCTCTTGAGACTGTTGTGCCCCTAAGAAGCAGAACTCAGCTCTGAAACTGAAATGTGACTTGAAACACATTGAATTGCATGTGTGTCTCGTCACAACTGTGAGCCTTGTACTTGTGTTGTATGACTGTAACTGTTGAATTTTAGGTATGTAGTGCCTCATAACTGTAACCTTGTATGTATATGCAGTCTTCCCTAACTACACCCCCCTTCCCAGGTCACAACTGGAAACCAGCCTCAGGGTTCTGCTTGCCTACCTGGTAAAATATGTTCTAAATAAAATAATAAATAATAAAAGATGTTGCATTATTACAGGAGACACACCTAGTTCACAGTGAAGCAGATAAGGTTTGCAAGGAGTGGACAGACCATGTGAAACATAGCTGTTTTAATTAAACAAAGGAGCACAGCAATCTTAATTAAAAACTGCTTAGCTTTGTTAAACATAATTATAAATAGGTAGAGAAAATCTTGAATCCTGATTGGTTATTAGTCGTGCGTTAGAAGTGTCTAACATATGACTAAAAGCAAGTTCTGTTCAGCTAGACACAGCAGTAGAAAGAATCAAGGAGCAGCTGGAATTTTCAGAAATTTACAGCTGCCAATGCCCCCCTGTTTAGCCCACATACTTCCCCATCCCCACACTGGGCAAATGCTGTCTTTCTTGTGTGTGCAGAAGTTTCACAAAAAAATCAAATATGCATGAACTGAATGAGCAAATCAGTTAACATCTTTCTTTAAAGTAAAAAAAAAAACATCTGCAGTGTGAGCCAAGTGATCTCACTCTTCACACCCCCCACCCCTCCAGCTGACTCTGAGTGACAGCTGCTTGGTCACTCGCTCTCAGTTACCACTTTCACTGACAGTCTGTTTAAAGTAGCTGTTAAAGCAGAGCTTGTTTTTATGTTAGTTTTTTTTTAATGCCTACCACTCATGTGCCTCACATCTTTACTACTGACTGGAAGACTGCTCAGCCCCAGGCACTGCTGCTCGCTTGTTCAGTTACTGCAGTTTGAAATACTGGGTTTGAGCTCCAATTCCAGATATGAGTGGCTGCAACCCCCAGCCTGTTACTCATTTGCTTACGTAGCAGAATACACCTGTTTTAAAGAAAACAGCAAAACAACATGACGGGTATTTAAACTTAAAAAAAAAAAAAAACAGCATTTGTTAACTTTGAACTCCTACCATTTCAGTCTCTCCCACAACAAACTCTTATTTCCCCAGCTGTAAAAAAAAAAAGGGTGAGGGAGAACACATGCATAAAAAAAAATCTCAGTTCTAGGGCACTGTATTTTTTACTGCAGCCAACAGTTTTAGTGCAGTACTCAGTACAAACTACACGTAAGAACTAAAATTATGGAAGCCTAATCGGGACAAACGTTTTGAAGCCAAAAAAATAAAAACAGTACAAGAAGGCAGAGGAATTATTTTATGGTAAATTAAGCCAAGTATTTAACCTTTTAAATATTTTATCCTATAGATTCCATTTTTTCTTTCATGTAAAATATAGGGACCCATTTTATAAGTACAATAAGACACTCTGGGGTGTGCTTTAGATGGTTCTAATGCATGGCTAGGGGGCTGGACACACTCGGCCTGCAACCTCTTGCCTCACTGTGCCCCCTATCCATGCATTAGAACTGTCTAACGCATACCCCATCATGTCTTATTGCTTACTCATATTTCAGACCCAGAAGGTCAGTATCAGATGTTGACTGGTACAATTCAGGAAAAAAAATTGCAATCTGCAATGTTTATGCACTGATCAGAGAGATAGAGAGACACCTTTTTTTGATCAGATTGCTCTAAAGTTAATTAGCTTGACAGGATACAAAATCATCTTTGGAGGTGACTTCAGTAAGTTATAAGACCCTTTGGTGGATACAGATAATTTGGGTATTAGGTTACAAAGGACTCGGTCAGGAAGGTCTTATTCAAACTGAAGGAGGACTTAGGGCAAACAGATACGTGGTAGATCATGCAACCACAGATTACAGATTATACATTTTTCTCCAATAGACATAAGACATTCTGCAGAATTGATTCTCTAATGGTTTTCAGAAAACTGTTGTCATATTTGAAGCAGATATCCAGAGTGTGCTGCTCTCTGACCATGGCTTGATAGAACAAACTCTCTTTCTAGAGGGAGAGGGAACCACAAAGTTTAGGTGGAGGTTTAACACCTCCTTACATATGGATAAAAAACTCCCAGAGTGATCCAAACAGAAATTACAGATTTTTTCTGAATTAATGATAATGGAAAAGTATTGCATAGATGCCTCAGGGAAACTTTTAAGTCCTTCCTACAAGGTACAGTAGAGTAATTAGTTTCTCTGTATCAAGAAAAAAGAAATCCAAACAAAAGTAGTTGCACTTGAAGCTGAATTGAAAGATATAGAAAAACAATGCACATTAAACTCCAAGCCTAAAGCAGAAACAATTAAGATACTACATAGAAACAGAGAAACATAGACTTTGACGGCAGATAAGGGCCCCTTGGCCTACCTAGTCTGCCCATTTCCCTACCTATCGGATAAGCTGCAGATTCTAGTTAACCAACAGCCTACTTCCTCCTACCCTTCACTATAATTGCCTTATGTCTGTCCCATGCATTCTTGAATTCCCCCACTGTTTTTGACTCCCACGACCTCCTCAGGAAGGTGGTTCCATGCTCCACCACCCTCTCTGTAAAAAAAAAAACTTCCTCATGTTGCCCCTGAGCCATGCCCCCTCTATCTTCAAATTGTGCCCCCTTGTTCTTGCACATCTCTTTTTCTGAAAGATGCTCCCATCTTGGACTTTGTTTATTCCCTTGAGGTACTCGAAAGTTTCTATCATGTCCCCCCTTTTCCTCCTTTCTGCAAGGGTATACATATAAAGCACTTTTAGTCTCTCTTCGTATGGCTTCTGTTGCAGACCCTGCACCATTTTAGTTGCCCTCCTCTGGACTGCCTCCATCCTGTCTATGTTCCTGCAGAGATGGGGTCTCCAGAACTGCATGCAGTACTCCAGATGGGGTCTCACCAACTGTCTGTACAAAGGAATAACAACTTTCCATTTTCTACTGGTGATGCCTCTCCCTATACATCCTAGTATCCCCCCAGCCCTCCTTACTGCCTTCTCACATTGCTTACCTACCTTAAGGTCATCTGATATGAATACCCCCAGGTCCCTTTCCATTTTTGTTGTTGTTAGAATCCCCCTCATTGTGTACGCTTCCCCTGGGTTTTTGTTTCCCAGGTGCATTACTTTGCACTTTTTTACATTGAATCTAAGCTGCCATACTTTTGACCATTCCTCCAACCTTGCCATGTCCTTTCTTATCCTTTCCACCACCCCCACTTGTGTATCAACCCTGTTGCAGATCTTTGTGTCATCTGCAAAGAGGCTTACTTTTCCTTCCAGCCCCTCTGCAATGTCTCCTATAAAGACATTAAAGAGGACCGATCCAGTACTGAACAATATGGTACCCCACTAGTAACCACCCTTTCTTCAGAGTTTACTCCATTTACTAGTACCCTCTGCATCCTGTTGTCCAGTCAATTTGTTACCCAGGCTACCACCCTGGGACCCACTCCCAGGCTGGACAACTTGATTATTAATCTTTTGTTTGGGACTGTGTCAAATGCCTTGCTAAAGTCTAGGTAGGCCATATCCACAGCCCCTCCCTGGTCTACTACTTTGGTCACCGAGACAAAGAAATCTATTAGATTCATCTGACATGACCTTCCGACTGTGAATCCATGCTGCCTTGGGTCCTGTGCCCTACTGGCCTCTAGGTACTTAATAATTCTTTCTTTCAGAAGTGATTCCATTATTTTCCCTACCACTGAGGTCAAGCTAACAGGTCTGTAGTTTATGGCCTCTGCCTTGCTCCCACTTTTGTGAAGAGGAATCACATCTGCCCTCCTCCAGTCCTCAGGTACCACACCAATCTCCCATGATTTGTTAAAAAAGGTAGTCAGTGGTGTCACTAGGACTCTCCTTGGTTCTTTTAGAATTCTGGGGTGAATTCCATCAGGCCCCATTGCTTTGATCACCTTGAGTTTTTGAAGTTCTTTCAGAACCCTTTCTTCTGTGAATGTACTGGTATTGACCCCCTTATCCAGAGTGCTTCTATTGTTTGGTTTAGGTACCTCCCCCTCTTCTTCTTTCATGTATACTGAGCAAAAGTATTCATTCAGTATCTCTGCCTTTTCACAGTCACCCTCTGCCCACCTCCCCTTCCCTTTATTAAGCCTCACTATCTCTCCATTGGTCTTCCTTCACTCCCTGATGTACCTATAAAAGGTTTTATCCTCCTTCTTAACTGAGTTGGCTATCTTTTCCTCGGTTTGGGCCTTTGCTATTCTGACTGCCTTCCCTGCTTCCTTGTGCTTTAACTGATACAGTTCTCTGTCCTGCTCCTTCCGTTATTCCTTGTACTTCCTGAATGCTATCTTTTTCTCCCTAACCTTCTCAGTCACCTCCTTTGAGAACCATAGTGGTTTTTTACTTCATTTTGTTTTGTTTATTTGCTTCACACAAAGGTTTGTTTCCTCTGTGATAGCAGTTTTGATTTTTTTCCTGTTGCTCTTCCACCCTTCCTTCCTGCCCATTTGCTAGTGCATTTCTTAGGCACTCTTCCATTCTAGCAAAGTCAGCCCTCTTAAACTCCAAAGTAGAAACATAGAAACATAGACTTTGACTGCAGATAAGGACCGCTAGGCCCATCTAGTCTGCCCATTTCCCTACCTATAGGATAGGCTGCAGATCCTAGTTAACCAACAGCCTATATCTTCCTGCCCCCCACAAGAATTGCCTTATGTCTGTCCCATGCATTCTTGAATTCTCCCACAGTTTTAGACCCCACAACTTCCTCAGGAAGGCTGTTCCATCATCCACTACCCTCTCTGTGAAATAATACTTCCTCACATTGCCCTGAACCGCCCTCCTTCTATCTTTAAATTGTGTCCCTGGTTCTGCAAGTCTCTTTTTCTGAAAGATGCTACCCTCTTGGACTTTGTTGATTCCCTTGAGGTACTTGAAAGTTTCTATCATGTCCCCCTCCCTTCTTTCCTCAAGGGTATACATATTAAGCTCCTTTAGTCTCTCCTCATACGGCTTCTCTTGCAGACCCTGCACCATTTTAGTTGCCCTCCTCTGGACTGCCTCTATCCTGTCTATGTCCTTGCGAGATGGGGTCTCCAGAACTGGACACAGTATTCCAGATGGGGTCTCACCAACTGTCTGTACAGAGGGATAACAACTTCCTGTTTTCTGCTGCTGATGCCTCTCCCTATACATCCCAGTATACCCCGGCCCTCCCTACTGCCTTCTCACATTGCTTGCTAACCTTAAGGTCATCTGATGATTACCCCAGGTCCCTTTCCTGTTTTGTTGTTACTACCTCCTACCCATTGTGTATTCTTCCCTGGGTTCTTGTTTCCAGGTGCATTATTTTGCACTTTTTGCATTGAATTCTAGCTGCCATACGTCTGACCATTCCTCCAACCTTGCCAAGTCCCTTTCATCCTTTCCACGCCTCCTTGTGTATCAACCCTGTTGCAGATCTTTGTGTCATCTGCAAAAGGCATACTTTCCTTCCAGTCCTCTGCAATGCCACTGATGAAGAACATTAAAAAGGACTGGACCCAATACTGAACCTCATGGTACCCCACTAGTAACCGCCCTTTCTTCGAGTGGACTCCATTTGCAATTACCTTCTGTGTCCTGTTGTCCAGTCAATTTTTACCAGGCTACCACCCTGGGACCCACTCCCAGGCTGGTTAATTTGACTAATAATCTTTTGTGTGGGACTGTGTCAAATGCCTTGCTAAAGTCTAGGTAGGCCATGTCCACAGCCCCTCCTGGTCTACTACTTTGGTCACCCAGTCAAAGAAATCTATTAGATTCATCTGACATGACCTTCCGCTGTGAACCCATGCTGCCTTGGATCCTGTGCTCCACTGACCTCTAGGTACTCAACTATTCTTTCCTTCAGAAGTGACTCCATCACTTTCCCTACCACAGAGGTCAGACTGACAGGTCTGTGGTTTCCTGCCTCTGTCTTGGTCCCACTTTGTGAAGGGAATCACATCCGCCTTCTTCCAGTCCTCGGTGTACCACACCATCCTCCCATGATTTATTAAAAGAGTAGCGAATGGTTTCACTAGTTCCTTCCTTAATTCTTTTAGAATTCTGGGTGAATTCCATCAGGACCCATTGCTTTGTCCACCTTCAGTTTTAGGAGTTCTTGCAGAACCTTTCTTCTGTGAAAGGACTGGGATCGAACCCCTATCAAGAGTGCTTCTGTTAATTGGATTAGGCACTTCCCTTCTCTTTTGTGAATACTGAGCAGAAATATTCGTTCAGTATTCCTGCTTTTCACTGTCCCCTTCTGCCGCCCACCGTTCATTCTGTTCACCTCACTATCCTCCCTTTGTCTTTCTCGCTGCCTGATGTACCTATAAAAGGTTTTATCCCCTTCTTAACTGAGTTGGCTATCTTTTCCTCAGTTTGGGCCTTTGCTATTCTGACTTCTCCCTGCTTCTTTCTGCCTTAACTGGTACAGCTCTCTGTCCTGCTCCTTCTGTGTTTCCTTATACTTCTGGAATGCTATCTTTTTCTTCCTGACTTTCACAGCCACCTCTCTGAGAACCATAGTGGCTTTTTCTTTCATTTTGATTTGTTTATTTGCTTCACACAAAGGCTTGTTGCCTCTGTGATGGCAGTTTTGATAATTCCATTGTTGCTCCACACCTCCTTCTAGCCTGTTTGCTAGTGTTTTTCTGAGGCACTCTCCCATCTTGCCAAAGTCAGCCCTCCTAAAGTCCAGTACCTCACTTTTGTATGGCTTGACTCTGTAGCTGAGTTTAACGGAACCACACTGTTTGATGGTCACTTGTCCCCAGATGGCAACCCACTTCTAGATCTGAGATCTCTCACTGCCCCTGCTTGAGAGTATGAGGTCTAAGATTGCTCCCTCATGAGTGGGTTCCAGAACTAGCTGTCTAATGCCTGCCACCTGTAGGGCATCAAGAATGGCCCTGCTCTTGGATGTGGCTGCAGCAAATGTGCTCCAGTTAACATCTGGCATATTCAGGTCTCCCATCAACAGTATCTCCCCTTTCTCTGCCATTCTAAGAATGCCTTCCATCATATCCTTGTCCATTCCTTCCCCTGACATGGGGGTCTGTACACAACCCCTGTGTGGATTGTGGTGCCCTTTCCAGTCTCAAAGGTGACCCACAGTGCCTCCTCTCCTCCCTGTTTACTCTTTTGTTCAGTTGCTTTTATCCCTTCCTTTACATAGAGAGCTACTCCTCCCCCTCTTCTCCCCTGCCTGTCTCTCCTGTAGGTTATGTACCCTGGTATGTTAACATCCCAGTCATGGTTCACTGTGTACCATGTTTCTGTGACTGCTACGATATCCAGGCATCCCTCTTCCATTAAGGCCACCAGCTCAGGGAGCTTGTTGCCCAGACTACAGGCATTGGTACTCATTACCCTCCATTTCCTGATGGCCTACCCCTTTTGCCCCATCCCTGTCCTTCTTGCCTTTGTCACTTTCTCCATTTACCCCTGCCCTTCTCCCTATCGACACCTCCATGTTGGTGTTTGCCACACTTACTACCGTGATTGTTTGGGGGGGCTAGGATTTTCCTGCTCCTTTCCAGTGCCTCCCCCCTACCTTTGCCTTTGTATAGCTTGACTCTACTGCTGTGTTTATCATGAACCACACTGTTCGGTGGTCGCTAGTTCCCAGATGGCTACCCACTTCTAAATTTGTGCTCTATGATGAACTAAAATTCATCAAATATGAAACTAATAAACTTCATACTGCCAAGGCTGAATATGCTTTGTCTAGAATGTGACAAGCATATTGGGCATCTGTGGAGAGGATGGGCAGACTGCTTGAATTTAGACTTACGGTACAGCAAGACAAAAATGTTAGCCCAGGTATTAGGAATAAAGATGGGCCTATAGAATTAAGTACCTAGGGTAGAAATAACACATTCAGTAAATTCTTCAAGGAACTCTGTAGAAAAAATTACAGCCTCCTGGAAGAAACAATGCAAACAATTCTAGCTGATGTTAACCTGCCTTGCTTAGCTGAACATGATACAAAAGAATCTGCAAGACCAGTTTTGATTGGTGAAAGTAACACAGCTATCCATGACATGCCAAACAGAAGATGTCCATGACCAGATGACATTCCTGATGAATTATACAAGCTACAGGGTCCCACTGTCTCTGCTTTCCTGCAAAAGACACTGTCTGTAGCTTGGTTCCACAATACTGCACCTCCAACAATAACCAAAGCCTGTATCTTGTTAATATCTAAAAAAAGATAAAGATATGCTAGATTGTGATAGTTACAGACCAGTCTTGTTACTTAAAGTAGAAGTGCGCTGAATTTATAAGTAATATTTCCCAGCAGATGCTGTTTTTATGTTTGCTGTGCACATGCATGCAGCAAACATTTTGTTATGAGAGTGGGTTTTGAGAAGTGTGACACTGTTAGTTCAATGCAGAGCAGTCTAAAAGGGGCACATCAGTGCCACAGCAATCATCAGCCAGGCTAATCGTGATGCAGTTTTGGCTTGCTAGGCAGAAACTTTTCATGTATTTCAAAGGAAATAGCTGACCCAATCATAGGGCAGCTCTTTCCTTTGATCTGCATGACACTGCCCAGCAAACAGCTGATCAGTGTCCTGATCAACCTGCCTCATGTCACCCACTTTCGGTTTGCTTGTTTCTTTCAGTTTCTGGATTAGGCACATTGATTCGCAGGCTGGTCTATGTGCTTTCAGTGATATTGGGGGGGGGTGACATTATTTGCGATCTCTGTTCCGCTGCTGTAATACAACAGGAATCAGAAGTCTTGGTATGCTGTTTATAAATGTAGCCTGCTATAACCACATCAATGGGTGTAAAAACAAAGCAGCTGTAGACTCCAAGAATGAGTGAGCTGAGATGTACGGAGCTGTCTTACCACTTTAATTCCCAACCTGATTCACTGAGCAGACTAAAAGATCCTTTCCCTGCTCTATATTTGACTTTCTTATTTCTTTTGCTGTCCCCTTTTATAAACACTTCCGATTATTATTTCTTTGCTACGCTTTGTCCCGGTGCTAACAGCTCCCTAGATGGTATTGTTCAGTGCCAGTCCCCTTGGTCCCTGCAATAGCTGCCCGAACCCATTGCAGCCACCACTAATGGCAGAAAGATCCAGTAAGGTACACCTATGCTTTGATGTGATTACAGCTGTTTAAAGTACCACTGTACATGTGCAGAAATATGCAGGTGTGGCAAGACTCTAAAATTGGCTATGGAAAGTGATGCAGCACACTACTCCATGCAGTTGTGGTGGTGGTGATGGGGGGAAGGGTGCTGTAATCATTCACAGTCACAGTCCTCTGCCACACTATAAAATCAGCAGGTATTCTGTGCAACAACTTTCAGTAACATTGGAGGGTGACATTATTTGTGATCTCTGTCCCACTGCTGTAATACAACAGGAATCAGAAGTCCTGGTATGCTGTTTATAAATGTAGCCTGCTATAACCACACCGATGGGTGTAAAAACAAAGCAGCTGTGAACTCCAAGAATGAGTGAGCTGAGATGTATGGAACTGTCTTGCCACTTCTTCAATGCCCCACCCAATTCACTGTGCAGATTACAGGATTCTTTCCTTACTCTGTATTTGACTTTCTGATTTCTTTTGCTCGCCCCTTTTCTAAACACCTATTATTATTTCATTGCTGCACTTTGCCCCAATGCTAAGAGCTCCCTAGATGGTACTGTTCAATGTTTACAATCGCAGTCCTGTGCCGCGCTGTAAAATCAGCAGGTATTCTGCGCAGCAACTTGACATCATGAAACCTAAACAAATGTCACAGGGCTACAAATATCAGCTTAATTTTCAGTCATGCTTTATCTTTGTATGACAGTTGGCATATGCAGTGTGGCAGCTATGATGTACATGCTTTGGCGCAATAATTTTGTAAGCATGTGGTGCTATGACAGTAGACAAGAAGACATTGTTGCTGTGATGCAGCCATGTAATGTAGTCACCTGATAAACCAGGAGGTTACATTGCAAAACTGTTGGTGTGAGGAGTTTATTCTTTCATTGTATGTCTCTTTACACTTAGACTTGGTCTCCGCTATCGCAGTTATTTGCATCTAACAGGGAACAGTCTAAACAACAGAGACTGACTATCTTCAGTTTCTGTTTGTTTTCCTCTTATGTTTGAAATCCCTCATGAAATAATGATGCACAAAATGATGCAGAAAGCCCCAGAATGCACAGTGTCTTCTTTTTGATTGAATGCTGTGCTCCTTCGCTGCCTTGCTAGCCACACCGTTCAAATGGAGCCATGATGCAGCTCTTCTTCTGCCTAACAACCACTCACAGAATGCACCTCACACTCCCACTACAGCTCAGTTAATTGTTATGAATGTCACAAAATCTCTCCAGCCCCAGTATCCTCCTCACTGCTACGCAGCTGATATTTTTTAATGTGACATACTGGGAATTAAACAAAAGGCCACCAGAATCAACACCTTGGTGCTTTAACTACTTAGCTACAGGCTCAGATGGTTGGACCAGCAGTTTCCCTAACACATTGTTTCCTGTTCACGTATATACCCTGTAAAAAAGAAAGCTGTCCAGCGATGTCTTTAGCACCATTTAGTCCCCCTCAACCCGACCCTCCAACTTAGTACCCCTCCACCCCAAACCCTTACGTATCCACTGGGGGTCCAACGTCATAATCCTCTCTAGACTACAGACATGTCTTCACTCTTCAAATCCAGACTGCAAACTGAGAAAATCAGGTATGTGGTCCAATGTATTTCAATGGGGATTTGAACTTAGTGGCATAACTTGGCCATTTGTTTAATATTTTTGCCCCAAATTTTCAACATGCCTTTTTTTAAGGATCCCACCTCATTTACGATGACAGTGAAATTAGTCAAATCTGTCCCGAAAGATGATTTTGCAGTCACCTTTTGGGCAGGAGTTGAAAATGTTCTCTGCCCTTGTTCATGAGATGGGGTCATAAGAAGGTTATGTTGGAAATTTAACATACAGATATTAAAAAACAAGAAAGTTATGAGCCTACATTGAAATTTGTGAATGCAGGCTCGTAACTTTAGTAATTTTCAATATTTTGACCTTAAATTTTCAACATAGCCATTTGTTCACAGCACCTCATGAATGTGACAGTTGTCCTTTTTCAAATCCTGGTCAAAATGTGTTTTCTCTTCACGAAAGGTAATTTCATGGTCACTGCACAAACATCACCTTTCAGGCAGGAGTTGAAAATGTTCTCTTCACTTGTTCATGAGATGCGGTCATAAGAAGGCTGTGTTGAAAATTTGGGGTAAAAATATTAAAAAATAACAAAGTTATTTGCCTACGTTGAAATCTACAAAAACAGGCTCGTAACTTTAGTAATTTTCAATATTTTGACCCCAAATTTTCAATATAGCCATTTCTTCACAGCACCTCATGAATGTGACAGCTGTCATTTTTCAAATCTTGGCCAAAATGTGTTTTCACAGTTGTGGCACAAAATCACCTTTTGGGCAGGATTTGAAAATGTTTTCCACCCTTGTTCATGAGGTGGACTCATAAGAAGGCTATGTGGGATCATAAGAAGACTATGTTAAAAATTTGGGGTAAATATATGAGAAAACTAAGTTATGAGTCTATATTGCAATTTTTCAACGCACTCTCGTAACTGTGGTAATTTTCAATATTTTGATCCCAACTTTTCAACATAGCTATTTTTTGACACCAACCCCTGAATGTGACAGCTGTCATTTCTCAACTCCTACCCAAAATGTTTCCGCCATTGTTTTATAAATGAGACACCAGTCATGCTCAGAAGGAGTAGTCATAAAAAGATTATGTTGAAAATTTGGGATAAAAATGTAAAAAAAAAAAAAAACACAACTAAGTTATGAGGAAACAAATAATTCCAACATTTACTTTATTTTTTTGCAGATTTTGGCCCTTAATTTTCAACATATCCCTTGTGTTACCCCACCTCCTGAACGTGGCAGGTGTCATTTTTCATATCCCTGCTGAAACATATTTCCACAGTCACACAGAGAAATCACCTTGCGGATGGGATTTTAAAAATTCTACCTGTCTTGATCATAACATCAGGTCATAAGAAGACTGTTGGACATTTGGGTTCAAACTGAGGGAGCCCATTTAAAATTAGATATTGTCTCTCAGCTGCTCTCTCTTGGGTAATTACAATCTAAGAATGTGTCAAAGCAGGACACCACTGAAAAAGGAATATTGCATCTCATCTGCTCTGTCCTGGGTAAATATACAGTAGAAATGTATACAAGCAAGACCCAGTACACGGCAATACCAGTGGTGAACATAAAGCATTGACAGATGCTGATTTAATTACTGGTTCAACATTTTTTATTGCTCTAGTTATCCAGGTGTATTAGTCATCCTGTATCACTCCTGTGATACAGCCACACTAAACCGTCACTTATCTGAAGACCTCTGGAACATCCAGGCATGGCTCTCCAACCATAAATTGGTCCTAAATCAAAACAAAACCCAGGCTATGCTCTTCGGTTCCTCTGCCAAAATACGAGCCTCTTCAACTCCCCTACATATCAACTACGAAGATGGCTCCCCTCTCCCTACCGTGACCTCCCTCAAATATCTTGGAGGACGCTGATCCCCAATTGACCTTGGTAGTCATATCCATAATGCCTGCAGTGGGTAAACCGCAAACTGGGGATGGCCTCAGGGCTCGGTACAACCTCACTCCAGCGGCTCAGCTTAGCTCTTGCCAGGGAGTACTACTTCCTCCCTCAGCTACGGCTCCCCATATTTGCTCATACTTTAAGACCTCCTAAGCAAGTGGAGCACAACATACAACAACATCTGTCGTTTTGCCCTGGCCGCCCCCGCCTCACCCATCACTGTGAGCTTTCACGAGCTTGGCTGGCTATCCCTCGCTAATCACCTTAACTTTAGCACTGGGTGCCTCATGAGTAAAGTACTTAGCTCCGGCATCCCTCCGAACTGGCCCGGTTTCTTGCTCCTGCTGACCTCCCTACCTGCTTAGATCCCAAGGCCCCGCCTATTAAGTGTACCTACTTCCCAGCCAACATGGGGGACTGGAGTTTTCTGTCCATGGCCCCAGGCTCTGGAACTCCTTTCCTGAAAGAGTCTGTACTGCCTCCTCTCACAAGAGTTTCCGGACCTCCCTGTGGGATCATCTTAAGGTGGCTTCTCGCTGTGAATGTCCTAAGCCTCCTTAGCCTCCCGGTGTCCACTGGTGCCGGCTTCTTCTCTCCTGCTCTGGCGTCACCACTCTTGCGCAATGTCCTCGTCCAAATCCCCCCTCCCTTGCTTGACCGATGCTGTGATGTTACTATGCTCATAATCCTCACCAGCCCTGTTGGTCATTGAATTTATCTCTAACTTATTCCTTGCCCCAGCACTGTATCTGGGTGTACCTTCCACGTAAATGTAAAAACTGTAAAAATTGTCTTTTCTCCTGTTTTTGTACCTGAATGTATTTGTCTGAACCAATTACTGTATCAATGTACCTGTTGTACCCTTTGTACTCTCCCGGGTCGTTCCTGAAAATAGGCATAAAACTTGTCTAGTGTACTTACCCGGCAAACAAAAACTAAATAAATAAATCCTAATTGGTGTTTCTGACTTACATGCTGCTGGCAAGAATCACTTTAGAATTGTATGATGTGGTTTATGTCCCTTTCCGCTCTTCTGTTGTTAGCACAATGCATCCATATTCTCGTATAGAACTCTGGGGCTAATAGGGACATAAACTATTATATATCATACAGTTCTGAAATGGCACTTACCACCAGACCGTAAAGCAGAAACACATACTGAGGTTACTGAAAGACCTGTATAGATGGAACAATAACAGAATTGTAACCAGTACTTGAAAGAGCTTCCGGGCAGGCCTGGTGGTGCAGAGGGCTGAGGCACTGTCAAACACCTTACTTCTCATCACACTGGTGACCCGAGTTCAGGAAAGAGCTCTGATCACTGGAGATGGGTGGGGGGCAGGCCAAGAGAGGATCAAGCAGCCGCCTGGCAGCTCTCATCTCTGAGACTGGGGTGATGGGCCATCCTGACTCTTGTCTGCCACCAGGTGGAAGCCTGGTGGTAGTACAAATGTACTGGAGGCAGACATACTGTAGGTCATGGGAGGCTGGAGGGAGCTGTGGATCTGGAACACATATGTGCCTTCACACGCATGTGTCCTCCAAGTTGACATAGGCTCAGGGCACTAGAGGAAGGAAAATGGTGAAATAACTGCACAGACTAGGCTTTGTAAAGTCACACCCGGAAACCTAGACCTGCCTTTCAACTCCAACTGGAAAGCATTCTGGACTATGTGCTCTAGGGGGGAGCACAACCCTCCCCCCCATCCCCGCTGTGGTGGGGGATCCACAGGGGAACTAGCCCCCAGTCCAGAGGGAAGACAGAGCCAGTCAAAAGGTGTCAAGAGACGTGGCTGAGAAGCTGCTGGTTGGGCTCTGGAGGATAAAGACCTTTATTAGAAACAAACGAAAGAAAAAGCAACAGGTCTGGCACAATTCTCCTTTAATTGTAACTACATGATTCTGGTAAAAAATCTTGTCAAACAGGATCCCAAACACAGTTCATAAATTAACTGGAGGGGAACAAACATGTTTTTTTTTGGGAGGGGGAGTCAAGGACAGACAACATAATAAGATTCATCTCTTCAGTTTAGTCCTCTTATCCTTTAGATATTCTAAAGATGACTGACTCCCTAGAGTGGGGAATACATAGTGAAAGTATTGCAAAAGTTTGGATTGGTACCGAATTCATTAAATGGGTTACAATATTATATAAAAATTCCTCCGCTGCAGTAAAAACTAATGGAGAAATATCACCTTACTTTAAGCTTCAAGAGGCTTTTTCAGAGAAGAAAATTTGAAATTTGAAAAAGGCTCTTGAGGGTGAAACATCAGCACACATTTTTCCCCCCTCCTTGACCCTGCTGGGTCATATGTTTGTCTGGAGGCTGTACAATAAAACAAGATACTGCTTTAACAAGTAAAAGGTTGACCGTCTTGCTTTAATTCAGCGCTGAGGTGAGTGATGTGACTGTTTGTTCCTGCCAAATCTTTTAATAGTTTTCATTTATTTAGAATTCAGTAACTGAGTAAGCTCCAAGGACAATAAAGAGCTAGTGTACTGCCTAAATCTAATATACTGTATGTTTTTAAAAGCAGTCAACCATTATCTTTTATAGCTAAGATACTTTTTCTTCTCCTTTTGGTTAATTAGAAGATGGTTTACCTCATATTAATAGATGCAATGTGTGGAACAGCACTCCGCCTGGTAGCTGACATATCTAGCTCTAGTCCCCCACTACATCATCAGCAATGTGACCTCAGTGACTGTGACATCACTGCTGCTTAGGAACAGCCACTCAGTAGCTGCCAGGTTAGTTACCTGTGATGTCACTGTCTGTGAGATCACAATGCTCATGATGCAGTTGGGGGCAGAGAGACAGAGATGTCAGCTGCCAGGCTAAAAGGTGTTCCACACATTCAGCACAATATTATTTATTTATTTAGCTTTTGTTGACTGGGTAAGTGCACTAGACAAATCCTGCCTATTTTCAGGCACGACCCGGGGGAAGGGGATACAGATGAATGCCAACTGACCTTGAACCAGATTAAGCTGTTGGTGGTATTTTTTAGTGAATGAGGAAATTTCACAGGACACCGGGAAATTTCTACTCTTTTCGATAAGTGCCATGGATCTTTAACATCCACCTGAACTACCACCAATTCAGGCAGATGGGACCTCGGTTTAACATCTCATCCGAATGACGGCACCTCAGAAATGTAGCACCCCTCTCATGCTGCATTACAGTGTCAGTACTGGGATATTAACCCAAGTGCCAGATGTGGGAACTGAACCCACAGCCCTCTGATCTCCCGGCCTCAGAGGCGAGTGTGCTACCTACTGAGCCACTGACACTGCACAAAATTATCACACAGAAGACTCCCTAATGACCCAAGGGAAAAGGAAAAATACTTCAGAAATACAAAAATTACAACTGACTACTTCTTAAAATTTGCATTGTTTTCCTGTTTGCCTCTTTTGGGTCCACTAGCTCTTTAAATGCCAATTTTCATAGAGGATTGGACACATAACAAAGTATAAAAATCATAATATATGGAGAAGATACAACATTAAATTTCTTTCTTTCTTTCTTTCTTTCTTTCTTTCTTTCTTTCTTTCTTTCTTTCTTTCTTTCTTTCTTTCTTTCTTTTTCTTTCTTTCTTTCTTTCCACCAGGAAAGACATACTGAGCTGGCAAGAGCTTATTTTCCAGATGGATGCATCCGGGGAAGGGGATATTCAACTTAAAATACAAATCAGAATAACATAAGCTTAGGTAAGGGGACAACAGCTTGCCAGGGCAAAAGAAGAGGGTCAAGGAGAAGTGCAGGTGTAAGGAAAAAGTCATGAAGGAGATACTTTACGGAGAACGATGAAGAGGCAGAGCGAATAGACAAGGGAAGGGGTATCAACATTTAAGAAAGTGATAAGAGAAAGCAGATTGACCAGCTGTAGATTTCTTAGAAGGAATAGCGAATACATCAGAAGCAATATTACATAAAGGATAGCAGGAAGCTCAGGGAGAGGATAAGAGGGCAGTAAGGTAGGAAGGAAGGGAACCAAACCAGAATTTAGATATAAAGGAGGCACAGTGGGAAAGGCGCCTGGCATCAAAAGAGGGGAGTGAAAGTGCAGAATGGAGTGAACAGTGGTGAGTACATGGGGAACACTCTAAAGCAAAATGACAAAAAGAGTTGAGAAAAGGGTCCAGTCTGGCAAGGGTTGATTTGGGAGCGTCACTGTGGACTGTATCACCATAATCAAAAATAGGGAGGATCCTTTACATGAGGAGGACAGAAAGCAAGAATAGCCTGGAACACCCTGTTACGCCCTAAGGCATAAGGAGGACTGGGGTTACCCAATCTGAAAAGTTATTACTTGATGGCTCAGCTGACACCCTTGGTGGTATATCACTCAAAAGAGGTACAACACATCTGGAAAGATATGGAAATTAGGAGTGATCCAGGGACCAATCCATTATTAGACTTTAATGACATACCAGTCAAATTAATGAAACATAAATCATGCTATCCTTGACAAGAGCAACTGTATAAAGTTTGGGGTTGGGTCAAAAAAGATTTGAACCTACCCTACTCACTCTCTAACAGATCAGAGATTGAATAATTTGCTCTTTTCACTCCCCCAAGTCTAGACTGCTCCTTTGCTGGATGGAAACACCATGGCCTGACTTATTTTAAACAATTCATGGCACAAAACAAGATAAAAACCTTTCAAGAAATGCAAAATAAATATAAATTGCCCTCCACCCACTTTTTTTCACTACTTCCAGGTGGTTTCTTTCTTGAACCAAGGTAATAACCTTGAAAATGTTCAACAAAACCCTCATCCCATGGTAGAGATAATTCTAAATGCAGCAGACAAACCTGCAGAATCACACCTACTCTCCAACCCGGATAAAACGCACCTGCAATTTACAGTAACAGACCCCCCGATGTGCCAGGCAACATGGGAACAAGAAGCTGGGATACAGTTAGATCACAAAAAATGGCAACTTGTTTGGGAGGGAGTTTTTTGAACATCGGCCTCCAATGTGTGGAAGGAGTTTCGTTGGAAAATTTTCAGTAGGTACACCAACCAAAACCAAACACTATGATTCTACATATTCAAAATTATGTTGGAGAAACTGTGGGATGGTGGGCAGACACTACCATATATTTTGGGACTGCCCAAAACTGCATTCCTTTTGGACTGAGGTAAAAGATACATTTAAAAATATAACTGGAAGTAAAGACCCCCCTTCCCCCACTTTTGAACATATGATCCTGGATACTTCCCAGGAAAAGAATGTTGAACAGACAAAAAAGCTTTGTGGACATTCTGCTTAGAAGCTGTAAGTAAAGTTATTACTAGAAGATGGCTGAACACCTCTTACACACACACACTTCTACAGGAGGGATCAACATTATTAAAGAAATAGAAAGTGTAGAGAGGATCACGGCAGAGCTACGCCTACAAAAGGACAAATTCAATGGAATCTGGTTGCTGTTTATGCATCTAGTAGAAAAGATACAGGGTGTCTTGATACTTTCCCAACAAGCCTCCATGAACTAAATGACAAGATGAAATGTTCTAGTTGTTTCACAGCCATATGTTCGTATAGGTTTTTTTTTTTTTGTTATCCTCTTAGTGTTTTACTAGTCTTATTTTTAAATAACCAGCCAACATCTATTTTAAAGTTTATGTTTTATTGGTTTAAATAAGTTTACTGTTATTTGTATTTGTTATTTAAATTTGAGATGCACAGAAATTGGGACAACTGATGGGTCGATCTGTTGGCCAGAAATGCCAAGCCCAGAGACTGAAGAATCTGGAACATTTAGGGAAGCCTCTCCTTTGTATAGAACTTTGTGGACATCTAAACAGAGAAAGGAAAGAAGAACATTGTCAACAGTAATAATGAAATAAATGTCTATACCTGTGCAATCAATTAATAAACCTTAGTTTAAAAACAAAAAAAATAGGGAGGATCATTTCAAAACAATCTCACAGTATATAGGAAGTTGGATACTCGCTTTATTCCTGTACAGTGCACCAAGCTTGGGTTGGAGCTTTTGGTGACTTTCATCAATATGAACAGGAGAAAACAAGATCTCAGTCTAGCTAGACACCAAGGTACTTAAAAGAGGAAACATCCCCAATAATAGCATATTCAATGGTGTGAAAAGGAGGGAGGAAGGCAAGTCTAGAAAGCCTCTAACAAGTACCAGAAGTCAGTATTATGCAGCAGAAATACAAATGACAAACATCATACTTCTGAAGGACATTGAAATTGATCTTGACAGATAGGGGAAATTAAATTGCCCCTGTAGGGAAGGCTTTACCTATAGCAGTATGACAACCACTTTGCCGACATCTCCGACAGCGGCAGCCACAATGCTGAGTGTCGGCATTGCACTGTCGGGGATGTCTCAGTGTTTGTATTGGGGAGCTGTGCCCCCAAACTGCCATGTGGGGGGCTCCATCCCCACACCCTCCAGTCTCTAAATATACAATTCTGAGTTGCAGTTGTATCGGGGAGAGGGCGCAACACCAGGAAATGCACTGCCAGTGTCTGCAGGGACCAGCAGAGCGACCCGACGATTTCAGGTGAAATCTGTTGCTGTGCTGGTCTTCGAGGTGATGGTTTCGCTCTTCACTTGGTACATCATGGGTAAAACCCACACTATCAAAATTATGATTGCTGGGGGCACTGTTGAGCACCCAACATGGCGGCAACTAGGTTTTAATCCTTGCAAACGATCTAGCAATAATTCTGGTTTTTCACTATTAATTTGCACCAGAGAGAGTTTTTAAAAGCTGTGGAGTTGATCGGAGTAGCTGGAAACTGCATAATGAGCCCTAAGCATGAGAACAAACAAGCGGCGCATAAACTGGATGCCTATCTTTCCTCGCAGAAGGGCCTGAGAGAAGTCGGAGCCACATCTAGTTCCGAAGCGGCGCATGAGGTCCCGTATCCCCAGATAATGGCTATTCTGCAGAAGATTCAAGTGACTGGGAGGGAGAAGCTGTCGATGGCAGCAGTTGAAGCCCGGTTTCTGGAACTGGATCAGAAAATAGAGGCAAATGTAACTAATATTAAGGAAATCTGAGCTGAGGGTGAGTGGCAACTGGATCGGAATGCAGCATTTGTAAAAGATCTTAACTTTCTCAGGGCGAAGGTTGAGGCCCTAGAGAATGCTCAGAGGCAGCCCAATGTTCGAATTGTCAGATTTCCACCTAGATTTGCCAACAATACCAAAATTCATGCAGCAGTCACCAAAATGATATTTTCAGACCTAGCCTTACTATCTGAGGATTCTGGAGTTACACTGCTCAAGGCCTTCGCAATTCCTATGCGTCATCACTCCCGAGACTCTGGTAACTCACGGCTGCTGACTGCTATTGTTACTCTTTCAAGTCCCAATGCATGAATTCCATTGCTCCATGCTGCGAGGCAATGAGGAGAGATTATATGAGAGGACAGTAAGGTAGCTTTCTTTCCGGACATTTTGTCCCAATTGCAGAACAGGAAAAAGGCTTTACAGCTAATAAAGAAAAATCTACTAGAGAATGGGATAGCGACTTAGCTTCTGTTTCCAGCTCGGCTCTAGGTTCGGAATGCTGTTAAGACTCATGTCTTGGCCGACCCAGACGCAACGGCTGCCTTTGCATCTAAGTTAATTGGGGCTCAGATGGCTTTGGCTACACAAGAAAGAGATCCTGAGTTGGATTCGGACACAAATGACTGAAATTAATGTTTCCTATGGTAGTCTCCTTAGAGGCTTTTGTTTTATACCAGCAGTGTTTTCTGGTAGGGTTGTTGAACCTTCTGTAACTGGATTTATTTAGTGAATGGAACATTGCCTAACATTGACCTTTGCCATTTTTATTTTATTTTATCCTGTTGCTGCCGTGTTGGTTATAGTGCATATACTGAGGGTTAATCTCCTGCCTACTAAGGGGTTTGTGCTAGTTAGGGGCTTATACCCCACTCAATTTGTGAACTAATAAAAAATCTCCTAAGATTGCTCCTGTCTCCCTACCTGTCAGCAGGACTGACAATGGCGGTGGGGGTGCAACGCAACTTAATTGGGCCAAGGTTACCTGGTGTGATTCACACAAAAACACTACCTCCCCTTTTTAGGGTCTTTCCAGCCCTCCATATACATTTTAACTCCTGCAGGGAGTGGAAATATTGGTACAGATCCTACGGGAAGCAGAATAAGTGAGAGTGTTAGGTCCTACAATATTATCTAGCTTTAATCCTGTTATACTTTAACTGTTTAGCAGCCCAAACTTAGCCAGGGGGTTGCTGCTGTTCTTATTACTCTGCACATTCCTGTTACTGTTCAGACATGTACCTGGTGGAGCTGTAATGCTTATAAATACTACTGTATTATTGAATGTAATATGGTGGATATTCTTTTGTATTTATAAACTCAATAAACATAAATTTCAAAATTATGATTGCCCCCAGACTATTTTACGTTTTTATGAATATTCCATCCCTCTAGGAAAACAGGTATGGAAACTTATATGGGAGAATAAACGTCTATGTATAGCAATTTCTAAGCTCAGACCTCCAATAGGTGCAGGAAGATTTGCTCCACCCTGGCAGGAGAAGTATTACTGGGCATTTCAATTTAATGAAGCTGCTCAACTCTTGCAGGGAGTCGAGATAAGAGATCCCCCATTATGGTAGAAGGCAGACCTACAACTGTTAGCACAATTCCAGATCCCATATTTTACTTCATTGCCTTTACCATGCTCTTTAAAGAGCTACTGACATCTCAAAGAAAACTTTAAGAAACATAATAATTAGGTACAATTCTGCTTCCATTCCAATTATATTTATATAGTTATCCTCCGCATAATTTATTACTAAAGAAATGTGTGGATGAATATATGAGCGTTGTCCCTTAGAGTTCATTTTGAGTTTACTTGCCTCTGTAGCTTACTCCCTACTTCAAGTCATAATTCCCAGTTGTGCCACCACAATCTGTTGCCATGGGAGTAACTTTGAGGTCACTAGCAGTGCTCTATGACTTCAGGTAGGGAGAAAGCAGCAGGAATATACTAACTCTTCAGGAGCAAAGATCCTGTTTTCATGCAAATGACCACACTACTAAATAATGGGGAGGAGGAGGAATAGAGAATTAACTATGTTTTGTTGAAGTTCTCCAGAACTTGTCACCAGCTCTTTAAAATAAGACCTCTATATCCTTGGTCAGTTTGGATCATTAATTGTTTCAGCTCATATACCCATCCTTTACTCCTGCAGCTTTCTTCCATTATGGAATAACACCAGTATCAACTAAACCTACGGAAGACCCTGGGTGGGGCAAATTAGGAATTTGCAAAGTAGCAGATGCATTACATCCCACCTCTAGAATATTGCTTTCTTTCGAGGAACTGAAAAACAAATACAAGGTACATAAATTCCAGTTCTTGCACACTTACAAGTCAGAGAAGCACTAGCCAACAATATTTCACACTCATCCTTGCAATTAATAGGACTCCCAGACTGGGCCCGGTTAACAAATTTAGCTATTCTGAGAAAAGGAGCAGCAATGGTATACAAGATTATTGCTCAAAGTGAGCCTTTACTTAATGTATTTATGTAAATCGAAATGGGAGCAAGAATTTGGAATTACTGTCTCAGCACAAGAATGTCAGTGGGATGGAAAAATGCTAAAACTGAACAGTAAAGAATTTCAGGGAAGATTAATACAGTATAAATGCTTGCATTATTTTTTATTATCCTAAACATTTGGGAAGCATGGGTTTTCTGACCAATGGCACATACTGGTGTTGTAGTCACCAACATGCAGACTTAGCGCATACTGTATGCTGTGGAATTGCCAGAAAATTGTTCCCTTTTTTCAGCTGCCCAACAAATTTGTTCTGAGATCATTGAATGTAATTTACCAATTCTGCCCTCCCTTTTTGTACTTGGGATTCCTTTATCATGTATGCCAACAATGAAAGACATATTTGCTTGGGTCCCAGTTGTAATCCTGAGCATTAAGGTTAATATTATTAAATTGGAAGAATGATAAGTTGGCAATCGTGGAAGAATTATATGCCTACCTGGGTACGGTTGCAAATACAGTATACATCATTTATAGCAGGCATCGATAGGGTGGACAATTGGTTTGAGCAGACTAAAAATGTTTTCCAAATGCCATTTCCCATATTCTTTTAATTAAAAATTTTGGTTACCGCATACCTGAGTCATCAGCAACATTGAACATGGGCATCACCGCTTCCATTCCCAGGCAAGTAGCCATCAATGTAAAAATTCAAATTTAACCTTGATTTTTAACATACGTTTCAGATATAAGTAGTGACAAACTGATATTTAATGTAGTGTTTGTCTCTTTTGAACATTGCCAAACCAAATTCAAACAAGAGCTTCGATGTCAGAGCCACGTAGGGGACCAGTCATTTTACACAATCCAGTCGTGTGCCCTGGTATCGTCAGTCCTCTAATCAGGTCATGTTACAGTCTAGAAAAGGGTGTTCTTTTCAGCTGTCAATAGCGACTACAAACTACAAACTGTGCAATGATGGCAGCAAAACCTGCCATGACTCTGCAGCTACAGGTGACATCTTCAGGGTGATTGATGTGATGTTCCAGATGTCCACAACCTCAACAGGAACCTGAGACCTTGACACCAAAGATGAGGATGAAACACAGGATGAACAACTGCAGGTCAGCACTGAAGGTGTCAGGAATGCACTGCTTACTCTTAGAGAGGCGATGGAATAACAGGCTGACATACAGCCTGAATGGGAAAACCTGACGGCCATTGTGCGAATGTGGAGAGAATACTGCACTGCCAAGACAAAGCAAACCATGACTGACTACTTCTTTAACACCTAATGAAAATAAAGTTGTACTGCACTTTTCTGCACAAGCATAGTCCCCTTCCACCACATTCTGTACCCCAACCACAGCATCCCACTCCGCAATGTGCACAAGCAATAAAAAAAAGAAAAAAAAAGTACCAAAGGGCACACTGAAATTTACAAAATGGTGCGGTGGACACTCCCATTACTGGACATTTACCATGTGCACGGATGCATCTGTAATAAGCAATGCATACTGTACCATGTGCATGCAATTCAGTTTTTGCCCTTTGAAAGTTTTCTTCCTCCAACTTTATTAATGCCAGCAGTTGCCTTTTCTTTTCTGCCAATTGTTGCAACCAGTGTTCAGCTCATAAAAGGTTTGAATCAGCAAGAGTACTACCAGATGCATGCAGTGAAATCTCTACAGAAGTGCCAGCAACAACAGTCTGACCGTGTATACAGGTATTAATGACAACAGCATCTTTTGAGCTGTCTGCAACAGGGATGTCAGATGTGGTATCCATGGGAGTGTCAGATACAGTATTCTTAATGTCCATTCTCTCTTCAGCAGTCAAAGCATCCCCTTTTTCTCCTCCAACACCAGGGTTGGCCATCTTGCCAGATGGCCAGAGGTTCCCTCTACTGGCACGAGTAAGGGAATTTACCTTGTGTCCCTGCCAAATTTCCACCATTGAGTAAAAATACCACATACCACTTAGTGTTGTTTAATTTCACTTGGTTTTCATCTGTACACCTAACCTCAGACGAGGCTGAAAATAGGCAGTATTGTCTAGCCTTCCTTTCCCCAGGCTAAGCTAGTTCAAACAATACAGATTACCTAGACCCTTTCTTGTCTCTGGGAAGAAGATAAAAATACATTAAAGGAAAACTACACCTTTATATCATTTACATTTTATTTGTTTCCATGTCAACAGACAACTCATTTCCTGTAGCTGTCAGAGCTATATGTGTTTGTGTTTATAACTGCTCATGGTAGCCCCTGTGACTGCCCTGGGGGTCTCCATTTCATGGTTGCTGAAATCCCACTGCCCATGAGAACTGCATTAGCATATGAGAACATGATGTCAGATCACCCATTTATACCATGTATCTGTATGTTGAAAGAACAAATACCCAACAAAAACTCTCTGGATAACTCATAAACTGAAGTTTAAAGTGGGGAAAAATGCATTATAACTCAGATAGTTTGCAAAACTCACTAAAGGTAAATGTGGTATTTCACACCTTTTTGCAGCTTGTTTCTTTTAAGACTAGTTAAGCAGACAGGCATACTGGGGAGTTAAAGGGTGATTACGCTTCATGTTCTCATGTGCTAATGCAGCTCTTAGGGACAATGAGATTTCAACAACCACGAAATGGAGCCTCCCAGAACAGTAACAGGGCCTAGTATGAGCTGTGAAAACAGACTTTAGCAGTTGCATACATCCTTAACAACTACATGAAAAAAGTTGTCTGTTGACATGGAAATAAATAACATTTAGAAGATATGATGGTGTAGCTTTCCTTTAAATGGTGTTGCCATCTCTGTAGCTGCAGAACCTGGACAGTCTCCACAGTTGCAAGGGGAAAACAATGCATTTGTAAGCAAACTTTACTATAGTGTCTGTCAATTTTGGGGTTAAATAAAATGTTAATTGTCTGGGTCCCGCCTTAGAAGTACATGGTATACAGTATATGTGGTTTGTCTGTGCATTTCTGGTAGGCGTATCATGGATTGTATTGCAGTGGTTGTGTCTGGGCCTGGAAGTACCTAATCTAAAAACTTCAAGCCAAAAAAAAGAGATCCTTTTATACTAAGTCAACCTCCTAGTTCCTTTCCAGCACAGTACAGTGACAGGTAGCCTTGCACCTGTGAATTGTGGAGATGCCTGGAGGGACATGAGGAAATATTATTTTACAGAAAGGGCAGTGGAACTGTGGAACAGTCTACCTGCTAGCTGGTGTGCATTAAAACAGTTAATAGTTTCAAGCATGATTGGGACAGAGTGAAGGGTATAGTGGTTACTCGTGGCAACAGATAATCAGATAATGGGAGGGGAATGGGGGGTGGAGGTGGGGCCGAGACCCTATGTGGACATTACATCCTGGGGTTCGATAAGGAACAATGGGCAGACTGGATACGGGACCATTGGTCTTTTTCTGCCATCACTGTCTAGGAAAAAGAAAAATCCTGCACTCTCAACCCTGGCAATAAAGTCATTCTCTCACCATTAGATATCAAAGTGCTTGATTTTATTGGGTGCAAATGTGCACAATCACTCCTGACTCATTTCATAACTTGCACAGTTCCTTTTTCAAATCTGACCCTTTGAAAAAGGAACTGTGCAAGTTCCGAAATGCATCAGGAGTGATTGTGCACATTTGCACCCAAACAAATTAAGTACTTTGGATACTCCAGATGGTGAGAATGACTTTATTGCCTGGGTTGGAGAATGCAGGATTGTTCTTTTTCCATGATTTGCTATAATCCCTTGCACCCCTTCCATGTGCCAGCCTCTTAACCTTGGTATTGCATCATTGATTGTCTAGGTTTCTGTGTTCCAGCACAACAACCAGCCATCTCCCACAGCTTCCCTGACACCCCTGTAAGGTAGCCAGGTAGCCATTATTTTTTGCAGCTTCTCTGTGATGGACTGGTCCATACTTTGTTCCTAAACCTGGGCCTTAAATGCACCATTTTACACATTATGTTTTCAAAATTTCATGGCGGGGGCATGCCTTCAGACCCCCCTAGAGAGATTTGTTTTTTCAGGCCAAGTGCACCCCCCTTCTGTAAATTCCTGGATCTGCTACTGACCATGGTACTGTGAAGGTCATTGGTGGGAAAGGGAGAGCATGCTTGTGTCTTGTGTATTCCTGAGAAGAGCATGGATTTTGTTTTATGGTGTTCAGGACCATTTTGTTGTCCAAAAAACAGGCTTGCAGGAGGTCAAAGTCATGTTGTAAGTTTTTTTCAGAGAATTGTCTGAGCTGATGATGACAGCATCATAAGCACATAGTATAGAGACATAGAAACATAGACTGTGATGGCAGATAAGGACCACTTGGCCCACCTAGTCTGCCCATTTCCCTACCTACTGGATAAGCTGCAGATCCTAGTTAACCAACAGCCTATTTCTTCCTACTGCCCCCACAAGAATTGCTTTATGTCTGTCCTATGTATTCTTGAATTCTCCCACTGTTTTAGACCCCACAACCTCCTCAGAAAGGCAGTTCCATGTGTCCACCACCCTCTCTGTGAAAAAATACTTCCTCACATTGTCCCAAGCCGTTCCCCCTCTATACTCAAATTGTGTCCGCTTGTATTTGCACATCTCTTTTGATGAAAGATGCTACCCTCTTGGACTTTGTTGATTCCACTGAGGTACTTAAAAGTTTCTATCATGTCCCCCCTCTCCCTCCTTTCCTCAAGGGTATACATATTAAGCTAATTTAGTCTCTCCTTGTATGGCTTCTCTTGCAGACCCTGCACCATTATAGTTGCCCTCCTCTGGACTGCCTCCATCCTGTCTATGTCATTGCAGAGATGGGGTCTCCAGAACTGGACGCAGTACTCCAGATGGGATCTCACCAACTGTCTGTACAGAGGGATAACAACTTCCTGTTTTCTGCTGGTGATGCCTCTACCTATACATCCCAGTATCCTCCAGCCATTCCTACTGCCTTCTCACATTGCTTGCCAACCTTAAGGCCATCTGATATGATTACCCCCAGGTCCCTTTCCATTTTTGTTGTTGTTGTTACTACCTCCCCCTATTGTGTACTCTTCCCCTGGGTTTTTGTTTCCCAGGTGCATTATTTTGTACTTCTTTGCATTGAATCCAAGCTGCCATACTTCTGACCATTCCTCCAACCTTGCCAAGTCCCTTCTCATCCTTTCCACACCTCCTTGTGTATCAAGCCTGTTGCAGATCTTTGTGTCATCTGCAAAGAGGCATATTTTTCCTTCCAGTCCCTCTGCAATGTCACTTATAAAGACATTAAAAATGACTGGACCCAGTACTGAACCCTGCTGTACCCCTCTAGTAACCAGCCTTTCTTCAGAGTGGACTCCGTTTACTATTACCTTCTGTGTCCTGTTGTCCAGCCGATGTTTTATCCAGGCTACCACCCTGGGACCCACTCCTAGGCTGGCTAATTTGTTTATTAATCTTTTGTGTGGGACTGTGTCAAATGCCTTGCTAAAGTCTAGGTAGGCCATGTCCACATCCCCTCCCTGGTCTACTACTTTGGTCACCCAGTCAAAGAAATCAGTTAGATTCATCTGACATGACCTTCCCGCTGTGAACCCATGCTGCCTTGGGTCCTCTGCCCCACTGGCCTCTAGGTACTCAACAATTCTTTCCTTCAGAAGTGATTCCATCACTTTCCCTACCACAGAGGTCAAACTGACAGATCATTAGCTTCCTGCCTCTGTCTTGCTCCCACTTTAGTGAAGGGGAATCACATCTGCCCTCCTTCAGCCTTCAGGTACCACACCATCCTCCCATGATTTGCTAAAAAGGGTAGTCAGTGGTGTCACTAAGCCTCCCCTTAATTCTTTTAGATTTCTGGGTGAATCCCATCAGGCCCCATTGCTTTGTCCACCTTCAGTGTTAGGAATTCTTTCAGAACCCTTTCTTCTGTGAAAGGACTGGGATCGACCCCCCTATCCAGAGTGCTTCTGTTAATTGGATTAGATACCTCCTCCTCTTTTGTGAATACTGAGCAGAAGTATTTGTTCAGTATCTCTGCTTTTTCACTGTCCATCTCTGCTCACCCACTGTCCATTTCTGTTCAGCCTCACTATCCCTCCCTTTGTCTTTCTACACTCCCTAATGTACCTATAAAAGGTTTTATCCCCCTTCTTAACCAAGTTGGCTATCTTTTCCTCAGTTTGGGCCTTTGCTATTCTGACTTCCCTCCCTGCTTCTTTCTGCCTTAACTGGTACAATTCTCTGTCCTGCTCCTTCTGTGTTTCCTTATACTTCCTAAATGCCATATTTTTCTCCCTAACCTTCCCCGCCACCTCTTTTGAGAACCATAGTGGCTTTTTCTTTCATTTTGATTTGTTTATT
This sequence comes from Neoceratodus forsteri, assembly GCA_016271365.2. Classification (NCBI taxonomy): domain Eukaryota; kingdom Metazoa; phylum Chordata; order Ceratodontiformes; family Ceratodontidae; genus Neoceratodus; species Neoceratodus forsteri. Next base: position 61,762,003 of record CM028132.1, on the reverse strand, counting down.
TGCTTCACACAAAGGCTTGTTGCCTCTGTGATGGCAGTTTTGATGTTTCCCCATTGTTGCTCCACCCCACCTTCTTGCCTGTTTGCTAGAGCTTTTCTAAGGCACTCTCCCATCTTGTCAAAGTCAGCCCTCCTGAAGTCCAGTATCCTCACTTTTGTATGGCTTGACTCTGCAGCTGAGTTTATCATGAACCACATTGTTTGGTGGTCACTTGTTCCCAGATGGCTACCCACTTCTAGATCTGAGATCCTCTCATTGTCCCCATTTGAGAGTACAAGGTCTAAGATTGCTCCCTCTCAAGTGGGTTCCAACACTAGCTGTCTGAGGCATGCCCCCTGTAGGGCATCGAGAATGGCCCTGCTCTTGGATGTGGCTGCAGCAAAGGTGCTCCAGTTAACATCTGGCATAGTCAGGTCCCCCATCAACAGTATCTCCCCTTTCTCTGCCATCCTAATGATGATGCCTTCTATCATATCCTTGCCCATTCCCTCCCCCTGAGATGGGGGTCTGTATACAACCCCTGTGTGGATTGTGGAGCCATTTTCAGTCTCTAAGGTGACCCACAGTGCCTCCTCTCCTCCCTGTTTATTCTTTTGTTCCATTGCTTTTATCTCTTCCCTTACATAAAGAGCTACTCCTCCCCCTCTTCTCCCCTCCCTGTCTCTCCTGTAGGTTGTGTACCCTGGTATGTTAACATCCCAGTCATGGTTCACTGTGTACCATGTTTCTGTGACTGCCATGATATCCAGGCATCCCTCTTCCATCAAGGCCACCAGTTCAGGGAGCTTGTTGTCCAGACTACGGGCATTGGTACTCATTACCCTCCATTTCTTGATGATCTTACCCCTTTTTACCCCATCCCTGTCCTTACCACCTTTGTCATTTTCTCCATTTACCCCACCCTTCTCCCTATCGACATCTCTGTCTTGGTGTTTACCTCACTTACTACCCTGATTTTTTTGGGGGGACTAGGATTTCCCTACTCCTTTCCAGTGCCTCCCCTCTTGGCTAGTTTAAATGCTTGCCAATGAAGCATTTAAACCTATCACCTAGGATCCTGGTTCTCCTCCTGGACAGATGCAGACCATCACACCAGTATAAGCCTGCATCACTCCAGGTGGACCCCCAGACCCAGTGAAGCCAACCCCCTGAGCTCTACACCAGTTTTTCAACCACTGATTGAATCCCATGGTGTGGAGCACCCTAGCCTCACCCATGCCATAGATAGGCAGCACCTCCGAGAAGGTTACCGTGCATGCTACTTGTCTAAGGCCCCTCCCCAACTCCACAAACTCTTCCTGCACTGCTCTGATCCTTTCTGAGCCAGGTCATTTGTCCCTAGGTGGACAATGACATCCAGCTCTCTCACCTGTGCAGCTGCTCCCACGATCCTGAGGATTCGCTCCCTATTCCTCCAAGCCATGGCACCAGGTAGGCACCTTACCTTTCTCTCCCCTTCCTCCCCCAGTTCTACCCTCCTAACAATGGAGTCCCCCACCAGGAGTTATTTCCTTCCCCTGTTGGATCCCATGCCACCCTCCTGTGGGTCTCCTTTGTGGAGGCTCCCAGCATCCTCATTGGTCTCCACTGTGGGTGCCTCCAGAGAACCACACTTTGCCAGAATGGCATATGAATTGTGGAGGTACAACTGGAGGATGCACCTGTATTCACCACCTCACCACTCCTATGAGTCACTGTGGTCCAATCACTCTTTCTTGGTAACCTTTGAGGCACGCAGTGGCCTGGTGGTCCCTGGGTGGGAGAGGGGGTCCCCCAAATCCTGGCCAAATCAGCCTGGAGATGAGCAACCTCCTCCCTCAGCCCAAAGAGGTGCCTGCAAATGGGACAACACCACATCCTCTAGGATGTCTCCCGGAAGACTGCTGCTCCACAGCCACTGCACTGCACCACTCCCATCATGTCTTATTTCTGGCCCCTTAACTGTTGTGAATGGTTTCAGTGGAAGGTCAATGGATCAGGAGCATGTTTTGGAATAGTGAAAGAAAGGAGACTGAGGACTGAGCCTTGGAGGACTCTGCAGTGAATAGGGTGAACGTCTGAGTGGACGTTATCAACAGCAATCCTGTGCATCTGGCCAGACAGGTAATTACTGAACTGGGCCATGACATCAGAAGAAAAGCTAAGGGTGGTGAGGGTGCTAAGCAGTAGCTCATGGTCCACATGGTCTAAGGCCTTGGTAAGATGAACAAATATTGTAGTGACCAGATTTCCAGAGTCTATGGCTCAGTGCACATATTCTATGAGTCTCAACAGGGCAGTCACGTTGTTGTGCACAGACCGGAAATTATGTTGAGCACTTGCCAGCAGACTGTATTGCTGGATGTAGGCTGTTCTCTGGTCAAAGACAATTCTTTCAAAGACATTCAAAGGGGGGGGCAAGAAAGAAATGGAGCGGTAGTTGGAGGTGAGGGTTTTAGACCCTGATTTGTTGCTAGGGATGATGGTGGCCATCTTCCACAACTTACAGAAGTATCGGTGTGGAGTGAGAAGTTGAAGATACAGAGGGTGGGGTATACCAGTGCCTCATAGGCCAACTTTATGAGGCAGTAGTCAATTTCATCAAGGCCAGAAGCAGGTTTTGGATTGAAGCACCTCAGGCATTTGGTAAACCTGTTCCCCTCAAGGGTGTTTAAAGTAAAATTTGGGAGGGTAAGCTTCTATTGACGAGATAGGAGATGCCTGTGGGTGGAGGGGAGCCTATGGGAATGATTTCTGTATTTGTCTAGGTCTCTGAAGAAGTCATTAAACATGAAGACAATGGTTTTGGGGTCATGGTTGATGCCATCCTTATCTTTAGTTGTCCAGGCTTATACAATAGGGTCAGAGAATGCAGGATTTTAGTTGGCTGGCTGCCATCTTTCTGTCATGGTAAATCCTGGCATTACCCCTGCAAAAGGTACCAGTCAGCTGCATCTGGAATCCACAGTTTTTCAAATCACTCTGACCCCCGAAAATCAAAGTAGAAAAACACCATACTGACTAAACAGCTACATTAATGCGTAAGTTTCAAAGTGACGGCTCTGTTCCACATAAGCTACCCTGAAAGTACCTGCTAGGACAAAAGAAGGTTACAAACACTCAGAAAATTAAAATCACTGCCAAAGCAGTATTTTTACAAATGTTTCCTCTGCAACCTCTTCCACCTGCCGCACCTCTTAACTGTCTGCTTGGCTCCATTGCCACATTCCCCAAACCATCACTGCTTGCAAACTGACAGTACAGGATAATTCCAAAAAAAGAAATAGCCCAATATTCCGTCATAAAAAAATACTTCTTTTCCAGTCAAAATCACAGAAAAGACACGTTGTACCTCATCACAGAAACTCACCCCAGAAGCAGAATGTTATTTATGGCAGCCTGTCAAAAGTTGGAACAGTTGTCAGCAGATATTAATCTCCCAGCACAACTTCCACCACGCACACAGCCACTCAAAACCCAACACATTGTCTCTTTATTTTAAGAAAAGGAAAAAGCATGCCAGCAAGTTTTTGTATGTCACTGTCTGTGGGGAGGAAAGTCAGGAAGGTGGAGGGGGCTCATTGGCAACTATCAACAGTGTCTCCCTAGCAACACAGAACTATTTTTTCTGGCAGAGCAATAAACTCAATCAAAAAAATTAAAACTACCGACAAATGTATTTATTTATTACAAAAAAAGGGGGACACTGAATAATTGCAATCAATCACTACAGGATGGGGGTTATGTTGGGATTTACCCACTTCTGGTGTGGTTTGGTCACTCAGCCTGTGGCCTTAAAACTGAACCACATCAGGTGGGGGTAAATCCCAATATAACCCACACCCTGTCATGGTTTATTGCTCACTTGGGAGCCCTTTGATCTACCCAAGAGGTTGTTAATGCTATTCCATAGTTTTTTAGGGTTACTAAGCTTTGAGGTCAGGCCTTGTTTGATATGGTTCATTTCAGCTTTGCGAACCTCAGATATGCAGCTATTATGAAGAGTTTTGTATTCTTGAAGGCAGACCAGATCCTTAGTTTTCTTAAAAAAGGCCCACAGTTTGTCCCTAGTTTTGAACAGTACAAGGAGATCCCTGGAGATCCACTCCTGTTTATTACCACAAATTCTGAGTTTCCTAGTGGGGCAGAAGCTATCACAAATATTGGTGAAGGTTTCACAGAAGCCCTTGTAGGCTGAGTTAATATCTACTATGTTACTGAGAAAGGACCAGTCAGTGGATGCTAGAGTTGAGGTTAAAGCCTTCATGTCTAACTCTGAGCTTCCTGAAATTGCTATAAATGGGGGGGGGGGCATGGGGAGTTTGGTGGACCAGCTGCAGAAGACAGGGCAGTGGTCACTTATCGAGTCTGAGAGTACTCCAGAGTTGCAGATGTTTGAGGGGTTGGAGACTGTGATCCGGTCTAGTGTGGAACAGTACCTGGATTTAAAATTTATTGTAGTGGGGTCTGTGATGAGCTGATCAAGACCAGGGTTCACAAAAAGGTCTCTGTCTTTTTCAGTTTGGTTTGAGGGCCAGTTTAAAATGAAGTAACTATGGAGAAGCCATTCCCTATTTTTGGGTAGTAAACAGACATGGTTGGAGACAGCAGACAAGTCATTGTCCATGAGGTTGGGAGGGATGTAAGTAGTAGGAACAGTGAGGATTTTGTTCTTACCAAACAAAATATCAATGGAGAAGAGCTCACAAAAGCCTAGGGAGGGTTGGGTGGATGTCTCAGTGGCCCTGAGGTGATCAGAGTTGTACAGGAGGCAGCCATCTTCTCTTGTATTGCCCCTGTCTCTTCTGAAAATAGAGAAGCCATTTAATTTTATTTCCCATCAGAGATTTTGCTGGATAGCCACGTCACAGAGAGAGAGTGTTAATGTCAAATTTAGAGGCTGAAACCCATGCTTCAGATTGATCAGATTATGCAGGGAGGTTCTGGATGTTCAGGTGCACAAGTCTCAGGGTTGCTTTTTGGGAATGATTGCCAACAGAGTATTGGGGTCCTGGGCGCAGATGGACAGAGCCCGATATGAACAGTAGAAAGAGTACCAGATGTCTGTGTCTGGGGAGGCACCAGGGTCTGTTGCTGTGGTTCCCCTGGGTGGTAATAGTCCTAATGCAGGTAGAGGAGGGATTTATCAAGTTGAAGAGGACATCCCAGGTCACTAACAGATTGTGGAATAGTGCCTGGTAAAGGGGGGGGGTCAAGAGTGAGTCAGAAAGTCAGTACACTCCAAAAGCTGGGGGAAGGTACAATCAGTTCCCCTACCCTGAGAGGAAAAGGGTAAGGAAGGACTAACACTGCATGGGCCCACTGGTGGAGAGGTTTTTATGTACTGTATGGTACCATTCCATGTTTCATATATCTTTTTTCCTATAATAATTTTTATTGATTATTAAAAATAAATCAAGACAAGCAATTAATTAGCAAGAAAAAAATAAACAAGAATTGCAAACAAAATACAATATACAACATAACTGTAAATTGGAAGTTTTCTGCGTAGAACATTGAATCTCATTTAAATAATAGCTAGACTATAATAACAGCTTTAAAGAAATCCAACATAATTAAAACAATTATGCTTGGAGTAACTATACCATTCTTGCTCACTACATCCGTGAAAGTCTCCTGAACTGGATTTCTGCAAAACATCACAACCAGGTATCTGCATTTTTCATTTAAAAATCAACTTTTTGGAAGCTATACCAAGCAAAACATAAGTCAAGCAACTAAGTCTGACAAACTCAATGACTCTAGGTCTGCTTGAATCCACATTTTCGTCTGACCTGCTCCATGATCTGTATGTGGGCTTATCAACAACCTCTTTGAATGACAAAGAAGCATGCAGACAAAAGGATTTCACATCCTGCATATGCGCAGGCAAAGTTCATCACCTGCAGGAATTCTAACACATTCTGTGACTCTGGACCTCATCTGTTGATAATTTCTTTTGGCTTATGACTTAACCACCAGGTATCTACAAGATGCTGAAATCCTTTCTCCTACAAATTCTCCTTATGCTGCTCCTGCTCTCAGGAAATGTTCACCCCAACCCAGGACCACCTGGGCAGCCAGCAGTGGCACCAAGCAGAAGGACAGGAACACTCACCATGGCATCCATCAATGCCTGCAGCATCCTCAACAAACTTGACTCCCTCCAAACATGGATCCTACAGCACAACCCTGATGTCCTCTCAGTTGTGGAAACATGGCTAAACCCTAAAATCCCTGATACCTCAGTCTCTATCCCTGGCTACTGCATTTTCAGGCAAGACAGGATTGCTAAACGGGGCCGGGGCTGTGCCATCTATCTTAAGGATACCCTTATGGGTCACATCATCCCATCCCCTAGTCTGAGCAACTCCTCTCAGGTCCTCACAATCAAAATCCTCCTTGGTGCACATAACAAGGAACTCACTGTCATCTCAGTTTACCTACCCCAAGAGACCAGGCTGCTGGCTTCCATAGCATCATGGAATATCTAAGGGTCCAGCAACATAATTCTGAAACCATAATCATGGGTGATTTTAACATTAACTGGCTCTCTGCTGAGGCCGCTACCTATAAGGATGCAGCCGCGGAGCATCACCTCACTCAACTGGTCAATGCCCCCACTAGGTGTAACTATAGGACAGGCTCCCTTACGCTTCTAGACTGGATTCTATCTAACCACCCTGAATGCATCTCCAATGTTTCTGTACTCCCGGATACAATAAGTGACCACATGCCTGTCATCTGCTCCTGGTCAAACAAATATCACAAGCCCCCTCCCAAGCTTATCTATGCCAGGGTTATCAAACAAGGACACCTCCAGCTGTTAAAATCCCATCTAACTAGGCTGAACTGGGCAGTGCTTGACTCCCTCAATGACACCAACAAAGCTCTGGACCTATTTATCAAACATTTCAACGAAGCCTGTGACATCTATGCACCAGTGAAAAAGATGAAGGTCAAAGGACAGACCAACCCCTGGGTTACTACTGACCTTTTAACTCTGCTCAAGCACAGAGACCACCTCTGGCATTGTGCTCGTAACTCCGATGCAAGTAAACATACAATTATACAAAGCAGCCAGAAATGATTGCACTCAAGAATACGGAATGCTAAACGCAGCTATTACAAAGAGGCTCTGACCAACTCTTGGGGCCAGGGAAACAAATTCTGGAACAACATGAAAGAACTCACAGGCAAGGATCCTAAAGCACCACCCACTATGCTCAACCTTCAGGCACTCCTACACTCGACCTAGGTATCATCACCAGCACTTTTAATAATGCATTTACAAACCTGGACAGTGTCCTTCCACCAAATTTTTTCCACGACCTCCCCTCCAGCTCCTCCCAAGTTACCCCCCAACTAGAATGTACAACCCCAACATTTTTTTTTAAGGAGGTCCCACCACAAGTAGCTAGAAAATACATTCAAAAGGCCATCGGCAAACAAGGGTACAGTGGTGACTCCCTTGACCTGAAACTGCTGGCACAAGTCCTCGATGAAATCTTAGAACCACTTACAAAGATCTTTAATCTCACTTAGATTGGGCCATTTCCCCTCTCTCTGGAAGAAAGCCACTGTCACACCGGTTCACAAAAGCGGAGATAGGACACTGCACACCAATTACAGACCTATCTCACTCCTCCCCCCACTATCCAAAGCGCTGGAGTGAATAGTGTCGGACCAACTAGTTGAATTCTGGATAAGTACAATGTACAGTGCCCACAGCAGCATGGTTTCAGAAAAGGGCACAGCACCACCACTGCACTACTGGAATTTACAACCTTCATCCATGCCACGCTTGACAAAGGGAATTGTGGAGGGCAGTATTTATAGACCTTGCAAGGCATTCGACACAGTTAACCACCCTTACTGCTCAAACAGCTTTGTCCTCCATTGGGATCTCCAGCGATGTCCTTCCATGGTTCGTCCAGCTACCTTGATAATCGGATCCAACATAAGGATTGCAGGATCTCTTTGGATGAGAAACCAGTCCTCCGAGTCCCCAGGGGTCTATTCTGGGCCCTCTACTCTTCTCCCTCTTCATCAACAATCTCCCCAGTGCCTGCCACCAAAAAATATTACTATACGCAGACGATGCAGTCCTGTTTTCCAGCCACTGTGACATTACAGTCCTTGAATCCCAGCTGAAGCTCAACTTCAATCAGATCGAAGACTGGTTCAATTCTCATAAATTTGTCCTGAACCACAGCAAGACTAAAGCCATGTCCTTCTGTAACCGACAGAGCAGGCACAACTCTCTGTCCCTCACCATCAAGAACCATGCTGGGAACCCACTCGCACATGTCAAGGAGTTCAAATACCTTGGTATTACCCTGGATAGTACCCTCTCCTACACTCTGCATATTGACACTGTTGCCAAGACCGCCAATATACAGATTGGACTAATACACAAACACAAGCACTGTATGCCTGCGGATGCCCTTAAACTAGCCATCTACAGCTCTGTCACCTCTATCATTGACTACGGCCTTGCCATCTATGGCTCTGCCCCAACAAGTGCCCTCCTCAGGATCTCAGTTGCTCTCAACAAAACCTGTAGACTACTGATGGGTGCAGCCCGACAAACTCACACCTGTGACCTCTATGCACAGGCCAGCTGGCTACCCCTATGCAGCAGAATACAATACCAGACCTGCTTACTTACCAAAAAGATTCTCCTGGTCTCATGCCACCTGGTGTTAGCTCACTCCTTACTACCTACACAGTGGCACTCAACAAACACGTGGTGCCCAATCTCTAACCTTCGGTTCCCAGATGTCGCATTCCATGGGTCAGCACTCCTTTATCTATAGAGCTGCTCAATGGTTCAATTCACTCAATAAAGAAGCACTTTCCTCTACTACACTTGGACCCTTCAAAAGGAATCTCAAACTTTACCTCACCTCTACCACTCAATGTGACTGCTTCATTGAACAGAGATCTCTCTAAACACCTCCCAGCTCACTCATGTCTCACAGCCCGCACTTTCCCAATCTCATTCCCTCTGGCACTGGGCCGTCCTTGTGACTCCTTTCCTGCTTCACATCTCCACTGGTACAAGACATTTTCCACCACCATCGGACAGTGGCCCATTAGCCTGCCAACTTCTTCTCCAGGTCGCATGCCTGCAATACTAACTGTCTATGGTGCCCTCTATCTCATATTGTTACCGCAGCCAGCTGCCTACTCAAGCTGCTCGTTATATGAATATTATCTCAAAGTATGTTATAACTGAGTATCATTATTTTTTCTTTTAGTTGTTTTGGTTGTTTATTGTGCAATCTTTTACTACCTCTGTATGTATGTTGACCCTCATCCTTTGACGTGGAACCTTTGTAAACGAGCAGTTTCTGCTCAAAGGTATTTGTAATCCGAGAATTTAATAAATAAATAAATAAATTAGTTTCCTTTCCGATCACATAAAAAGAAAAACTGAGGTCTATACTTTGATCAACCTTTTGTAGATCACTTAAATTAATATAAACCCCAACATCTACTGCAGAGACCAGAAGGGGGCCCATATATCCTGCATAATGTCTAGTTTATCTGATAAGGAATAACAAATGTGTTCTTTATTATATAGAAATACCATTTGATTGTACCACTCTGTCAAAGTGGGTGCTTGCACATTTTTCCATCTACGCAGTAAAATTCTCTTTAGAGAAAGAGAGGCTTGAGAGATCCAAATGTCTTGCTGCCTATTCAAATGTAAAGATTCTGGATAAATCCCTAGTAGAAAAATTATAGGTGAATGAGGAACAGACTTCCCAATAAGTAGATTACAAATGGACTGTACACTTCCCCATATTTCTTTAATCTTGGGACAATCTCATAGCATATGTGTTAGATTGGCGTCTTGTTTTTCACACTTCCAACAATTCGTTTTCTCTGTTAACCCCATGGAGTTTAGTTTTTCCAGACAAAGATTATACCAATGCAAAATGCTGAATTGCAGTAACCTACCTTGCAGCTCTTTGTGAGATCTGATAGCCATTCCCCTAGTAGCATCTCACTCTTCATCACTTATATCAGTAAGAAGCCCCTCCTACCACTTCTGTTTAGCCTTGATGGTTAGGCATGTAGAGGATAGATAATTTAGTAAGGAATTTGTATAAATGACCCTCCCCTTTCTTAAGCACTGAAAATCGAATTAGTTGATCCCATTCATCACAACTGGGCAGCTCATAATTCTGACCTAATATCTTAAAGTTCCTAAATACTTCCCTCGACTGCAGGTAATAGTGGAAGTGAAAATTACGTAGACCATATTTAGCTTTCAATTCTTGGAAGGAAAACATCACTCTGGATTTGGGGTCTAACAGGTGCACAAGCCTTGTGATAGACTTTTTCACCTTGTTAATGCCCTTAAGGTGTTTGAATGTTTCGATCATATCACCTCTCTCCCTCCTTTGCTCTAGGGTATACATATTGAGCTCTGTTAATCTGTCCTCATATGTTTTCTGATGCAGTCCCTGCACCATTTTGGTTGCCCTTCTCTGGACTGCCTCAATTTGGTTAATGTCCTTGTGAAGGTGTGGCCTCCAGTACTTCACACGTACTCCAGATGGTGCCTAACCAGTGTTTTGTAAAGAGGGATTATTACCTCCCTCTTCTGACTTGTGATACCCCTACTAATACAACCCAACATCCCTCTAGCCTTACCTACTGCTTTAGTGGTCTGCTTGGATGATTTCAGGTAATCGGTGATGAAGATGCCCAAGTCTCTTTCTTCTCTTGTGACTGCCAGCAACTCCCCTCCCAGCCAGGTTTTAAAAAAGGTATGAATACATTTTTAACTTCTTCTAATTTTGAGTTCCAGGTCAAACTATTTCATGAGGATCTATGCAATTTTAACTTTTTTACCTTCATATTACAGTATATCTTTGATTTTGTCATAAACATTGTGCTCGCCCCCCAAGCATCTGCTAATCTTTTGAGCTTTTGCAGGCTACATGAAAAGCACTGGAAAATAATTATCTGGATGATTTTCATCAGACTATCGGAACTATCCTCTGAGATGCACATTAAAAATATAAAGTTGGAGAGGATAGCTTGTTATATGGATATAACCTTCTGGGTTCAAAAATCCATCGATATCTCATGACACAAACACACTACTGGTGAAGTGCTGAGTAAACTGGACAATGCTGGAGTCTGCAAAACACAAGTACATGTAATAATGGACTACGGTATAAGTGGCAAAGTCAGAACAGCACCGACAAGTACCCTAGTGTTTCTTATCTATTCAGGAAGCTTCATCTTGGGGTATGGATACATTGATAGGGTATCCTGAAATATCACTCTGTTAAAGGTATACAGACTAGAAACAATATGGTGCCCTGCAGATACATGTCTCTTATTTCAAAGGTGATAGGAAACAGTTTTTTACATTTCTAGATGCCCTCCTGTTATTCTGGTGCCTATCCAATATTCTGATTTTTTTTACTTCTGTTGTTAAATTAATTATCTAATTTTTTGTCTTTGTAACAGCTCTGAATCCCTCTCTCCATAGCTGTTGCTGTTGTCTCTTTTCATACTGTCTGAACATTCTTGATAAAGTAATGGGGCCAGATGGGGTGCACCCCAGGGTCCTAAACGAACTAAGTGAGGTGGTGGCTGAACCTCTGGCAATCCTGTTTAGCAAATCACTGGAAACAGGGGATGTACCCAAAGACTGGAGGACTGCAGATGTATTCCCCTTATACGAAAGTGGGAACAAAGAGGAAGCGGGGAACTACAGACCAGTCAGCCTGACTTCGGTAGTGGGGAAGATCATGGAAGCACTACTGAAGGAGAGATTGGTGGAACATCTGGTTGTCAATGGACTACAGGACCCAAGGCAGCATGGTTTCACTGGAGGGAAGTCATGCCAGACCAACATCATTAAATTTTTCAACTGTGTGACAAGAGAGGTGGATCAGGGGAGGGCAGTGGATGTGGCCTATCTGGACTTCAGCAAGGCCTTTGACACTGTGCCACATAGAAGGGTATTAAACAAACTGGGGAATATGGGAGTGGGCAGGACAGTAGTGCGGTGGGTAGGTAATTGGCTGGGTGGCAGGACACAGAGGATGGTGGCAAATGGCTGTCACTCCAAAGAGGGAAGAGTGACCAGTGGGGTACCACAGAGATCAGTGCTGGGACCGGTCCTGTTCACATCTTCATCAGTGACATTGCACAGGACCTAGAAGGCAGAATTTCCCTGTTTGCTGATGACACGAAGCTCTATAACAGAGTGGACGCACCAGAGGGTGTAGACAGAATGAAGAGGGACCTGCAGAAGCTTGAAGAATGGTCAAGGGTTTGGCAGTTGAAATTCAATGCAAAGAAGTGCAAGATAATGCATATGGGGCACAAAAACCCTGGAACAACATATCAGTTGGGGGGTGAGGATATAGCATGCACCAAGCAGGAACGGGACCTTGGGGTTATCTCTGATGACCTCAAGGTAGGGAAACAGTGCAACAAGGCAGCAGGTAAAGCAAATAGGATGCTGGGATGCATAGGCAGGGACTTCATTAGCAGGAAAAGGGCAGTCATAATTCCACTATACAAGACACTAGTGAGGCCCCACCTGGAGTGCAGTGTACAGTTCTGGAGATCTTACCTATGTAAGAACATAGACAGGGTAGAGAAGGTTCACAGGAGGGCAACAAAGATGGTACAGGGATTGCATCACAAGTCCAATGAGGACAGGCTGAAGGACGTGAATATGTACTCCCTGGAAGAGAGGAGGGAGAAAGGGAATATGATAGAGACATACAAGTACCTTACAGGAAGGAACGGGGTGCAGGAATACACTATTTTCCAATGAAAAAGATGTTCTAGGACTAGAGGGCATAGTATGGAGATGGAGGGATGGTGATTCAGAGGAAACATGAGGAAGAATTTCTTCACAGAATGGGTGGTGGAGATGTGGAACACCCTGCCAGAGCAAGTGGTGGGGGCTGAAACAATCATGGGATTTAAGAATGCATGGGACAGACATAAGGAGAATTCTGGAGGTCAGGGGTAAGGGGCAGCAGACTTCTAGAAAAACATAAAGTGAACTTACAAGATCAAATGGGCAGATTAGGTGGGTCATAGGCCCTTATCTGCCAACAGTGTCTATGTATCTATGTATCTATACTATTGTACCTGTAAACAAGCCTTAACATTCACAACTGTTTGCTTTTAGGTTTGACAGGTGTCTGGATCTGCTGCAGTGGTTTGTGGAGAGTATTCCTTATTTAGTCTTCTTTTTGTTTAAATTCTGCCATTACCCTTTTAGCACCTCTTTATTCACAACTGGTAGATCATCCTTGATTGTTCTGCAGATTAAGCAAACAGAACGTAACCATCCTTTTTATTTGCATACAGCAAAAAAAAGGCATAGCTGTAGACTATAGGACATGTCATTTGCAGATGCTGTTACAGGGGCAGTATGATACTTTCTTGAAGGGCTGCTTTACGACTGAGGGAGTATTCCTTTGACTAAATAGAATTTAACTAGCTACATAATCTCAGTCTTTAGAAAATGTGCATCCACCCTTGTTTTACACTAAGCTGAGACTCTGAGGCATGTACTAATCACCCATGTGATCTTTGCAGCTGATTACAAAGTCTGAGCTGCTGCTCCAGGCAAGACAAGTCTGACACGGAGGCATGTGACAGACCTTTTTTTCATTTGCTTTACTTTTCTTGTTTTTTTTTTTTATTCCACAGTCTACATTACGGAGGAACTAAACTTGCCGGTGCCTCTGTCTACACCAGGTAAACTGAACCTTTCTCATGGCATCATATGCACAATGTATAGGCTGCAATGGCTACTGGCTAGACTACCGAAGTCTAGGTAGCAATCTACAACTTACTACTGGTACTGACTTCATTAAAGTTAAAGCTGGTATTTATTTGCTTTGTCTTTACTATACTGTAAGGCCAAATGTGGGAAATGGTTTATTAATTAGATGTTTAGGTGCTACAGGGGTGCATTGTATTTGTAACTGTTAGCTATTTTTGCTCTGTCATCTGAAAATTGGCTGCATTGTATGCATTTTGGTTTGCAGTAATTTAGGTGTATTTTTAAGGTTAACTTATTTATTCTGATCTACAGTATTTATTGTCATGATATTTTTGGCATCTCTGCTAGTCATGTTTATTGTACTGTGAGTGCTCCGAACCCACCCTGTACATGTATAGTGCTTTATAAGTAAAAATACTAACTAGCTGACCAACCAGCTAGTCAGAGCTTTCAGGCAAAGTAATGAATATGAGCTAATGGATGGTTAACCTACAACTGGTACTTCTAAGTTTATTTATTTATTCATTCATTTGTAATTTTAGACCAGGAAAGGTGCAGCGAGCTATGACAGCTTTTTTCCAGGTGCATCCTGGGGGATGGGTTGCATGGAGCTGTTTTATTGACAGGAGGAATATTGGCCATGACAGAGGAGAAATTCCCCTACTCTTCCTTGATAAGTGCTGTGGAATCTTTTACTTCCAGCTGGACAGTGACCAGAGATGGGCAGAAGAGGCCTTGGTTTAACACCTCATCTGAAGGGCGGAACCTAAAAATTGGGAAGCTTTGTTTCCAATGAATAGAGACCATAAACCAAGGTATCCCGTGGGCAGACTGTGTATTCAGCTTCTTCTTCTTCTTCTGGCCATTAGATGGGTGCAGCAGTAAAAAGATTAGATGGACATTTTTTCTTGTGTTTTGTCATGACAATTTTTAAATAATGTCACAAGGTTGATTTTTTTCAAAGTTAAGTTCTGGTATTTCTTTAAATCCTCTTGAGCTGTTAAATTTTGTGGGACTACCCAGAATGAAAGCGATTTCATAGGTAGACATAAACAGAGACTGAGCAGAGATATTATGGTGTGGGAAAGGTATACTGGAATCGGGCTTTTGAAAAGGCTGTATTTAAGTGGCATTATGTTTCTATGTTAAAGAAGACCATCATTTAAATGTTGTTTTTCTTTACTGGATTTCCTTGATCTTATCGCTGGGGGTTCATTGTAAAACCTGTGCTCCTTGCCAAGTTAAATGAAAACTTTAATAGCTTTTCCAGGCACCTTAAAGGGACAGCAATGTAATAGATATGAAAGGCATTGTTTTTCCTTTCAAAGTATTTATCATTATTTGTGATTTCCATGTCTATAATTTAAGCTGCATTATTTTGGTGACAGTGTAGCATATATCACTAAAACATAACTATGCATGTTTTTTATTTAAGTAATTGCGAAACTGGGTGGAGGTACCCTTCGAACGTAACTAGGGTGATTAAAAAAGGCTTATCTTTGTCTCCTATTCAAGCCAGTAAGCACTGGCCAATCCTTACACAGTTGTTTGATTGAAAAAAGGGTTGGTGAGATGGAACTGGAAGCAAAATATACACTGTTGACTCTGTAGGAAATAGATAAGGAGATGCTGTGAACAGAAACTGCTAACATGAAAGCACCAACCACAGCATCATAAAAGCACTTCTGAGACCCATTGAGGGAGAGGCTAGCTAGAGAATACTGTAAGAAAATCAACATGATAATTAACCAGTCATGTAAGGAATGAGGGCTGTATTAACAGCACATGACATGATATTAAATGATATAACATAGCATAACATCTAGGACAGAAGGGGGCTTAGCCCACCAGTACTTTCCTCCTATTCTTTAATTGTTATAATGACTAATTTTCTTCTGTAGTACATAGCCATCTAATCTTCGCGTAAGGCAAAGCAGCATAAAACAGGCAAAATTGTCTAGTCCTCCTTTCCCGGTCAACAAAAACTAAATAAATAAGGCAGTCTTATTTGTTCTCCAGATGGAGAAAATCCTAGCCGTTCTCATAGATAGTTTGGAGGTTTATCGTAAGACTTGGGAACCTTTACATACTTTGTTGCAGTTACCTTCGTGATATGAAGGGCACCCTATGCTTCTTAACCTATTTCATTGTTTTTTCCTGTTGTTGTTCTTGTAGCTTTTGTAGTTTGAATTGTGGCTACTGCCATTGGTGGTTCACTACCTAATAAGCACATTGTCTTAGTGCTTAGCCTAATGTTTTTCCCCTCTATCCTTTTTGCCTATATCATTTTTTATCCTGAGTATTTTTTGTTTTTCTGTGCTCCTGAATATGGGTGGGGGTGGTTTATGGAGTGGTTTTCTGTCTGCTTGTATTGTTTGTCAATTTTTGGGTTGTGAAATTAGTGGTTGTGTGGTTGTTTGTTTTTTATTGTCTTGCTATGTTGTATTGTTTCTTTTTGGACTGTATTTAAAAGTGTTAAATAAAGTTTATTCAATTAAAAAAAAATCACAATTGTTATCTGATTTGACACTCTTCCAAGGTTGTGAATTTCATAGCTTCACCACCTTGTTTTTTCCCCCCATTACATGTTTCTGTTCCTTCATTCCCCGGCCCTGGGGTACCCCAAGCTCCATTTTCAATCTTCTCTTGGACTTACTGGTTATCTGCCACTCACCCAGGACAGCATATGGAGACAGGTGGCCTGACATGTCCGTTTTGTGGTGCCTTCGAGGGGTACTGGATAAGATCAGAGCATTACCATCTGGCCTGCACCTGGCGGCATTCTCGTAGTGAGACACAGAGACCCCCCCCACTCTAAAGGATGAGAGCTGTCCCTGTGACACTTGACCATCCTCCCCTGACTGGCCTGCCGACAACCCAGACTTGTTTCTGAACCAGGTTGCCAACATGAAGAGTGGTATCTACTATTACACTAATGGGCCAGCCCCTCACTACCTTACTGTTAAAAATGATTGCCTTCTAGTCCGATGACTTAAAGCTATCCTCAGTTTACTCCCATGATCAGCAAGCTTAGATAACTCAGGGCCCTCCACTTTTGTTCCTTCCTCTCAATATTTCAAAAGGGGACTCTTACAAATGCTGTGCTCATGTGTAAGTCTAGATTTTGGTGTTAATAATAGGCCTCTGGGAAGGAAGATTTTAACTTAACATGAGGTCGACCTATTAGTAGAGGTTTTTATTTTTGTATTTTGTTTAGTCCATCATCGCCAGTTTGGGTTGTCCGCCTCCAACTGGCCACACCCCAGCACTGTCCTTCCCATCTTAATTGCATACTGTTGCTCCAGTGGGTCCCTAGTATAGCTCCTGCCATCCATTAGGGTGAGCAATATTCAGAAGATTATCTAGAGGCTTCCATCTTATCTGTCGTGTAATGGGAGGCAACACTGCTAGTTGGGTCAGCAGGGCCCAAAAGGTGTAAGCATCATGCTGTGCATCACAGGGGCTTTTCCAAGTAAGGATTAACCCATGACAGAGCATCTATTGGGAATTAATCCATGGTGGGAGGGGGTTGGACCACGAGGCTGTAGGCCGAGTGGTTCTAACCAGCCAGCCATGGATTAATTCCCAAATAGACTCACGCTCTGGAGTGGGTTAATTCACCTGTAACATGGGGAAGAGAAAGGGTTTGGCTCCCTTTTTGTTTGTGTCTCTTCCCCATGTGAAAGTGTTCGAAAATTAATTTAAAACTGTGCAAACTGCAGTGTTTAAAGGGTTCCGGGAGGACATTTAAGTTCCTACCTGTAACATGGGGAAGGAAAAAAGGGTTGCACCTGTTTGGAGGAACTGCATGCTGAACAGGCTGAATTTTTGTTTTTAATATTGTGACTGCAACAGTGAACATTTACTGATTATATGCAGATATGATCAACATTTCAGAATATGTGCTCATTTTGACTGACTTAGTTTTGTAAACTGTGGAATCATCTCCGTTTTTCTGCTATGTTTGATGTTTGGGATTTGACTGCTGTGCATTATGGGAAATGCATATATTTAAATGCAGAGGAGATTTGAGATCTGGTAGTTGCTGCTGCAGTTCCCTTGCCGACCTACAGATGGTAGTACACTGAGGCTTACATCTTTTTATCTGTGAATTTTACAGCCAGCATTGCACATTACTGGTCACCTTCTCTTCCTTGGAGTGAACTCCATTTACCACCACGCTCTGTAATTTATCCCCTAACCAATTTCTTATACAGTTTACTTCCTTTGGATCCACTCCTAAGCAACCTAGCTTGCTTACTAGTCTCATATGTGAAACGGTATCAAATGCCTTACTGAAATCTAGGTAGGCCACATCCATTGCCCCACTCTGATCTAGTTCCTTGGCGACCCAGTCAAAGAAATCTAACAGATGGCCTCCCCCCAGTGAAACCATGCTGTCTTGGGTCTTCTAACCCACTGGATTCAAGATATTCCACAATCCTTACCTTCAGCAGTGATTCCATTAACTTTTCCACCACCAATGTCAGACTGACTGCACTATAATTGCCAACCTCCTCCCTGCTACCACTTTTGTGTAGTGGGACTACATCCGCCCTCCTCCAGTCCTCCGGAAGCCCTCTTGTTTCCAGTGAGCTGCTAAATAGAACTGTCAGAGGTGCAGCCAGTATTTCCCTGCGCTCCCTCAATACCCTTGGATTTACCCCACCTGGCTGCACTGCTTTGTCCACCTTCAGATTAGCAAGTCACTTCAGGACTCTTGCCTCCAAGAAAGGACTAGTGTCCACCTCCCTTCAAAGCTTTTAATATTTTTTGTGGCCCCTTCCTTTCTCCTTTCTCTGGGAACACTGAACAAAAGTATTTGTTCAGGATGTCTGCCTGTTCCTGGTCTCCCTCTGCACAGCCTCCCTTCCCTTCCCTTCCCTTTTTAACCTTACAATCCCACTCCTGGTCTTCCTCTTTTCACTTACATATTTAAAAAATGTCTAGTCCTCTTTCATTACCTCCTGGGCTATTCTATTTAGTTTGTGCCTTTGCACTCCTTAGTGCTTTCCCTGCTTCCCTCTGTTTACCCCGATACCCATCCCTATCCTCCTCCTCCTCCCCCTGCATCTCCTTATACCTTCTGAATGCTACCCTTTTAGCTTTTACCTTTTCAGCCACCTCTTTTGAGAACAATGGCGGCCTCTTTTTCCTCTTGGTTTTGCTCACTTGTTTGATGCAGAGGTTTGTTGCCTTGACTATGCTCCCTTTTGTCTTCACCCACTGTTCCTCCACCCCACCCAGGTCACCTACCCCTGCTAGGTCATCCCTGAGGCATTCACCCATCTTTTTAAAATCTGCTCTCCTGAAGTCCAGGACCCTTGTCCTTTTGTGATTTGATTCTGCAACCATCCTTATACTGAACCACATCGAACAGTGATCACTGGTCTACAAGTGGCCTCCCACCTTTACATCTGCAACACTGTCCCTGTTAGTGAGTACAAGGTTCAGTGTTGCCCCATCATGTGTGGGTTCACTGAATAGTTGCCTGACGAATGCCCCCTGCAGACAGTCCAGGATGTCCCTGCTTCTAGCTGAAGCCCCTGCTGGGAGGCTCCAGTCCACATCTGGCAAGTTGAAGTCCCCCACCAGCAGCGCCTCCCCTTTTCTGCCATCTTGCCAGTGGCTTCCATCAGTACCTTATTTAATTCCTCCCTCTGTGCTGGATGTCTGTAGATCACTCCACTGTGAACAGTAGCTCCATGCCCTGTCTCCAGGGTGACCCACAGTACCTCTGCCTCCCCCGGTATTCCCTGTATCTCTGTGGCTTTTATTCTGTCCATCACACAAAGTTCCGCACCTCCTCCTTCTTTCCTTCCAACCTGGTCCTTCCTAAACAGAGTATAGCCCTGTATGACCATGTCCCAGTCATGGTTCTCAGTGCACCATGACTCAGTAATGGCCAAATATCCTGGTCAGCTTCTGCCATGATGGCCTCCAGGTTCAGAATCCTATTTTCTAGACTTCTAGCATTTGCACATATGGCCTTCCAGATTTTGTTTCCACTCTGTTTGTTGCCCCCTCCTTTTTCCTTTCTGCCCTCCCTTCTTCCCACTTCTCTTCTTTTTTTTAATTTGTTATGCCTTTTGCCACTTTACCACCTGCCATCAGCTCATACCCCTCACCTGCCTTGCATTCCCAATTGCCATACCCCCACTGATACCCCCTGACTTACCCCTCAAGGTGGGGCCGCCACTTTGATCCTGCCCCTCTATGTCAGGGGAAGGTGTCGGTGACTACTGACATTACCTCCCTGGATTCCTCCCGGGCAGAGTTCAGGACTGGTCATTGTGGTGGAGCCGAGATAGGTTGGCGGAAAGGTGAGGAGCAAGAGAGGCCAGGTAGGTGAGCTTCATTATGGTGGCTGGTGAGATTTTTACTCTGGTTAACAGGGGCAGGGACGTGCAATGATGTCCAGTGTCCGCCCCGCCCCTCTTGTTTCAAGGCAGCAGTAGCATCTGGATCCCCCAGCCTCCTCAGGAATCCCTTGAGTGCTGGGCACACAACCCTCCCTTCCCTCGGAGAAGGAGAGCAGTCCATAGGATGCTCGATCCTTCTCCCTGTGGTTGGCCCTCCAGTTCCCCAGGTCTGTTCCCGAACCCAGGTCACCAGCATCATGAGCGGAAATCCAACCACTGTACTGGTGGGCCAGCTTCACTTCTCTTTTTAATGCTCCCATTCCTTTCCCCCTTTATCACTCTCTCTCTCTACCACCCTGCTCCCTTCATTAAGTTGCACCCTGGGTGATTCCTCTCCCCTCTGGTTCTCCTTACTCTCTACTTCAGCCTGTGGAGAGAGGCAGTTTCTGACTTCCCAATTCCTTCTGCTACCCCCCTTGGCTAGTTTAAATGTTCATTAAATTAACATTTAAACTGTTAACTGAGGATGGTGGTTCCCCTCCCAGATGGATGCAGGCCATCACCCCTGTATAGGCCCTTATCCTTCCAGGTGAGTCTCCAGACGCACAGTCCCCAATGTAGCCAAACCTTTCCTCTCTGCACCATTCCTTCAGCCATGAGTTGAAGCTCCTGGTGTGGAGTTTCCTCTCCTGTCTGCTGTCATAGACTGGCAGCACCTCAGCAAAAGTCACACTGAATGAGCTACCTGTCTAAGACACCTCTGCTGCAGCTCTGTCCTAGCCCCATCCCATGCCAGGTCATTAGTACACCCTGGTGGACAATGACATCCTGCTCTCCCTCCTGTCCTGCTGTCCTAGTGATCCTCAGGATTCGCTTTCTATCCCTCTGGGCAAAGGTAACAGGTAGGCACCTAACCTGACCCCCCTTTCCTATTCCCAAATCTATCTCCTCCCAATTGAGCTGCCCACCAGAAGTTGCTTTCTGCAACTTTGAGGTCCTGTACCACCCTCCTTGGCATCTCCACCACAGAGGGCTCCCATATTCCCTTTGGTTACTACTGTGGGTGCTTCCTCCTGGCAGTCCTGCCCCACCAGAGTGGTGTAGGAATTTTGTATCAGTGTGGTTGAGGAATGTGCTTCTGTCCCACCACCCCCATTCTTCCAGAGCCCACCATAGTCCAACCATTCCACCTCCCTGGCATCCTCTGAGGTAACGGTGGCAGACTTGGTGGCCTCTGGTGGGGAAAGAGGTCCCCTGAATCCTAGCCGATTCAGCCTGGAGTCTAGCAACCTCCTCCCTCAACCCAGAGATGTGTGTGCAGATGGGGCAACATTGCAGTCTCCAGAAGTTCTCTCTGAAAACTGCCACCCCCCAGCCACTACACTGCACCAACCCCAGCATTCTCAGCCTCTATTCTCTCTGTGTTACCTGGCAATACCTTTGTACCCTTACCCCGATAGGGTGTTTCTAGTTTCCCAATTTTTGTTTATTTCTATTTGTGCTCCCCCTGCCTTGTTTAAATCTTTATATACTTCTACCTTAGATAGGGTGTTGCTCCTAGTCCCAGTTTTATTTATTTATTTATTTGCTTTTGTTGACCTGGTAAGTCACACTAGACAGCCAAGTGCCTATTTTCAGGTGCGAGCCGGGAGAGTTACAAACTTAAGTAGGTAGGTACAGTGACAAATCAGTCTTACATACAGTGGGATAACAGGTGATGGAATAGAATGACAACCAGTAACAAGTCATGAACCCAGGGGATGTTACAGGTGACCCGGGAGAGTTATAAGCTAGAGCATACACAAAACAATGAGTGAGTCAAGATTTACATATAACAGGAGAGCAGGCTAAACCAATATGGCACTCAAGGAGGAGATGGTATGCTTTAGAAAGATTTGGGTAGGTGGTTGACAGTCCTCAAAAGGGGTTGGGACAAATGCACACAGGTTCAGTCATATGTTAAGCCGAATAAGTGCCTGCATGTGGAGGGGGGACCTAGGAAAGAGCTGACGAGGAGGGGAGGGCCTGGTGACCTTGTTCGGGAGGTAGGACAGGGGGGCAGCCGTTACTTGATCAGTGGACGGGAGAATGAGTGCGGTAGACCCTGACCTACCTATGACCTCCCACCCTTCCCAGCAGTGTTTGTTGCACAGAAGTGAACAGGCTCCTTGCCCTAGTCAACTGGCAGAGTCCCCACGTCTCCACTTCCTTCTGCTGACAGCTGCCGATGCCTGCGATGCCAGTCACCTGTTCCACTCCTTTGCTGTTCGACTCACTTGCTGGGACACAAATGTGTGGGACACGTTGGCAGTTGCTGCTTTTATGTAGAACCTTTTCCATTCCTGGTGGTGCACTATGGGCTGTAGGAAGTCAATTATCAAGCAAATGTGGTCCCAGGCCAGACAATTAGTACCTCTGCCCCAAACTACAGGACTAAACACAGGTCTTACAACCTACCAGATCATAATGTCATACGCTTAATAGTGTACGACATTATAGCTAACCCATGATAGCGCTGCCTAGGACAGTGAATGGTACAATACCGCGTATACTGCTGAACGCAGTATTGCACCATTCACACACTCCCAGGCAGAGGATAAGACCTCTGCTGGGAGTGGGTTCGGCCAAGCAGCTGCCATGGCTCACTGGACAAAGCCACAGCAGCAGGAACCCAGGCGCTGCTTCTGGGACCGGGTTTGATTCCCGGTCCCAGAAATTATTTTGGGGGATCTTTGTGCTCTCCCTGAGTTGGACCCCCCCGGAGTTAAGAATCTTTAGTAGGGGGGTCTGGGGGGGCATCCCCCTGCAACAGGGGGGTAGGGGTGGAGCCCCCCAACAGAAAAAAGAGTTATGTAGCATGGCATGCATTGGCAGTGCAATTTAGCCATGTGGCATAATATCTTCCAACATTATGACCCCGTGCCATCTTAAAATATGGCCTCTAAATGTGGGTTATTCTGGCTGCTCTCAAATTTACCCTTCACTCAATAAGAAATACACTAGTTCAACAAAGTTTCACCATAACTTATCCCACCTATGTTGTCTCCGAGAAAACAAGCTCTTTTTGTCCCTCCTGTTGCAAATTCAAGCTGATTCAGCAGCAAAACACAAACAGCTTAAAAGGCATTAAAGTTATAAAGCTGTGTCCCCTCAGATGATAGTGAAGCATACCTGACAACTTTGGAAAGGGTCACCAGAGCCTGCCAATGTCTAAAACAGCAATGGACATTCAGGCTGGTACCTCATCTGACAGGTAAAGCCCAACTTGCCTACATCAATATGGACATTGCATATATAGAATACTATGACATTGTAGAAAGAGAAATCCTTAAAAGCTATGACACCTCAGGAGACCCACAGGTAGGGATTCTGGTCCCTGAAGTACAGCTGGGTCAACAATCCTCAAGAAGCCATCATCTGTCTCAGAGAACTCCTCATTAAATGGCTCCAACCAGAAGGCAAAACAGTGCCACAGATCATCAACATATTTGCAATGGAGCAATTCATTAGCATCCTCCTTACAGACGTGCATCTTTGGGTAAAAGAACACCAGCCAGAAAGTGAGGAAAAGGGTGTTTCTTTGGCTAAGGACTGTCAGTTAATCAGACAGACACTGCAGCAGCAAAGTAACAGTCAGGGACCAGTAAGACCCTCTTTTTTGTGATTTAGCTCCAGGTCAGATAAGAACTCTGATGCTCTGATGGGGCAACAAATCTGCACCCAAAGACTTTATTTGCTAAAACTGTAATAAGCCAGGCCATATTGCAAGAAAGTGCCATAAAAATATAGAGGGTAACACTGGAGCAAATTTAGCCTTAACAAATTGGGGCAAGTTATTAACAGATGTCAAGGTAGGGGATAAGACTGCGAAGGGACTTATAGATTCGAGACCCTGGTGCATGCTGAAGTTTTGAGAAAAGACTGTGCAAAAGGACCAGGTACTGAGGCCATATGCATCCATGGGGGACATCAATACTATCCCACCATCCAAATGCCTTTGAACATTAATGGAGTATCGCATCAAATGAAAATGGGGGTAGTACCTAAGTTACCTATACCTGTGATTAATGAAAATGACTTTCCAGAATTTGCAAAGTTAATTACAGAGGGAGTAAATTGTGCTGTGTCAGCATCTGTGATAATAAGAGCACAGGCAAAGAAAATCTCAGATGCTGGGGACTCTTTTCCTTTGGTGTCTTTGATTTGTACTTGTTTGAGCTCAGCTTTAAGATCCAGAAGTCCAGGAAAGAAAGAAGATGCCAAAGAAAACAGTGTCAACAAAAGACTAATGGACATAAGGGTCTGATATATGAAAACGCTGAAATTAAACTGATAACTGATTGTGATTTTGTTTCTGAACAAACTAACATTTCTATCCAAGGTTATTTTTAAACAGCACGGGATGAAACAAAAACAGGGTGAACCAATGTTTAAAAAATGTAATGGGCTACTGTACAGAGTTTGGGTTAATCCTCAGACACAGAGACAGACAGAACAATTGGTCATACCAAAGAAATATAGAACTGAATTGTAACAGACAGCACATGATAGTCCTATGGCTGATCACTTGGGGAGGGACCGCACCCTTGCCAGACTGTTGTACATATTTTGTGGGCCTAGGATTCATGAGGATGTTCCTACCTATTTCAATTCTTCTGCTGAATGTCAGAAAGTTACCCCAGCAACTAAACAAGACAAGGTGGCCATGGTGCCCCTTCCTTGATAGATGTGTTTTTTAAGAGATTTGTAATGGACGTGGCTAGCCATTAGACAAAAGTAAAAAGGGTAATTGGTTCATTTTGGTAGTATATGACTATGCCTTCTCGATACCTGGAGGCAATTCCAATGTGTACTGTCCCAGCCCCAAATGTGGCAGCAGAGCTTGCCAAAACTTTCAGCAGGGTGAGCATACTTAAGGGGATTATTACTGATCAGGGTAGTAATTTTGATGCTGAATAAGTAAAGAAACTGTAACAACAACTAGGTATCACTGCCATGAGAACCCCCCCCCCCATCAGCCTCAGACAGACAGTCTTGCTGAGTGTTTTAATTAAACCCTAAAATGCTTGTTAAAAAAGTTTGTGTAAGGTGAAGGGAAAGATTGGGACCAATATTTACCTTACCTGCATTTTGCTTAGGGAGAAGTGCCACAAGCATCAACAGGTTTTTCACCCTTTTAAATGTTGTATGGTAGACAACCTAGAGGGCCACTAGATGTAATAAAATTTCAGATCCTTAAATCATTTTCTGCTAGACTGGGTCCTTGCTTCCCATCTCCACTGTGTCATGGATGCAGATATCCTTCCTGATGCACCCAGTGATCATCATATAGTTTAATGTGTGCGCAAGCTACATCATCCTAAAGCGCCCCCCCCCAAAACCCCCCAAAAAAAAATACTTATTTGTCAGGTCTTTTAAGCCACTTGACTTGTCCTTTCTCCTAGCTTATCTTTGGTCTATTGATTGGTCCCCCATCTCTGCAGCCAGTAGTACAAATTCTGCTCTACATTACCTTCAGTCTAAATTCTTGGCTGTATATGATAGTCATTCACACTTGAGAAAAAACAGAGTGCAGAGTTCACATCTTCCCTGGATATCTGCTGAGGTACTTACTTGTCTCTGCTCATGAGATCTTGCCTGGTGTACTTTTAAAATTACTGTCTTTCGATCTTCTTTGGCCAACTATAGACGCCTTCGCAAGGCCCCTACTAAAGCCATCAGACTCGTGAAATCTGAGTGCTTTGGCTCCACACTCCAGAATAACATTAATAACCCCTCCAAATTTTGGAAGGTTATCCATTCTCTTTTGTCCCCTCAGACCCAGTCTCCCTTTCCCACTCTTAAGGTTGGTGACTCCCTTACCACTGACCCATGTGCTGTTGCTAAGTCTTTTAACTCCTATTTTACTACCTGTACCCTTTCTCTTATCCCTTCCTCTCCTGCCCCCTTCCTTCCCTCTCTCTGCCTTCCCTTCCTCTTTTGTTTTCTTCCTCTCCTTTTATTCCCCCTGTTTCCCTAGAGGCTCTACTTGCCTTTAATCCATTGAAGGGAGGTAGTCCTGATGGCTTTGACCCTAAACTTCTCCTTCTCTCAGCACCTGCCATTGCTCTGCTCATTATTTTACTTTTAAATCTTTCCTTCTCTTCTACTACTGTTCCTGGTGCTTGGAAACAGGCTATTGTCATACCTATAAACAAAGGTGGTGATCTCACTTCTCCTGGTAACTTCTGCCCAATATCTCTCCTCCCTACCTCAGCTACATTACAGGAACATGTTGTTTCATCTCAGTTCATTTCCTTTCTTGATGTCTCCTCCTTTTTCACTGTCTTCCAGTCTAGTTTTAGGGAATCCCACTCCACTTCCATCTCCCTCCTTCAGCTCACTGATTCCATTCTTACAAGCATGGATCAAGGTCGGATTATTTTTGCCATTTTTATTGTTCTTGCTAAAGCTTTTGACACTGCAGCACATCCCCTTCTTCTGGACAAACTTATAGCTGTGAGCCTCTCTGACTCTTCTGTAAGTTGGTTTTGTTCTTACATTGAAGGCAGGCCTCAAGCTGTCCATATAGGAACATCCATGTCATCTTCACTTTCCATTAGCTCAGGTGTCCCTCAAGGGTCTGTCCTGGGTCCTATACTCTTCTCCATGTTCCTTAATGACTTACCCTCTGTCTGTTCATCTGCATCCATTGATATGTATGCTGATGACACAGTCCTTTTTGCATCTGGCTCCTCTCTCCATGACCTTACCTCCCAGTTACAGTTGGAATTTGACAACATTCAGTGCTGGTTCAGACCTATTTGTCCCTTAATGCAAAAAAAAAATTAAAAAACAGTTTCAATGATTTTTAACACCTGTCAGAGGCTTGCCAAACTTACTTCACTCCCACTATTTAACACCCTTGATGCTGTTAAGGTTGAAGATGCCTCCTCCTTCAAGAACCTCGGGGTCTCCCATAACTGACATCTTGATTTCTCAGAACATATTGATGCAATTCACCATAAGCTTTACCCTAAGCTAGGTGCTTTGTACAGGATTAAAGTGAGTATTCCACTCCCTTACAACTGAGAAATTGTATTTAAAATGATCCTTCCAATCTTTGACTACAGTGACTTAGTCTAGAGTTGTGCCCCTAAATCCTCCCTTGCCAGGCTGAGCCCCCTTTTTCATTCTTTCTGTTGTTTTGCTGTAGATTAATCACCTTGTACTCACCACTGCTCTCTTTAGCCAGGTCTTTCTCTCCCCTCTCTTGATGCTAGGTGCCTTTCCCATTGTGTCTCTTTTTTACCCAAATTCTGGTTTGGCACCCTTCCCTCTTATCTCAGATCCTTCCTATTCCCTCCTCCTCCTTCTTTTTCCTCCTACCCTCTCTGTAACGCTACTTCCCATTCTCTCTCTCTTCCTTCTAGAAAATGTACTGTTGGTCAATCTGCTTTTTCTTACTACTTTTCTCCCCTTTCTATTTGTTCTGCCTCTTCTCCTTCCTGCCTAAAGTCTCTTCTTTATGACTTTTGTTATCTTTCCTGCAACTATCTATGACCCCTTTCTCTTTTACGCCCTCATAACTTGTTACTGGTAGTCTTATGCCCCTTCTCTAGTTTTGCCCTATCTGTGCTGTTTCACTACCTTTCCCTTCTTTACTTATAGATGAATGTTATATTTTCTAAATGCATTTCATTATTAAATTGCCTCTAATATTTATGATTCTGCTTGTATTTCTATATCATTGTATTTCATGTTTTGTATTTTAATAATTATATCGTTTAGCTATCTCCTTCTCCCTTCCACCCCAGGACACATCTGGAAATGAACTGCTATAAACTCAGTATGTATTTCCTGCTTAAACTTTTAAATACATACATACATACATCCTGGGTTTGAATCCCACAGTCACCTAGGTGCATACTGTGTGATCCTGAGCAACTCACTTAACTTCCTTGTGCTCCCAGGTTGCATCTGGAAACAAGCTTCAGCTTAGTGTGTTACTCCTGGTTAAACAATGTTCCCTTTCCCTTCCTTCCCTTCCACATACTTACACACATACATAATAAATAAATGAAATATGGGAAGATAACCCCACTCAGAAAGAATCTATTACATCTTATATGTGTGCACTGAGAAAGAAACTGGCACAATATGTTGAAATTGTCCACAGTAATCAGAAAGAGGCCCCAGAACAGCAGAAGGTATGTTATGACCATGGGGTAAAAGAAAAGGTTTTTGAGCTAGGTGAAAAGGTCTTGTTACTGTTACTCACTTCAGAAAACAAACTGTTAGTGAAGTGGCAAGGGCCTCATAAAGTGGTTAGATGTACCAGTACAGTTAACTATGAGACTGAGACCCCCTAATAGGAAAAATCGGTATGCAGCCCCGACATCGACATGTCGACAGCGGAGTCCCCTGCAGTGATAACAGTGCCAGGTCACTGTAGGGAACCCGCTGGCACCTGGCACTGTCTGTAGGGGGTCCTGCACCCCTCCCCACTCAGCTCTGACTCAGAGTTGAGAATCCTAAGTGGGGGGTGCAGGGGGCATAGCCCCCTGTGTGGGGGGTTTGGGGGTGAAGCCCCCAAAAGAAAACACTTGCTGCTTCTGAAAACCGGCAGCCAATTGCAAAATGCAGTTGACCTGCTGGTTTTGCTGTTGGGTCATTTGACAAATATTTTGTTGACGACCTGTCGTGAATCTGGAAAAATCCTACCAAGATATACCATGCTAACCTCTTGAAGAAATGGGTTGGAAAAAAAAAACACTAAAGGTTGCTTTGTTAGTATTACCAGAAACTGCTAAAAATTGTATCGATATAGTTTATGACAGAGTGGAACAAAGTATAACTTCTGATTCTGTAAAGGTGAATGTTTCCTTATCCATAGAACAAACTGCAGAAATTTAGAACTTGGCAAAGACATTTAAAAGGACTTTTACCTCAGTGCCAGGCTGAGCAAAAGGGGTTGAGCACATAATCGTGACACAGAATGCTCAACCTATCAGACAAAAGAGACATACATACTACCAGAGCAGTTAAGCAGATGTGGCTGACAAAATACAAAAAAATGAAGGAGTTGGGTATCATTGAATAATTGAGAAGTGCATGTTCATCATCACCAATGGTGACTGTAAATAAAAAAGAAAAGGGTGTAAGAATCTTTCATGATTTTAGGACACTTAATCAAGTGTCTGTATTTGTCCATATTTGACAGCTATCCTTGTCCAGGATGGATGGTTTGGTGAACAGACTGGGAAGTGCCAAATACATTAGTACCCTCGATCTCACCAAGGGCTACTGGCAAATTCCCCTAGCTAAAGAATCCAGAGACAAAACTGCATTTTCCACTCCAATTGGATTTTATCAGTTCTCCACCATGGTGTTTGGTTAGCATGGTGGACCTGTTACATTCTAATGGTTCATGGGTGCAGTTCTAGACCCTCACACTGTTTATTGTGCTGCTTACCTGGATGATGTCATAGTGTACAGTCCAGACTGGAAAAGGCACCTGGAACACCTATGAGCAGTTATCCTGACTATCAAAAATGCAGGCCTGACCATTAATCCTACCAAGTGCACATTAGGCATGCAGGAAAACAATGTTTTGGGTTATATTATGGGAAATGGAGAAGTAAAGCTAGAGACCGTCAAGACAGAAGCTGTAGCTAACAGTCCTCTCCTAGCATGTCAGGTCATTTTTAAGTCTGGTGGGATTCTACAGGAGATTTGTTCTCAACTTTGCCCAGTTGGCTCCTCCCCTCACTGAACTCATGAAGAAAATGGTATATGAATAATGTGAAATGGTCCCCAGAGTGTGATTAAGCTTTTCGGGCCATCAAGGCAAGGCTGCATTATGTTCAGCCCTGTTTAGGAAGTCCAGATTTTGAGAAACAATTTCTGTTGCAGACAGATGCATCAGAGGTAGACCTAGGTGCAGTCATGAGTCAGAATACAGATGGGAATGAACATCCCAATCTGTATATCAGTGGGAAATTGCCTTGACAGGGAGAAAATGTACTCTGCTATTGAAAAAGAATGCCTTGGGTCAGGCCAGTGGCACTGAGGGTTGAGGCGCTGGATGCCACTCCTCACACTACACCGGTGACCCGGGTTTGGGAATGAGCCTGGGCTACCATGGGTCAGCTGGGGGGATGGGAACTGGATTGAACAGCTATGGCAGGTCCTCCTCTTCCGGGGTGGGTCCTGCATTCATGGCTCTTGCCATCTGGGGCATCTGGGTGGCAGAGCCATTGGGGGTTCCATGCAGGAAGGGTGGCAGCAGGAATCTGGAGTGGAGGTATGCTTTGCACGCCCTGTCTCCTTGGCTCCACATATGCTGTCACCCATGGGAAGCATTGGGGTATACATAGAAAACCCCTCTGTGCTTCATGATCCTTCAGTTTCTGGTCTGGGCATGGCCCCGTGGGGGTACCCAGGTGGTCTCTGTCCCAGGTAGCCCCACCATGAGGGGCAATTTGCAGGGTTAAGTCCCATGGAATTCTGTGGGGCACCTAGGTGGTGTTCACTGCTGGGGTGGCCATACCGTGAGGGGCAATTCATGGGGAGGCATGTCCAGTGAAGGGAGAGGACTGAGGGTGAAGATAATGCCAGAGGATGGAGAAAATATAAATAAAAAAAAAAAAAGAATGCCTTGCTATGAAATGGGCAATGGTTTTTAGGGGCTGACTTTATACTTAACAAGCTCACAATCCTCTCTGTTGGCTTAATCAAATGAAGGATAAAAATCCCCAGAATCGCAAGGTGGTACCTGGCAATAGAGTCATTGAAATTCACAGTGATGCACAGATCTGGAAAAGAGAATGTCAATGCTGATTTTCTGTCAAGATACAGTTCAGGAATTGAGAATTAAATGAGCAGTTCCTGCTCAAAGGTATTTGTAATCCTAGATTTCAATAAAATAAAATAAATTCAGAAGGTTGAAAAAAATGTGTGTGCTTCACTGAAATGTTTGCTGCAACTGGTGTCATGAAAAAGTGATACCGCACATGCAAAGAACTGTAAATGTTATAAAGTAATGTTAACAAAGAACTTAAAGAAGGTTTTGGAAATCTATTTTAAAAAGGAAAAGAAAACAGGTTCTTTCTTAAAGGGGGGGTTATAAGATACAGTTGGGTAAGACCCTGTCCCAATTGTTATGCACAGAGAGTTAAAAAGCAAAGATCTGTTCTGTCCTTTCTTATTCCATCACTTGCCTATCTCTTGCCTGTCTGATTCCACAATCACAATTTCTTGTGGCACCTAGGAACTGGCCACTCTGATCGTCCCACAATTCCCCCTGTTTTTTCACTTCCTTTACTTGCTGTTTCTATTTTTGCTTTCTTCCCTTGCTTCTCTGTGGTTAAGAAAATATATATGGATCTTTATGTGAAACTGGGATCTCTTGGTTTGCAAATGTATAATTATACTGTTGAAATGAATGCAGAAAGCTATTTGGGTTTCTTTTCAAAATGGCAATCCGTAACACAAGGGTTAACCTTTTTACTGATGTCACTGATGTTTAGGGGCAAAAAGGAGACGCAAGGCCCATTTGTAGCTCTATTAAGATTCCATATAGTATGCCATGTTCCCCTCCCCATGCAATATAATTATCTAATCTATTCTTAAATGTATCTTTAGTTGTACTTATGACTATTTCTAGTGGGAGTCTGTTCTATAGGTTCACCACCCTCTCTGTGAAGAAATGTTTTCTTTTAGTTGTTTTAAACCTTTTGCCTTTTAATTGTAGTGGAGGTAAATATTTAATTATTTTATTAAGCATACATCTTGCATTATATCTTATACCAATAATAGATCTCCCCTTTTTCTACGTACCTCCAGGGGGTGTAAGTTGAGCTTCTTTAGTCTGGTCTCATAAGAGTCATCCTGCAACCCCCTTACCATCCTTGTCATTCTATGCTGAACTTTTTCCAGATTTCCAACATCCTTTCTCCTGTAGGGGGAACAAAACTGACTGCAGTAATCTAGTTGTGGTCTTATGACCTATACAGGGGCATTAACACTTCAGCCTTTCGGCTTTTTATATTTATTCTTATTTAATGCTCTTATTACCCTGTTTGCCTTTGCAGTTGAATGTGTGCACTGTGCACTGAAGTCTAGATTGTGATTCACAATTACTCCCAGGTCCCTTTCCTTTACTTCAGATTTCAGTACTGTATTGCTTAAAAAATATTGTCATTTATTAAGTTTTCCCATGTGTAAAACATAACATTCATCAAGGTTAAAGGACATTCCCCAACAATATGCCCATTCAGTTATCTTGGTTAGATCTTGTTGGACTGTTTCAGCCTGGCCTTGGGTTGTACATGGACCTCTGAGTTTCATATCATCAGTATATTTGGTTATTTAAATTATGTACATTTTCCCCCAGGTCTGTAATGAATAATTGCAAAATCATGGGGACTAATATGGAGCCTTGGGGGAACCCACTCTTTACCTGCTGTTGTACCAGAGTGTAACCATTTATGGCAACCGCCTGTGTCCTGTCTGTATTAAGCCTGTTGATGACCCATCTACAGTAATTATACAGCTGTCAGTTTTGAATGGCAGTAACTTTTCTGCTATTGCCCAATGGGGGAATTGTGTCAAATGCTTTGCGAAAGTCCAACAGTACCACATCCACAGCTTCACCCTTGTCAAGCAGGTCACTTATGTGTTCGTAAAAACAAAAAGGTTCATAATACATGAACGTCCTTTTATGAAACCATGCTGGTTCACGTCTACATTATGACTGTTTTTAATATGATCTTGTATAATGTATTTTATTATTAATTCCAAGATTTGACAAGGCACTGCAGTTAAACTAATAGGGCGATAGTTCTGCACTTGTTGTTTATTCCTTTTTTATGTATTGGGATAATTCTAGTGGTCTTCCGCTCTGTTGGTATTTCTCCAGTATTCAGTGATTTTTCAAATATCAGCTTCAGTGGTAGACACAAGGGGCCCAATTCCAAGACATATGGCACAACTCACTGGTGGATGCGAGTTGCGACATATGCCACTATACTGGGGACCCTGCACCAGATTCCAGAACAGGCAGGGTCCCTGGCACCTATGTCCTGTGACTTGCGGCAGCTCCAGGATTGTGCCACAGGAAGGGTGCACCCAACCTGGGTGCCGCTAGCTGCAGCGATGCCCTCCTACAGGGCACAAGCAGCGCATGGCATGGCCCCCCAAAGCCCCACACCCCAACACCATGGCAATGCCCCCACAGAGCTGGGGAGGGGCTGGGGGCCACGGTACTACTATGGGGAGACTGGCATGCAGGGGACATTTACTGCCTCATGGGGCACTGCTCTGGGATGGGGCAAGGAGGTGCCAGCTACCCACAGAAGGTTGCCCTGCCACTGGGGTTGTGGTGGGAACCTATGTGGGACTGTGGGGGGTCAACTCTAGGGGCACCAGGCACGGGGGTGTAATCCCGGTGGACGTAGGGTACAGTTAGACCAGCTAATAGGTGGTCTAACTGTACTTATGCCATGGTCTGCTGGGGTCCCTCTTGGGTGTGAGTAGCCTTTTCATTGGCTGTGCACTTGGAATCACAGCTGTAACTGCTGCAGAAACCCCTTGCACAATGTCGCGGGGTTAGGTAGGCGTAGTCGAGTAAGCGTGGCCACTTCTGCTGGACAGCCTGCATGTATTTCAGGCTGCCTTTTTGGAACAGTGGGCAGCATGATGAATGTCGAGTGGTGCAACTTGTGCCATTGGGTTTGGCATTAAGTCACCGCGACATGCGAACCCGCCATGGAATCGGGCCCAAGGTTTCTTTTAATAGTTTCACCATTCAAGTGTGATTTTATCTTGTCTTGGAGCACCATATGTTTTACTATCATGTCTTTTAAGATGGATTCCATACTGATTACAAAGTCCCCCATTATTCACATTAAAATTGTAATCTGCAATGTTTGATTTGGAGTGAACTGAACAAAAATAGCTGTTCAATATGCTGACCATCTCTTCTGGGTCTGTAATGATATTTTCTTTGTGTGAGACTGATGTTATGCCTGATTCAGAATTTCTTAATGAATTTATATAGCTAAAAAAAATTTTGCTATTTTTCTTGTTAGCAGTTGTTACTAATCTGCTCTCTAACTTGCGCTTAGCTTTATTAATGGCATTTTTCGTGTTTTTTGTTTTATAAGAAAAATATCCCAGTTTGCAATGGTCTTGTTTTTCTTCCATTTAGCACACATTTTTTTTTTAAATTTCATAATTCTACCACTTAGCCACTTGGGGTTTATTCCTCTTTTGTTATACTTCTGTACTTTCTTTGTGTATTTGTCGACTATTGACAATATCGTGCTTTTTAGATATTCCCAACATTCAGTAGCAGGTTTATCTCTAAACAAATATTTCCAGTGAATCTTGGTCATTTCCTTATTTGCCTGTTCTTTGCTGTCTTATGCAAATAAATCTCAGCACACCCTTCTGATCTCTCATAAGCACTCCCTGTACTGAATGTTATACTGTCACGGTCACTGTTACCAATCGTGTTGTTACCTTACAATTATGAATGTTTATATTGTCTGTACTGATAACTAAATTGAGTACATTGCTTCCTCTTGTTACTTTCTGTACATATTGTATTAAATTATGTGCTAGATTGTATTGCAAAAATTTAAATACTCTGCTTTTGATGTGCACTTTGCTTTGTCCAGTTTATGTCATTATAATCAAAATCCCCTGTGATGACTGTGAGTCCCATTTCACAAGCCGTGTGCAGTTCTTCAATCAATTCTTGATTTATATCCTTAGTTCTACTAGGCAGCCTCTA
The DNA here is from genome assembly GCA_016271365.2 of Neoceratodus forsteri. NCBI lineage: Eukaryota > Metazoa > Chordata > Ceratodontiformes > Ceratodontidae > Neoceratodus > Neoceratodus forsteri. Next base: position 61,727,097 of record CM028132.1, on the reverse strand, counting down.
ACAAAGCCCAAGAGTGAACTCGTTTTTTGTGTTTGGATTTACCTGTAACCATATTGTTTCAGTATGTGAATCATTTTGTCTTTATTTTTTCTGATATGTCAGTGATGGTTATATGGTCTGATATGAATATAGCAATACCACTGCCGCTCTTGTTTTTTTTCTGTCTAGTCTAATGACTTTAAATCCTGGTATGCCTTTGTCCCATGTGTCCTCTTCTGTCCACCAGGTTTCTGTTGTAAGTGCAATTTCAATATCGTTGCTGGATGTTAGTATTGCCTGAAGTTCACTCATTTTATTATTTAAACTTTGTACATTGCTGTGGGTCAGCTCATTGACTTATCGGACCCCATGCTTCTCCTGGACGACTCAACATCCCTTCATCGGTTGACTCCCACTCTCAGGGAGGGGTCCTGGTCACCCTGCTGGAGGCCAAATGGCTTTAGTTAATGGGATGGAGGCAGCCCATACCCTTCCCCAGTCTTTGCTTGGCATGCAGCCTTGGCTAAGTTGGCAGTCATGGAATGACTCACATATGCTAAGCGTGGTCAGTTGACCAAGTATTACAATAAATGGGAGCCTTATCTTAATTAATCCATCTGTAAGGTCCATATGCCTCCTCCATGCAACCCCCCAGTTTAATACCCCCACTCTGGAACACCTCATCTCACTCTTCTTACTCACAACGCTGCACAAGAATATGAATGAGAACACCTGTCTCCTGTGATATTCTTGGCCCCCTTTTTGGTACTCAACCTTATGCTCCTTATAAATACTTTCTGTTACCTTTTTCTCACCTGGTCAGCTGAGAAGTGCATTTATACAGTATTCTTTGCCGAATACGGCCTAATAAGCTACCCTAAAGTCAATATTCTTTGATCTATACAGCACGATAGTTGAGACCTTGGATGTGTTCTTTACAGTATTATCCTTCATTGTTGCTGAAGCAATGTTACTTTGTGTATACTTTCACCTATTTGATGCATGTAAGTCATCTGTTTTTTGATAAATGAAAATCAATAAAGATTTTATGTGTTGAAAAAATAAACGTCTTACGTTGCTAAGAAGGCACTTTATTTGTTGATTACTTTTACATGTTTTTGCTGGGGTTTTCTTTCTTTCCTTGTCTGCAACTGTGTTCTTTACTGCCCCTCCCCCCCCCGATGCCAGTTTAAAGGCACTATTTTTAGGTGAGCCTTAATCTCCCAAACATGACAGACAGACAGACAGATAGATAGATAGACAGACAGACAAATAGATAGACAGACAGACAGACAGACAGACAGATAGATAGATAGATAGATAGATAGATAAGATAGATAGATACTGCTGTAATTGAAGCCAGCATCACAGCACCAGCTGTTGCATGCAACACCTAAGGTATGTGGTAAGTAAAGTGTTCAAATGTTAAAAACATGATCAGTTTAAAACATTTAAAAAAAAAAACAGCTAAACACAATACTGGATGATACGTACTTGATTCAGTGTGTTCTGTAGGAGCACTCAATTTTCAATCAGCTGGCTCTTTCTGAATTGGTAATTGACGAGCATCCTCATTTTGTTAAGCTTAAGGTACCTTTTGGCAAACAGTGCAAAACACAAGACAAAGTTACAATATCACATTATAACTTATCACATTATTTACAAACTTCAAGCCCTCTAATGAAAACATTTTTTCTTTTTTTTGTTGTTGCTCTTTTTCTCTCCTGGGTCCCATCAGCCACCTCTGATGCTCCCCCTCCTCACCATCCCTGAGGATCAGACCCCATCCCCTATTGCCCTCACAACTTACCCTTCATGACAGGGGGTAGGGAGCGACTCAACCCACCAGCATGGATCCAGCTTGGAAGGTATGCTCTCAGGGCAGCTCGCTGTGGGGGGGGGGGACCACCATCATTCTGAGTGGTGGGACCACATTTTCCCTTTTTTTTTTCTTGATGTGGCAGGGAGCATGCAATGCCACCAGTGATGCGCCATGCATGCATCAGGCAGCTGCTCCACCTCCGCCCCTACTTTGTGGGACCTGGCCTGCCGGCCCCCAGCCACTGCAAGGGTCCAGGCAAGTGCCAATCTGTGTCCTCCCCCTTCCCCAGGAGAGGACAGCTGTCCTCTGGATGATCGATCCTCTCCCTCCCCAGCCGATGCCTGGTGACCCACTTGCAGTACGAACATGGGCCACCGGCGTGACTGGAGGTAAAGCAATAATGCCTTAGCCCTCCACACCACTGGCCCAGCCTGAAAACACTTTTTCTGTCAGATGATGTAATAGCACAGCGCCATCATACAGTTCTTACATCATTCAAGGCTCTTAATGCCCAAGAAAAGGAGGGGGGTGATGGGAGGAGTCCCAAGATGCAAACCCAGTAGCCTGGATGGCGAAAGGGATACTCATCAGGCGCCTTAGTGCACTGCGCCACAGACTCTTATTGTTTTATGATATCGCTTTCCTTTTTCTTGTTGAGATATCCTATATATTCATGGACTTAAAAGTTTGAAACACCAGCACTAGTTTACTAGTTAGTACAATATTACATAATAGCTGCCCATGCCACCTATTTACATTATATCTTGCAACCACTTCATATTTAATCAGTCTTCCCAACTGGTAATATCATTTTAAAAAAGTGGAACTAGATATAACTTTTCTTGTTGAGCTATCCTATATATTTTGGGCTGAAAAGTTTTAAACACCAGCTCTAGTTTACTAGTTAGTACAATATTAGATAATAGAGTAGGTCCCCATGCCACCTCTTTACGTTATATCTGACCAGCGCTAAATATTTAATCAGTTTTCCCAACTGGTACTTAATTTTAAAAAACAGAACTAGATATGACATACAGGGACACATGTTTATTCCATTCATTGACTTCTACTACACCTCTATATTATACATTCAGAATAATTAATTATAAAACAACGTATGCTTCCAGGGACTGTTGTTATCGAATGATAAGTATAATGAAGCAGATACTGTTGATAGTGTGTTAACCCTCCACACCATCTGCACATATCAACTACAAATTATCTGCGCAGTTCAAGAACATGTAGATCAAATGCAAAAAAAAAAGTATTGGTTGAAATGTATTTTGCAATTAATTATTCTGAATATATAATAGAGAGGTGTAGAAATCCATGTACGGAATCAGATTTTTCTTTGTCTGATTAAACATAACGTGCTTGCAAGATACAACATGAGAAGGTGGCCTGGGGAGCTATTCTGTTGTATTGTATTACCTAGTGAACTAGGATTGATATTTACAGCTTTTAAGCTCATAACACATTATATATCTCTGCAAGAGAAAGGAAATAGACTTGTGGGAAGTGGTGTTAACTCTATAGATTGCTGGTAAGACCCCACCTAGAGTACTGTGTCCAGTTCTGGAGATCATCTCCAGAAGGACATAGACAGACTGGAGGAAGGCAACTAAAATGGTGCAGGGCCTGTATCAAAAGTCCTATGAGGAGACACTAAAGGACCTCAATTAGTACACCTTGGAATAAAGGAGGGAGCGGTGGGATATGATAGAGTCCTTTAAATACCTCATGGGGGTAAGTAAGGTACAGAAGGGAAGTATTTTTCAGAAGAAAAGGTACTCGAGAACAAGGGGACAGGCTATGAAGCTGGAGTGGGGTAGGTTTGGGAGACATGTGAGGAAGTACTTCTTCACAGAAAGAGTGCTGGATTCCTGAAACAGCCTTCCAGCAAAGGTGGAGAGGGCAAAAACAGTGGTGGAGTTCAAGAATGCTTGTGATAAGTTCAAGGAAATCATAATGGGGGGGGAGAAAGAGCGATAGATCAGGCATGATCTGTGGTAATAGTGTAGTTAGGGAGAAATGGGCAGATTGGATGGGCTAAACAGTCCTCATCTGCCATCAAATTCTATGCATGTTTCACACAGTAAGAATCAGTGGTACAGTGCACTAAGGCACTTGATGAGGAGTATCCCTTTTGCCATGCAGACCAGTGAGTTTGAATCTTAGGACCCCCCCCCCCCACTCGGCATTAAGAACCTTGAATGATATTAGAATTGAATGGTGGCACTGTGAAATTAAATCATCTGATAGAAAAAGTGTTTTCATTAAAAGATTTGAAGTTTGTAAATAATGTGTTCAATTATTCATAAGATTCATAGGATTAATACAAGTCCATTAGCAACTGGCCATTTTGAGTTGATTTGTGCCGAAGCATAACCCAAATTTTCATTGCCAATAAAATAAGAGTCCAAGGAATCCTTGAACTGCTTCATATTAGGACTGTTCACCACATGATCTGGTAGAGTGTTCCAGACTGATACCATTCTCTGATGTATCCATGCTCCTCTTATATATTTCCCATAGTTTTCACCTTTTAACTGCCTGTTATGGAACCTGGCGTCTCTACCATGTCCTTTCACCTCTAATTCTATACATTCCCAAAGGTCCTGGTTGTAGTGTGCCTTATATACCATTCATAGATCTCCCACATTCTCCTATGTTTTATTGTAAATATACGCAATTCTGACAGCCTTTCACCATAAGACATGTCTTTAATTTCAGCTACTAATTGTGTTGCTCTTCTCTGGACCCCCTCCAGCCTTTTCTCATCCTGCTTTCTGTGTGGTGCCCAAAACTGCCCACAATACTCCCAAGTGTGGCCTCACAAGTGCAGAGTACAATGGCATCACCCGTCTCCTGTCCCTACTCTTAATATTTCTACAAATTATATATACTAAATACTAATGTACTATGATACTACTAAATATGATATTATACTAAATATAATATATTGTCACTTTGTCTTTTTTTTACTGTTTGCTAAAAAGGCATCTTGAGCGTAACAAAATGAGGATGCCTGTCAATGATCAATTTGGAAAGAGCCATCTGACTGGAAATTGAATGCTCCTGCAGAACACAGAATCAAGAGTTTAGCATCCATTATAAAATGGGAAGGGAAAATCCTGCTTCCTGATTGGTCACTAGCCATGCATTAGAAGTGTCTAATGCATGGCTAAAAACAAGTGTTGACCAGCTGGACACAGGTCATGACCGAGATCACTGTGCCTCTAGAATTATGAGAAATGTAATAGCCACCATTTTTTCCTCTCCAGTGAGTGACAGTTTGTCACAGCCTGCCTAATTCCCTGTAAAACACAAAAACTGCTTGGCTCCAAAATAACATTTTCTGTACATAAAACGGATTTCCAAGTCTTTGTTTTTTTGTGTGTGTTTTATTCACCTGATATCTGTCACCTGCCTTTCATTTGCTTGACTCTGCTTGGCCCCCAGTGGATCCATTGCATAGGGAGGCACAGGTCTGGAGCTGTGCATACCAATTGCAGGCACGCAGACCTGCGCAGCACCATCCTGTCCCAGTGCCACTGCTCCCGTCTAATGATGGGAACTTGCCCTTTCAGTTGCCCCTGCCATCTGCAGCAGCCTAGCAGTCAGGGGCAGCACAGAGAGACCTGTCCTGGTCCCCAGGTGACCAGTGGCCTGTGTCCATGGGGACACACAGTGAGTTACAGCACAGTGCCCCCTGCCATAACCTATGCCCCACTCCACACCTATGTGGCCAGGACTATGCAGGTTTGTGCATACTGCGTAGTGCTGGCATACCCTCAGCGCATAGCTGTCTGTGCAGCCAGGGGATCGGGCATGTATCCCCTATGCATCCATGTCATGAATGCCATGCGGACACCATTCTGTGGCATTCATGCACATGATGCCATCACACCCAGTTTAAGTGGGCACATTGGCATAGTGCATAGGGCCCATATGTAATAATTACAATGTTGCAAAAGCTATTAAAAGGGTGAGAAGAACTACGCTTGATGGCTTAGTGGTTAAGGTGCTCTCTTCTGCTTGGGAGACCATGGGTTCATGTCCTCCATCACCGATCCCAGCTGGCTGCAGCAGAAAGAAGAGAGTCATTTCCAAGGATATGCTCTCTACTGGGGTGACAGTCCTGTGCTCATCACAGAATGTCTGAACCCTAGTGGCCAAGGGAGAGGACAGATGTTCTGCAAGGAACCCCTCAGTTTCACCGGTGTCTTGAAGCAATGGCAGATGTGAGGGCCCATCAGTGGGAGGCCACAGAGGCACTGACATCAGGCCTCAGCTCCTCACTTGCATAGAACATGGAACAAACAGACAGTCTCAGCTGTGATGGGATCTGACCCCTTTGGGGTAACAGGGGAAAAGGCAGGTCATGGGTTGGATCAGGGGAGAAAATGCAAATGCCGGAAAATATAAAAAAATGCGATGAAGGCAATCATTTATGTTTAATCTTTTCCACTCTCATGCTTTAAAGAGAGTGCCAGTCCCTTCATATTTAACTAGAGTAGCTAAATGGTTTATTACGTTTACAAGAATCTAGCCTACACCATACTCAGGTTGTGTGAAGTGAGGGTTCAACTCTTTTTTTGTTTTTATTTCTTTTAATTTGTAAGTGTGGAGGCATGAGGCCAGGGCTCTTACATGACAGACATTCACAAACATTTTTAGGTCAACTGCCCATTCTATTTTTACTACAAAAATTAGAGAACATGACCGTCAGCTGATTTTGAAGTAATTGAGATCTCCCAGTCTGGCTATGTTTTAAGAAGAGAAAAGGCACAATCTGCTATTCATAAAGAAAACATGTAAACACACTGTATTGCATGTTCCCAAACTATACAGAGAAACAGAAGAATGCTTTGCTCAAGCTTTAAAGATAGCTATCCTTACGACTACAAGTCTTCCTCAAAATTCCTTGATAAATATGATGAATATTTTTAAGTACACATCTACCAATTTACACACTGCAATGTATTTCCTATGGTATTTACACATTTATGCCGCAGTCAAATAAGCTGATGTGGGCCAGCCCAGTGGTGTGGAGGGCTGAGCTGCTTTGCACCTAACTTCCTGCCATGCCGGCGACACAAGTTTGGGAATGAACTTGGATACTTGGATTGCCGGGGGACAGCTGGGGAGGGAGAAGATCTAGTGTCCATAGGACTGCTCTCCTCTTAGGAGGTGCTGAGGGTAGCTGTCTCAGCCCTTGGCTGCCCCCAGGTGGATGCCTGGGGACAGCACTGTGTCTGAGCACCGAGGAAGGGAGGAGTCACAGTTTTGTGATGTGCACGCACCTCCACTCATGCCTGCATGCTGCCGTGGCAGGGTTCAGGGGAGAACACAGAAACAATGGGGGCACAGGCTCCACGAAGTCCACCCACACCTCCCCAGTCCATGCCGCCACCTGAAACTACTGATCCACACTGAACAATTGGTCCAGGTGGGGGGAAGATGGCCTGCCTCATCCAGGCCCTGCCACTGGGAGCAAAGCTGTGTGGGGGGATCTGGATTGGGTAAATGCTGGGGGACGCAGTGGCCAGTCAGGGAAGAGGTGGGGAGGGGACCAAGCAGACCCACCTGGACCCCCAAGGGGAAAAAAGCATTATAGAAAAAAATAAGTTGATGTGATTTTTATTTGTGGTACATAGGAAGTGCCTCTAAAATGGGTGATAGATTCACTGTCACACATTCTGTGGCTGGAGTACTCAGGGTTTGACTCTCAGTTATTCCTTCCTCAACCCCTCCCTGTTTCCTCTGCAGAATGGCTTCTGTGTGATCTGGTCTCCTTTGACGTGAAGACTGCCTTCATAATTACATGGGATCATGTACAGCTACAAACGTGACTCTTTCCAAGACCCAGTAATAAGCTTGGGAGAACAGGGAGAGGCTAAACTTTAATGAAATTGGCATATTATGCATGTGTGGAAACTTTCATTGCATTCTAGCCATGTGGCATCCACAGAATTTTCCTTTTTGTCAGCTCTGTTGTGGGGAAGAAATAAAAAACTGAAACAAAAGTTGGAATTAACAAGGAAAATGCTATAGACCTCCCAAGGATACCTGGCTAGTTCCATAGCTGTCCCTCCTCCATTCCAGTCATTTCCCAGCCTCCACTCAATCTCCCCCATTCATCCATATGCAGATTCTTTAAAAATAATTTGCATGATCCTGGCATCCCATCTGGAGCGCTTTCTTCGGCATATTATACATACGGACCAATGGGGGTTTGTAACACAACAACAGACTATGGATAACATCAAATGTTCACTCTGTATCACTGAACATGCCAATAAAGAAAACGTTCCATATGTTTTGTTGAGCCTAGACACCCAAAAAGATTTTGATTGGGTGTTGTGGCTATTTTTGAAATACGCATTCCAGAATTTTCATTTCCCATAAATCTTTGCAACCTTTTTTGATCAGCTTTATAATGACCCACTGGCTGTAATAAAAGCAAATGGCACTTCCTTGGACTATTTCCCACTAACCAGGGGAACACTTCAAGGGTACTCCTTATTTCCACTGTTTTTTGCAGTCTATGTGGAACTCCTAGCATAATTACTGTGATAGACAGATTGGATTACGGGAATGAATAAAGCAGGGGCAGAACACTGTGTTGCAATTTTTGGAGATAACCTGTTGATCTACCTGTCAAACTCAGATAGTTCTCTTCCAAAATTATTTGACCTTTTAAGGGAGATGAAAGCTGTCTCCAGCTATTAATTGAATACTAATAAAACTCAGGTTCTTAAGTTATATGTATTTATTTAGTTTTTGTTAACCAGGTAGGTGCACTAGACAATTAAATGCCTATTTTCAGGGACGACTCAGAAGGTTGCAAGTGTTACACCCCCCCCAATAGTACTTAGTAACCAAAAATACTCAGGAATACAGATTTCCATGGACCTACACCATCTGTATAAACTTAACTACACTCCCCTCAATAATAGAATCAGGGAGGCTCTAGGTAAGTCGTCCCATTTACCCATCCCATTGATCCAACAATTAGAGGTGGTATGGATGACGGTATTATCACACTGCTCCTGTCTTTTCCATTTATTACCCTTCAAACACCAACATGCAAATTTCCAAACTTGGAGTAAAGCCATATCCTGTTTTATATGGAACAGCACATGTCCAAGGATAGCGTACACCACTCTACAGCTCCTGAAACCAAAGGGCCGGGGTTATTCCACAGGTAGGATAGACAAGGCTTGCATTTCAATTATCAGCACTATGGAAGTGGTACATTTAAAAGTGTTACGCAGCTGCAGCAGAAATACCACCTATGTGGTATTGACAACTGTAGGTACTTACACGTATGGTACTACTTGGGCAGCTGTCTGGAACTGGAATGGGACAGAGACACCATTTCCCATTTAATAGATTTTATAATACAAACTATAGGCATGCAGGTCCCATCACACTTCATCTCAAAAAGCTACCACATGCTGCAGCTGAGTAAACAAAAATTAACAGATAACATTAGAGAGAAATGGGAGAGAGAGAGAGATAGCTCTCTATGGGAAAGGGGCTGGCACACAGATTGTTTTCAGCAACACAAGATCATGTCTGGTTACCTATGACAGGAATTTGGGTGGAAAATGGTTATTACATTTTTTCAAACCCTTCAGATTACCGCAAAATGTGACCCTCAAAGGTGGGTGAACTGCTAGAGGGGCTGCTGACACACGCTGGACACCCATACTCATGTATTCTGGGAGTGCAGAATAATCAGACCTTTCTGAGTAATGTTAGAAAGGGCAATAAATGAACTTACTGCTGAATCTAGAACTCTAACAGTAGGGGCAGCCATATTTCTAATCGTCCCTTGGCATATTAAAGAATCGCTTTACAAAACAAAATTGGGTATTTGGCTTATGGTACCTACAAAAATGATAACAAGTAAATGCTTAACTCAGGACTGCCCACACGGTTGGAATGGGAGGATGTAATTCTGAGTATTTATACTATAGAAAACTTATCAAATAGTAGAATGGCTGGCTGGTATGGTTGATGGCTAACAGACCAGAGATATTCCATGATAAAGGATGTGAAGTATCCAAAATGCGTCAGGCTTCTGGCACTTTTAGCCTTTGAATAAATGTTTTTACTTGGAGACCTGTACCCTTGCTTACTTTAAGGTTTGTGTGTGCTCTGTCTTTGGTGTTTTGTATATTCCCATAAACAAGACATCGCATTGGGGAAAGGGGTTGGGGACCATTCACTTTCAGAGACATGTTAAGCCAAATAAATGCTGCAATATTGCTTATTCTGGCAACCTGAGATCAATAATTAGACCAGTCTTCAAAAGTTCACAGGCTGTACTGAATGACTGAGAGATTTAAATCCAGTTGCTATAGTTATTCTGTATTTAAGCGTGAGGATACGGGCTCCATATGTGGTTAGATGTAAGGCTCTTAAGTCCCATTACGTACATACCTATGTACAGTTATAAAAACAATTCTTGAATAAAATTTAATTTAAAAAAATAATTTGCTGGTCTCCTATCAATGTACCAGGAACCAACATCTTTTTAGAGATACCCATTTGCTGATGTGGTTTACCTCAGCCACAGACTGGGTGGGCCAAGCAGTCCTTTTCTGCTGAAAAATTCCACGTTTCTATGTTTCTCCACTCTGCTGAATAAACAGTAACACCTGACACCACACTATTGATCCTGTCATCAAATAATTGATTCCTTGAAATTAAGACACCAGTTTGAGAGGTTCACTCTTCTACTGCTAGAAAGTTTTTTTTAATTTCTAATAAAATTAAAAAACAAAGCAGGTTTTGACTACCTTCATTTGTTATATAAACAAATGAATAAAAAGTGTACTATACTTCACAATAATCCAACCGAAGGGGTATATTTAGATAATAAACTAAAGGCTTATTGTTTATGACCTCATTAGATCCCTTCAACAGAATTGGTTTCTTGTATGCCACACTTTTCCTTCTTTCCTTCTTTCTTTCTTTCCTTCTTCCTTTCTTCTTTCCTTCTTCCTTTCTTCCTTCCTTCCATCCTTCTTTCTTTCTTTCTTTCTTGTTTGTTGTAGGCCAGGCATGAGAGTTGTATGTCATGCATGCATTGTGTTTACTTCATTTGCTATTTATTCTGCCCACATATTCATAATTTAGTGCAGCTCTCAGAGAGGAAGTGGGTAGGTGCAGTATAGTGCAGGCCAATCAGGTGATTTGAGTGTATCTGAGAGCAGTTGCTATCGGGCCTAATTTTCTTTGTCTGATTTATTTCAATTTTTTAATTCACATAAACATCAGTGTTATTTGGTGAGGATATCAGAGACTGAGGGTGAGGGTGAGTCTAAAGTGGTATATTGCCTCTGCGACTGAGTCACTTTTTTACAGTCAGTAAGTGTCCTCTTGTTCATTACTGGTAACCTGGAGTCCATTTACACATATAAGTGTTCAGTTGGTCACCCATTTCTAAATTTAGTGGTCTATTACCCACCTGGGGATTAGTCAATCATTCAGAGGACCAACAAGCACTAAAGTTATTCTATTTAATATACATTTGTGCAAAGAAAACTAGTATAACTACAGTGCATGCCATCTGTATGCACATTGGATATATGCACATTTCGGTTATATGCACAAAAGTGGCATGTCCCAGCCCCAATCCTATGCATTTAATGATAAAAAAATCTCTTTGTATGCACACCAATTTTGGTTGTATACAAACATTTTCTTCCAGACAGTGGGCAGCATTTTCAAAGAATGGCGCCAAGCTCTGTGCCATGGCACTTAGGTTCTGCTGGTGCGCCAAAGTCATTCACCACAGCTGCACCTGATTTTGCAACCTCGCATGCAGTTGTGACAGTTTCCACTATTTATGGCAGCTTGTGCCAAATATCTGGCTCAAGCTCCGTGAAAAAGGCCCTCGGGATTGCTACAAGCTAGACCACAAAAACTTAGTCTAACATGCAGAAATCACCACACGAAACAGAAAATCCTGACCGCCAGCCAGAAGAATGCCATAAGCCCCGCACTCCATATGTTTGGCACACCTGGGGCTTCAGGCATTCTTGCCATTTTGAAAATCCTGCCTAGGGGCTCCACATACATTAGCACTGTCGATCACACCTGTAAAACAGGTGCTCACCGTGCTGCCAGTGGATATAATACATGAAAGTACTAGTCAATGCCAACCTGTCTGTTTGTCAAAGCCAGCAGCCATGGAGAAAACAAATCACTTAGATAGTTCAGAGTGTGAAATATTTTATGGTTTGGTATGTTTTAACTGAGTCTGATACATTTGATAAGGTAAAAGTGAGTAATAAGTGAGGAATGTGCTCTATTGAGTGGCCCCATTGATTTCAGTACAGTTTTGGTTGTATGTCATTTCGGATGTTTGCACAAATATGGGATGGCCCAAGCATGTGCATACATCAGGAATTGATTGTACATCGTGACTAAGAGGAAAACCAGTTTCTTTGGAAATGAGGGTGATCAGCAGTAATACTGCAGCACATGACACCGATGACCCAAGTTTGGGCATGGGCTTGAGTCATCAGAGAGTCAGTCAGGGAGATGAACTGAGCACCTCAGAGGCTGTTCTCCACCTCATGGAGGGAGGGTGGATGTACTCCACCATGCTACTGCCATCTGGGTGACCACAGCTGGCAAGGCAAATGGAACTGCAGATGCAGGTAGGATGCCAACATGCTCCAATGTGTTATGCATGTTGGGATTGCTTTTGGTATCCTACAGGTGGCAGAGCTATGAAAACCAGAACAAATGACCAGATGCTGTGGGAGAACATCTGCCCATCACAGTATGGCCCCCCCTTCCCTGATGCTGACCATGTCACTCTCTTCTCTGAAGCTTCTGCTCAGTGCCCATCAGGTGTAGTGCCCTCTCTTGTTGGCCCCACCCTGGGGTGTAAGCTAGGCAGTCTAGGAGGTGAGGTTAGCCCCAGAGAAGGTGTGTGAGGGGGATGATGTGGAGGTTGGACTGATAGGGGGTGGCTGCCACAGCAGGGGGAAAAGCATGTTAAATTAAAAAAAGAAAATGGGGGAGATTACACGTAGGTGATATGATACTGCACTATACTATGGTACATTAAAGTGTTTACATATATTTTATAGCTTAAAAGTTAGCTTCACTGCTCACTTTTTTATGTTCATATTTATTTATTTGAAATGACTGCAACTGGGATAACCCCATGAAATGTAGCATCTTATTTTTATGGAGATCCTGGAGAGGATAGCAGTGGTCAACAAACTACCATAGCCCAGCTGGAGTAGTTATATACATGATAAAATATATAAGAAAAAAAGCTGTAAAGGCAAGTACATCCAAACAAGCTAATGGGGGGGGGGTACATTACAGTAAATACAAAAAAAACAAGGTATACAACATGATAAGGTTGGGAAGAGGGGGACACAGGACAAAAACAAACAGAAGGGCTTCAAAGGTTACAGGAAAGACTGGACCTGAACACATGCAAGCTACAAGCGTTCCTGAACTGCGGAGGACGTTTGCTTCAGTTGTATGGTGCTAAAAATGTGGAGCCCTTTCTACTAAATGTGTGATTTATCCTGGTAATTAAGATGGTAAATTCTGCTGTTAAATGGAGTGAGTAGGAGTTGCTTGACTGCATGAGGTGAGAATGGATATCATGAGGAACTTTTTCTTGTACACAGTTGCGCAACAAAGAAAGCCAATGGTAGTCACACTTGCTTGAGCGACTTGGCCAGTTAAGTCGGTCCAGGCACAGAGCAAACAATGATGGGTAGGCATCCCACAGGAGAAGATGAAACTGCACAGTTTGTTGTAAAATGCAATCCAGGGCCAGCAGCGTAGTTTTGTTCACACAGCGATAAATAATGTTTCCACAGGCGAATGACTTGATGGGAGCAGAAAGTGGGAGAGTACATGTTTATCATGTGAGTACTGAGACGTACTGAGCGTGCAGGAACGTAATGTAAATTGTACTTGGGCACTGTGGTTGTTGAAATGTGATCAATGTGCTTACTGTATGTACAGTATGTGATAAATTGAGCCAGACTGCTAGATATTTGAATATGCTGAATTGCTTAATAGAGTTATTCATATGGATTTTCAAGTGGAGTCATGTTTAATACTTTTTATTTGGTTTCTTCTCTTTTTTACAATGAAAAAGTATGAACAGCCACACACGATGTCTTCCATGATAAAGTTTCTTTTATTTTTCAAATGAGATCCTCCTGTGCCCAGTGATTCACCTGTAGGGCTTTCTCAGGGGAGAGGATCTATGTATAAACATAATAATTATGAACCAGAGGTAGGCGCTTTTAAATCTATGCTCCACCTACACCTCACAGCACAAAGTAAATGTGACTGTCTTCACTAGAGTCCAGTGCCATTCCCCGGCCTATTGGCGCTTGCAAATCTCCCCCCCACACACACTTTTGCTTCTCTACTTTATCCTCTCCATTGATTTGCCTTCCTACCTTTTCCCACCCCTTGTTGCTCCCACCTCTCTCTCCTTAACTTTCACTGCCCCTCCCCCTGACACTTTCACCTTTATGAACCCTGCTCAGCTCGCACAAATGACAATGTCTGTTTTGGAAGACACTCTTGTAAGCTGATTTCATAGATGTGTGACAGCATAAAAGTACCAACAAGGCCCACCGAATCTGCCCATTTGTCCAGCTATCTGCTTGGACCTGCGCCCCCCCCACCCTCAACACTCCCCTGTGTTTTTCCCATGTCCTTTTGAATCCCTCCACTGTTTCTTCTCCAACAACCACATCCGGAAGTCTGTTCCACTTATTCACCACCCTCTCTGTGAAATAGTACTTCCTAATGTTACCCATGAACTGCCCCCCTCCACCTGCAGGCCATGCCCCCTCATCCTCTGATTTTCCTTAATCTGGAAGATGCTTTCCACCGGCACCCTGTTAATACCCTTAAGGTACTTGAAGATATATTTGTTTTGTAATAACTGGCACGTCTTTTTTCCCATAGGAAAACTAACACATAATTCGACGTTATAACCTGTGAGTTATAATGGCAAGCACGTGACACATCCTGCTTTCCCCCTAACTCGCGCTGCTCTTATGCGCACATTCGCACAGGAAAAACACCTCTCACAGAAATCCTGTTACAGCTTGATCACGGTGGGCAAGCCAAAGGCACTGTAATAAAAGTAAGTTACCACAGTTCATATTTTGCAGTCTAAATACCGATCTGTCATTCACAAACAGTTTAAAAAATAGGCACTTATTAAAATGTCACAGAGATTTGATATAAAAAACCGCAGCTCTGAACACTGACTTTCTCTTTTACTTTTACCCGCAGTTTGGACTCCTGATTTCACCTTTCAGTAGCAGGACATTCGCAAGATAAAATAAAATGTTTTAAGTTAAAAAGATAAAAGCTATTTTTTCTGCACTTTTACTGTTTCACAGCAGATACACCAATGTTATTTTCAAGTGTTTCTTCAATAAAAATACTTCCTGGCAACCATGGCTACAAATCTTTCTTTGACTGTGTGGCAAAAAAAGACGTGTCAGCAGTTACATAAAACAATACATGGGGTCGACTGCATAATGAGAAATTATGTGCACCCGAGGTGTGGGATGCTACATAAACCCTGAGGGTGAAAATAGTTGAAAAAAAATGTTGGGAGGGCATGGGAACTATAAAAAATACACAGTGAAGCTCATCAGCTCCCAATGAGCAAGATACATGTTTGGGTGTCTGAAGAAGACATCCCTGGGCAGAGTTATGGCAGTTTGTTGTGTGAAAAAAGAGAAAACAAGATGGCGGCTCACGAAAAAGAAATTTTTTCTGGTGACAAAGGATTGGTCTCTCATGAAAAAGAATCCTTTTTCATGAGACCAAAATCCTTTTTCATTCCATTCCAGTATCCTGGAAAGTGAAATTCCCGTTGAAAATAATGGGACCTTAAAAATGCAATAACTTTTGAACGGCACACTGTCTGTGCACAGAGCGATGAGAAAAAAGTGCAAAAGGGGTGAATTTTAAGTTTTGTACATGATCCGAATCTCAGAATCCGCACAACCAACTGGAATGAAACTCTGTACATCAAGTGATATACCCCATAAGACAGCACATGCCAAATTTTGTACAAATCTGTTCAACAGTTGCAAAGTTACTATATTATATATTATATCAGTGTGTAAGAATGGAGACAAAGCACTGGTATCTAACTACAGGCCAATATCTATTCTCTCCCCTCTATCCAAAGCGCTGGAGAAAATTGTGGCAAACCAACTCACAGAATACCTAAACAAGTACAATCTGCTCTGCTCAAACCAACATGGCTTCTGGCAAAAACACAGTGCCACCACTGCATTGCTTGCATACTCTGATTACACACACAAGGCACTAGATGAAGGTAAATTAGTGGGGTCCATCTTCAATGACCTCACCAAAGCCTTCGATACCATCAACCACCCTCTACTGATATCCCAGCTCCAAGACTGGGAGTGGCACCAAACGCCCTAAATTGGTTCAGTGATTACCTATCACAAAGGAGTCAGCGAGTCAAAATCGGACCGACTTTATCCAGCTCCAGAGGGGTACTTCTAGGAGTTCGTCAGGGATCAATCCTTGGTTCCTTGCTTTTCAGCCTCTTTGTTAATGAACTGCCCATGGCCTGTGACACCAATCTCATCCTGTATGTGGACGATGATGTGCTGCTGTGTAGTGGCTCCTCCCAGGCAGTATTACAAACAGAACTACAGACCTTCTTTAACAAACTCAAGGACTGGTTCTGTAGGAAAAGGCTGCTACTGAACTACAAGAAAACCAAGGCCGTACTCCATTCCAGCCATTACAATAAATGCAGGCTCCCCCCCCCACTATTACCAATAATGCTGGTAAGCAGATTGAGTAGGTACAATCATTTAAGTACCTTGGGGTCACCGTTGATGACTCTGTCACATATACGAACCATGTTGACTCCCTTGTCAGATCAGTAAATACAAAGATTGGAGTCCTCTACAGACATAAGAAATCCCTCACTCTGGAAGCACTCCGAATCTCAGTCTCCAGCTCAATACTCCCCACGATAGACTACGGGCTTGTGGTCTATGGCGCTGCAACTGACACTGCACTCAACAGGATCCAAATTGCATTAAATGAGGCATGCTGCCTGACCCTGTGTGTAGACCATTACACTCACGCTTGCACCCTATATGAGAGCACTCACTGGCTTAACCTAAAAGACAGGCTCAAATATCAAACCTGTCTACTGGGTAAAAAGGCACTCCTCAGAAAAACACCACCCTGCATAGAAAACCCGCTCAAGGCCTCTCTCTCATCCCATATCACCAGAAGGAAGAAGAAAGGAGCAATGTCCATCCCATTCTGGCGAACCTCACTTGGGCAGTGTACTTTCCCCTACCGAGCCCCCCTCTGGCTAAATGAACTCCCACAGAAACTACAAACACACAGCCTGCCACAGTTCAAAACAGGCCTCAAACAGCACATACAGACTAGCTCACAATGCACATGTTCTTCAGGCCAAACTTGAAAGACTAACCCACCCCCACCGTTAAAACGCAGCACTGACACTGAAAAGATTTTCCCTCAACCTAGCCTTGCCAGGAGCACTAGTAAACTACTAGTCCTCCTATTCAGGCTCTGCGTACTGCTCCCAACCCCCCCCCCACCTTTTCAGCCATAGTCTATCTATAGACTGCTGAGGTTTCTAGGGCTGATTCACCCCTAGAGTCTTCCAAGACATAACCAAATTTCCTCTTACATTACATTTGTCTCCCACTACTTGGAAATAAATCTCATACTACTCTTTAATCTGCCTAATGTGCTGAACCCAGTAATAACTATATTTGTTCTGAAATCTGTAACTACTGTATTTGTGCTAAATCCAGTAACAACTGTATGTGTTCTGAAATCTGTAAACTACTGTGCTGGTGTTTTGTATTATTTGTCCTCCCCGACGTCGAACCTTTGTAACTGAATTTGTTCTGAAATCTGTAACTACTGTACTGGTGTTTGCCACCCTGATGTGGAACCTTTGTAAAAGAGCTCACGCTCAAAGGTCTTCTGAAAACTCATAAATAAATAAATAAATATTAAAGTACAAAATTTGAGGTTTAACAATGAAGTGCCTACTCAGCCCTAACCGAGAGAGAGAGAGAGAGAGAGAGAGAGAGAGAGAGAGAGAGTGAGAGAAAGAGAGAATAAAGTATGGTGAAGTGTTGTATATGAGGAAATAATACAAGCAAGGGGTTGAACAAGCCATAAAGTCAGGAGCCTTTATGATCTTGTTCAACCTCGAGATGGTATTATTTCCTTACATAGGACATTGCCATCTTTTTTTTTTATATATTACATTAGGTTGGTCAGTTTTGCTTTAAGATAAAGTGCGCTGTTTTTTTTTGCATAGCTTGTTTAGTGTAATTTCTTAAGTTATAGTGTTTTTGTAGCCTCTAGTGTTCCCTACAGTGTTTATTTATTTAAAAAGTTTCACCAGGAAAGACTTACTGAACAGACATGCTCGTTTCCAGATGCATCCTGGGGAGAGGGGAAAGGATACAACAAAAAGTAAAGCAGCAAAATCAAAACAGTGCATAATGGAAATATAATACAAACTTACATAGTATGAATAAAAATAGATAACAATACATTTAAATAAACAACAACGACAAGAAAGGTGCTAGGAGACTAATAAAAAGACAAAAACAAACAGTTTAATATCTAATATAGGAAGGTACTAATCTGCAAATGAGTGCAGAAGCAAATATGGTAATGGTAAAAAAGTAAACATTAAACACAGCTACAGGAAGGGGGGAAATGGTCCTTGAGGAGGGAGTTGAGGATATCCGGGGAAGCAACATTTGTTGGTAGTGTTGTTCCATACTGTAAGGCATTTGAAATTCTGCATAGTTTTGTCCCTTTAAGGTTTCCATAGTGCAGTAGCCTTGTTTATGAGGAAGGATGGTTCAACCGTTTTTCCTTTAGTGTGTTTGAAGACTGCATCATGGAAGGAAGCCAGGGAAATATTTGGTGAGTGTTTCAGCAGGCCTGTTTTACACAGTTAGGAAAATGGAGCACAGCATATGAATATTTGGTGAGTGATTCAGTAGGCCTGTTTTATACAATTAGGAAAATGGACCAGAGCATGTGAAATGTGTGTTTTACATGGTTAGGAAAATGGAGCACAGCATGTGAAATGTTTGGAAAGTGTTTAGGAGGCTTTTGTTTTATATAGTTTAACTTTGATTTCTATGTGTAGTTGTTAATTTGGCAAGTTATATGGAGGGACGAGTAAAAGTGGTTCGTATTGATTTGAGAGGACTGTTTTTTTGCAGGGGCTGTAGTTGGAGAGGCTGTTAGGGCTGTAATGTGGGTGGTTAGTAGGTTTCTGTTCCATGTGTTATTCTGGTGATTGTTACAGATGTTAATAGTTGTGTAATAATGTATATTTTTAGTCCACATTTGTAATAGTAATAGAGTGTTAGTTTTAATGTAATAGAGTGTTGTAATTATATAATGTTAGTTAATTACCATCCTAGATGGTGAAATATATGATGATTTTTATAATGGGGGCAAGGGCCCAACCATCTGTTACAACCTATTTTACTACCTCAGTATGCATGACCGTCGGAGGCTCCACTTCACCCACTCCAAAATTACTGATTACCTTGCCAGACTTAAGCTGGCCCTGGGGGGGATGTTGAACTAAACCCCGGTCCCCACTCCTCAAACCTTACTCTCAGTGACCCTGCCAACCCTCTCTGGACCAATACTAGGGGTCTCAAGCTGGTACATGTGAACATTGGCAGCCTTAGGCACAAAGTCCAAGACCTAGAGGCATGGACAGCACTGTACAAACCTGATGTACTAGCGGTGACTGAGACCTGGCTCAAGCCTCAGCTCCTCCCTCATGAAGTCGACTTGGTTGGCTATCATGCTTTTTGAAAGGATAGAGCAGGGAAAAAAGGCGATGGGGTTCTCATCTATGTCAGCACAATCTTAAATGCTACGCAGCTTGATCACACCCCCCTTTGTAACTCGGTAAGCGAGATCCTATTTGTTAAAGCGCTCCTCAGCGATACCAAACCCCTGTATATAGGGTGTGCCTACCTTCCGCCCCTGTCGGCCGCCCCTTGCCTCGAATCCCTAACCCATGCCATGGTGGAGCACTCTCTGGGGATATGATCCTCCATGGCAATTTCAATTTGAACTGGCTTGTCCTGGGGACTTTCTTTAACAAGAATCCAATGCTGGACTCCAACCTGACCCAAGTCATTGACCTGCCTACTAGGCATAACGCTAAGTCTGGCAATCATTCTTTACTTGACTGGGCACTAGTTTCCTGCTTGGACTGGATATTGTCTGCCGGGAACATGGCTGACTCTCTGAGTGATCACTCACCAATTTTCTGTACCTGGTCTAACAAGCCTCCTAAACTTGTTCCCAGGGCAATAGAAGCCAGGAACTTTAGTAAGCTCATACCAGCAAACTTCTGCTTTGACTTGTGATCCATGGGCTGGGGTCTTATAGTCTCTCTCCCCACACTGGATGAGGTGCTTGACTACTTCACCAACTCATTTCTGTCCATGGCCAATCTGCATGCCCCTCGAAAGAAACTATGGGAACAGGGCAAGTGCCATAAATGACTTAGCCCTGGCCTCAAGTGAAGTATGCTGCTCAATGACAGGGCCTGGGGACTTTACAAATCCTTGGGCAGCAGATCTGACTGGGAGAAGTACAGGGAGCTGAAGAACCAATGCAAGAAAGCTTAAAAGCTCGCAAAGTCCAAGTACTTGTGTGATCTCCAGACTAGTCACTTACGTGACCCTAAGAAATTCTAGGGTCACATTAACCTGCTTCTCAAGGGTGCCACTAATGCACAAGAAGGTGCAGTCCTGGTTGGGAATATCTTGACCAATGACCCCTCTGCAGTAGCAGAGGCCTTCTGTGCTTCCTTCTCCAACCCAGGTGGGCTCTCTCCCCCGGTCCTCTCTGTGATCCCTTGCAACAGCAATGCAGATTGGGAGCTTCCTTTGCCCCAGTTCCACCTGAAATTGGTCAAACCTACAGAGGGACTTCCCCTTTTGCTCAAAATAAACCCTAACTCCTCCCCGGGCCATGACCTGCTTGAACCGAGGCTGCTGAGGGTCGCTGCCCCTGCAATCGCCTACCCTGTCACCTTGCTTATCAACAGGTCCCTCCTTGAAGAAACTGTCCCAAGTAAATGGAAGGTAGTGACCATTGTCCCTGTCCATAAAAAAGGACCCAAGGACAAAGTGGGGAACTAAAGGCCACTCTCCATACTCTTCCCTCTCAGGAAAGTGCAGGAGAGACTGGTATACAATCAACTGCAGGACTATCTAGAGCGGCACTTACTCCTAGCTGACGTACAACATGGCTTTAGAAAAGGTCATGGCACCGACACTGCTCTAATCTGACTTACATCTGACATTCTCAATGCCAAGGACCGGGGCTCCCTGACGGGGGCTCTATTCATCGACCTGTCCAAGGCATTTGACTTGGTCTGCCACAAACTTCTCCTCGCTAAACTCCACCGACTAGGACTGGATGCGCACTCACTCTCCTGGTTTGAGAGCTACCTGATCAAGCAAACCCAAAAAGTTAGATGGAGAAGAACACAATCTAGCACTAGACCCATGGTCTCTGGGGTACCCCAGGGCACAATCCTGGGTCCCCTGCTATTCACCCTCTTTGTGAATGACATTAAGGGGGTCTGCGGGGTCAGCAACCTCATCCTCTATGCAGATGATACTGTTGTCTACTGTAGCGACCCGCTACCTAGCGTCATCTCTGCAAAGCTTTAGGCCAGTCTCTCTGCCCTTGAAGCTTGGTTCTCCTCCAACTCGCTTGTGCTGAATGAAGATAAAACTAAGGCTGTTCTGTTTGGGACCAGACGTCTGGGTACTGACAGATGTGAACTACTCCAGCTTAACACAGCCCAAGGGAAGAGAGTTGAGGTCATTGACAGGATCAAGTACCTTGGGATCCTCCTGGACCAGGAGCTGTCCTATAAACCCCACATCGACTCCCTACCCAGGTCCATCCACCAGAGGCTTGTACTCCTCTACTGACTGGGCAACTCTCTTACTAGTGAGGCACAGAGAGCCGTGGCCAACTGCACCCTTCTCCCCTCCATCTTATATGGGATTCCCCTGCTTCAGTTTCTCCGGGAGAAGGGACTAAGCAAACTTACCGTACTCTACCACAGGGTGGCATGCTTTGTTACTAACTCCTCCCCCAGAAGGCACCACTGTGAGGTCCTCCCGGACCTCCACTGGCCCTCCATATGGCACAAGCTGGCCTATCCCTCTGTTTGTTTGGCCTATAAATTCACCACCCTCAGCCCTCCTCCCCACCTGACAGGGCTGCTCACTCCTAAAGTGCAGTGGCATGCCTTGCGATCCTCGGCGGGCTGTCCCCTTGATATCCCTCGGATTCGCACTAACCATGGTAGGCGATCTTTTCAGTATACTGCTCCACACCTATGGAACACCCTCTCAGCACATCTGGTTGACAAGCCTACTCTCCAAGGGTTTAAGTCAGGCCTCAAAGTGTACTTTCTGGAACCTAGTCTCTGTGGTTGTAATCACTAGCCCCCTGCCTGGGCTTACTGACATGTTTGACTTGCCTCACTACTATTGCCATTTCTTTTCTCCCATGTAACTCTTATGCAAAACTTGATGAATGTACTGTGCACCTGTCTAATACCTTGTGAGCCTGCTGTTCCCCTGTTAAGTGCTTAATACCTGTTCCACTGCATGTATCCACTGTAACTATTGTATATTAATTCCAATGTACGTAATTGCTGTAACTAATTCTGGGTCGCCCCTGAAAAAGGGACTTCTGGTCTCAGTGGGTTTACCCGGTCACCAAAATCTAAACAAATAAATCTAATACATATATATATATATATATATATATACACACACACACACACATATGTATATATAATAATCTACCACCTGCCAGCCTGCCGATGCAGCAGCAGCACTACTGCTTGAGACACCAGTGACCTGGGTTTGGTAGCGAGCCTGGGTTGCTGGAGGGCTGGCTGGGGGGAGAAAGATTGACTACCCAGAGGGCTGCTCTCTTTCTTTGGGGTGGGTGGACTGCAGACTCACTGCAATACCACCACCTGGGTGACCACAGGTGGTGGTGCAGTCAAGATGGCAGAATCAAGGGAGGGCAGATGTCAGCTGAGGGGCTGGAGCACAGGCAAATCCCAGTGTGCCTTTGTCTCCTGGGTCCTTCCATGTGTGCTGGCACCTGTAGGGTTGGGGACCTGAAAAATTGAAAAAACACTCCATGTCAGCCCCTGGAGATGGGGCTCCAGCACCGGAGACCAGAGATCTGGAGAGAAGCCCCACGGTCCACCCATCATTCAAGGTCTGGGAAGGTTTAGGGGGAGTTTCCCTCTTACCCTGCTTGGGGGGGTTGTCCATGTGTCTGAGGTCAATGGGTGGGACTCGAGGTGTGTGGAAGCCCCCATGATCTCTGGTGGAACTCTACCAGATGCCTTGGGACCCCGGAGGAGAGGAGCCAGCGTGGTGTAGAAGGGGGTACAAAAAGTAAGTAAAAAAATTAAAGATAATCTCCCACTAAATATATGCTTTAAATCACTTAGCAGTTCCTGATCCTAGTGGCATCATTTGAGCAGAAGACTACTATAGTGATTAAACAGACTTCACATATTCCCACATTAACAATTATTTAAATAAATGTAAACAGGGTTTATGTCCCCTTTAAAACACATTGATGTTAATTCTGCATGCAAGCCTGTATCATTATGATAAAACATAATTGAGAAATGAAGTCCATTTTCTTGTATATTTTATTTATTGCATTTTAAAAATAATACATTTTCACAGAATTCCATTGCATAAGACAGAATTGATTTAGACATACATCCTCCAGGCACATCACAGTAGGATGAAACACATATGCATAGCAGTTACACATAAGGGAGTATTCCGGCCATATATTAGAAGCGTAACTGCTACATCTCTTTAGCAGTAATCAGAAAGCCTTCTGTGCCACAAGCCATGGACAAAATCCAGAAATATTGCCCAATATGGAGAGAAGTGCCAGCTAGGGCCGTAGTGGTTAAAGTCTCAAATGTATGGAAACCATATAGCGAGCATGCTCAGAGTTATAACCCCAGTAATCAGTCTTTCCCTTACATTATCAAAATATTCCAAGCTGCTATGGTAAACCTGTGAAATAAATTTGCCAACCAAACAGGTACCTCTTCTATAATGAATAAAAGAGTATTCCACACATATCTTTAATAATCTTACTAAACTCATCATTTGTCCCAAAAACGTTATACTGTAAGTCAAACATTTAGCAGTTAGAAAAAAATTTCCTCCCTCCCATAACAACAGGTACAAACTCCGATTACAGTATAAGGTGAACCTCATAATCTAGATAACTGAACAGAATAGCACTTACTGTCTCCAGGGTCTGAGAAGCCTGGGGCAACAACAACATTGTACTCTCCCCAGCAGAGCATCTAGAAGGAAAGAGTGTGCCTTATAGTGGCTGCCATCTTAGTAGTTTCTCCCATTAGTAGCACAGTATTGTACCGAATTACTCACCACCCACCCCAAGCAAATATAATCCCCAAATGTGCCACGTTCCCTAAGCACAAGTCTTCAGAATTGCAAGTTTGCAACCTTAAGCAAAAAAGCAAATATCAAACTAGGATATATGAAAGTTCATAATACTTATGTTTAGATATTCATTTCTGCAGACAAACCTCATCTCCACTGGAACCAAACTCCGATTTGATTTTTGCAGGAACTTCCCCACATCCAATAGGTTGCTAAACAAATAGGTTTTCCTGGCATGGACCACTCTCAGTTTTGCAGGCATCTGACACGTATGGGTGATGCTGAACTCTCAAAGGCCTATCTTGATGGCATCAAATTCTTTCCATCTCTCCCTAGTAGCAAAGCTCAAATGGAGGAAAAAAGAGCAGTTTATCTCCAGATGACAGCTGGATTTGGGCAAGGGATTTGGCTGCTTGCAAAATGCATTCTCATTTCACTGAATCCCCTGTGACCAGAAGCATAGTTCTTGGACCCCAGGTCGGAGCCTGCCAATGCCTTGGGGCTATCTGGTATGCCTTTAGCAGTTGTATCGGGGCATCAGTCTGGAGAATGAATGTAATGAAGGATTGAATAGGAGATATAATATCTTGCGTCTCAAACTCTTCAGGCAGGACAAGCAGTCTCACGTTCCCAGCTCTGGCCATGTTCTCCATATGCTCCTGCCTCAGGGCCGTTGCCAGGATTTTCACAAGGGTGGGCTCTTTTTATGTAGTTTGCAACTTTTTAAACAAAGTTGTGGGTCATAGGGCCGCTAGTACTCCGGAAGCCATGGAATCCTAGAATTGCTCTGTGGTGCATTTTGTGGCTTGTTTTGAAGCTAAAGAAGTCGTATCTGAGATCTCCTACACTTCTTGCTCTAAACAAAATTATTATCTGGCTGGCTGCAGGGTGAATACTTATGTATTCAGTACCGGAGGGCAGCAAGATGCTGTTAATGTAATATACCTAAGACATTGTCTCAGATATATTATGTTGTTAGTTTTAATATCTGCAGCTGTATCTACTGGTGTGTAGGAAAGGGGTCTGGGGGCTGCTTGGCCTCAGAAGCTTTGGGGTACTAGATAATCTGTGGCTAATTTTGTAGATTATTTTAAATCAGAATAACGCATCTGTGAGCTCCCATCCATCTCCTGCTCTAAGGACAATTATTACCATATGGGTAGCTCGGATTGTGCATGCCTCTGTGTGTGTGTGTGTATTTATAAAATGGGAAGCAAAGTAAATAACAAATCCAGCATTCTGATTGTATAAAACACATCACATAACCATGCATCTGTCAGAGTGGGACAGCACACCTGCACTTTTACCCCCCTCCAAAACAATTTTGCCATTTTATAAGATAGATAACCCACTCTAGGATGTGCAGTTGCGCTCTGATATACTCACACTATGGGTGGTTGATGCACTCGGCCTGTGGACTCATGCTTAACAACGCACACCAAGGCATGCATATATCAGAGCACGACTGCACACCTTAGAGTAGGTTATCTATTACATATGTAGATATATAGATAGATATATATATATAAAGAGAGCAAATGCTAATGCACTGAACCTCAGTACAGAGTCTGCAGCTGGTTTTGGCTGGGTATTGTACGCTGCTAACTTACTGCAGTGCTGGCTTGCTACTAGGGCAGGGGTCTGGTTCTGATAGGCCCCAGAAACCATGGGCTATGGTATGCTCAGTGGTGCACTTTTGTGACTTATTTTAAGTCTAAATAACTCATATCTGAACTCTCTCTACCCCTTGTTGTTACCCCCATCATCCACAACTCAATATACCATTTAAGTAATTGAGTCAGTGCAACATGGCCTATAGCAAGGCTAGCAGGATGCTGGGATGTATTGGTAGGGGTACTGATAACAGCAGAAAGGAGGTAATACTTCCCATCTACAGATCCCTGATGAGGCCTCACCTAGAGTACTGTGCCCGGTTCTGGAGCCCTCATCTCAGAAAGGATAAGGATAGGTTGGAGACAGTGCAGCGCAGAGTAACTAAAACGATTCAGGGACAGCAGGGCAAATCCTATGAGGAGTGCCTCAAAACACTAAATATGTACTCACTGGAGACCAGAAGGGAGAGAGAAGATATGATAGAGATCTTCAAGTTCCTGAAATGAATTAAAGTGAACTACGGGGTACTATTTAGCCTGAGTACCAATTCTTGGTCACATAGACACTAATGAAAATTAACAGGAGGTAGGTTCAGGAGAGATGTGAGAAAGTACTACTTTATGGAAAAGGTGGTAGAACTTTGGAACAGTCTGTCAGGTGAAATGGTGGGTGTAAAAACAGTCAGAGGATTCAAGCAGGGCTAGGACATAATGAAGGGAATAGTGGTTACCAGATGCAACAGGACAAAGGAGGTGACTAGAAAGAGGACAGGGAGGGTTAGTACCCTGGAGAAATTGTAGGTTCCAGGGATTATAGGGAACTTGGGCAGACTGGATGGACCTCTGGTCTTTTTCTGTCATCATTGTCTATATTTCTATGTTTCTATTCCAGGCATCCTGCTTGGAAAAAAATCTGTAACATAAGTCTTAGTTCAATATAGAGTACTACAATTGTTGCCCCCACTTCATTCTCCAATGTGGTAGGTATGACAAAGGGAGTGAAGGGAAAGGTAATTTGACAGTGGCAGGGATTTTCAGTGCAAAGTTACCATCTCCTAAATGCCTACCCCCTCCACCCCCAACTCCACCCCACCATGTTTCCAAAAGTACAGTGGGTATGTTCAAAACAGCGAACTGTAGCAACAAATGTCATTCTACTGGCACATGGTCATCTGGAGGAAACACATCACAACTTATTTGATTTAATGGCATCTGGCACAGATGACACAGACCAAAGTGGTACTGAAAGTTCATGAAAATGGGACCACAGTGAAGACCTCTCTGAAGAGCACAATTAATGAGGTGGCAGTGCAGATCCCAGCCAGACCCTTCCAAACACTTGCATTGCCTTTCCACTGTGGTACCTCTTTTGCTTTACTTATGAAAAGTTAAAACAGGCATATGAAACATGACAACTTTGCTTTTTGTATAGAGGGGAATTTAAATAATTTATTTCTGCATTTTCAGCCCGCCACCTGAAAAGCTCTCCTGCCCAACTGCACAGCCTACCCCTTAATATACAGTTATTAAGGGACATATCTTCGGCAATAGTGACCAGCAAAATTTACCTGCCTGTGACTGATAATATTATAAGTAGAGGTCCTCTACTTCTTTTTTGCTCTCCTGGTGATGTCATCTCTGAACCTGCCACCATGTTCCATTTTCCTCCAATGCTAGCTGACAGTGTGAATTGTAGGCAGTGGCCATGCTGTATTGAGGTCACATTCACGATGTTGATGTGAGCTCCAATTGGCCAGCCAGTCATAAGGGGAGGGTGCAGAGAAAGACTCACAAAGCAGCTCCAGTCATCTTACTGGTACTGAGGGAGCTGACTGGCAGCAGAAGGAGGGAGGGGGTGCATGCAGAGAGAAAGTGCTGGGGCTCAGCATGTGTGCATTAGCACTCTGTAACAGTAAAACAATAAACTTAAATTATGAAACTTTTTACAAATAATGAAAAATAAAGGGAGTTTCAAAGGGGTTCTTTCAAACCAGACGAACCCCCCCGGCAACGGCTATATGCCTTAACTTAAAGCATTTATGTTCCCCGATAGGTGGTGTGGTCACTGTCACTGCCTTCCCAATTTTGGTTGCCTCCTGTAGATCTACACTATTTTTCAGGGTGCTCACCTTGGTGTAAAATGTGTCTAGCTTTTGTTCCATTGTTTAAAGTCAAAGGTCTAGTGGCTGGACAGCATTCAGAAACATCTGCAACGTGGGTTCCTCCAAGCTGGCAAATGCTCCAGGCCCTGTCACCGTCTTGAGCGTGACATTCTCTGTAGCCTTCTTCTTCCCTGGTCTCTGTTGGCACAGTTCCCTTCGGTCGGACCATTTTTTGATGTAGCATGCTGATTTTTGCCCGGTTTACAGTCTCTTACCTCCAGATTACACCTCCAAATGACAGCAGGACTTTGATCAATTTAAAAGAGTGAAAATATTAAAGTCCTTTTCACAGGCCAGCTTCAAGTTGACCTGAAAAACACATCTGGCCATGGTGGCTGCTGGCTGTGCCCTCCCGGTCCATTTAAAAAAAAAAAAATTTTATTTTTGGAATTTTAACATGCTATATTTACATAACAACATACGTTTAGGATAGATCAAGTCCATGTTATTTGCGCCGGCCCTGTGGCGCTGAGGGTTGAGGTGCTGGACATCACACCTTGCGTCACACTATGTTCGGGAACAGACTCTGGCCATCGGGAGTCAGCAGAAGGTTTGTGTGTCCAGAGGACTGCTCTCCTTCCCTGGAAGGGAGGGGGGACATGACCTCACCATTCTGGCCACCCCCAGTGGAGACTGGGAGTCCTCCCAGCAGTCAGGATCCATGTAATTGGGACCCGCCATGGTGGCTGTCCTGTGGGCATGTGGGGGGTGCGCACATACCATGCTGGATAGCATTGTACTGCAGGGCCAGTAGGGGGGAAGTAAAATGTAAGACAAAACCCTTCAGCCTGTGGATAGGCAAAAGCTCCACCTGGGACCAGCCGCACTCCTGCTGTCAGACCCACAGGACCAGGTGCTTCAGACTTTCAGATAGAGTACCAGGGCGGGTGACCCTGCCTTGGGGGGCTCAGAGCCAGGGGGATCGCTGGAGTGGAGTGGCCTGGCCCAGATGGGTTTCAGACTGGGAGGTAGAACTGGTTCCTGGGGGGAAGCTGGAGAGAGTTCCACAAGAGTCCCAGGGGAATAAATAATGTTAAAAAAAAGTCCATATTATTTCATCAGAGGAGGACAAGAAAAAATAAAGAAGGTAAACTTTCTATAAGGGTTCACACTTCATGCATATATATATATATATATATATATATATATATATATATATATTTTCTAGGCCTAATAGTAACTTTAACATACCAAAATTCAAACTCCAATAATGGCTGTACCAGGCTTAGTCCAGCTATATAGGACTATTAACAAACAGTTTATGTAAAGATCTGTAGATTAATTCTAAATAATCTTGTTTAAAACAGTTAACATGAAATCTATATTTTATTGACACAATCCGATTTAGGGAGTCAACCCGATGACATATCTTGAAGGGGCTAACTACCATAAACCTAAAGAAAAAGTTGCTTTTCATTAAGTTCATTGAGTTTCTATCTATTCCCCCCAGCATACATTTTTTTCCAGATTTTTTGCCAACATATGTTCAGTTTCTTCAGCAGCACAAGAAAGATCTCTATTGGAGCCTACTGGGGATTCACGTTCTCTGAATGAATCCTTCTCATACTGAGAATGAAGAAAATCTGAAATTGATCCACTTCAAAAAGTATGTACAGTTTTCCTTGATGACTACTCACTTTAGTAGGTGCAGCAGCTGAAAAGAGGCACCTAATTCCTAAATATCCTGCCAATAAGTCAGGAAACGCCTTCTACGCTGTTGTGTAGAGAAAGCAAAATCTGGGTAAATGTAAAATCTGTGACTTTTATACATCAAAGTACCTTTTATGTGAGAAAGACGAATAATTCTCTATTAGAATCAAAAGCAAAGGAGGGCTGGCCCAGTGGCACAGAGAGTTGAGGCACTGGACGTCACACCTCGAACCATGCCAGTGATCTGGGTTCGGGAACAGACTCGGAATGCTGGAGACTGGCAGGGGAAGGAGAGGATCAAGCGTCCAGAGGACTGCTGTCCTCTCCCGGGGTTGGTTAGGTGGGAAACCCTGCTCAGTAGTGGCCGCCGGTGGAGACCGGGGGCAGTACAGGTAGCGGCACAGGAGGGACAAACCAGAAAAAGTGAGAACACTGCTCCGGATTGGCCGGATGACGACACCCAGTTGAAGGCATGCCCAAAGACTTCCTACGGGGTCTGCCCCTGTCTCAGAAATGCTCGAGGCTGAGAAGAAAGAACAGTGTGTTGGGCTGTCCCCCAACGGTGCCTTCCTCCTCAGAGGAGAGGGAAGGGTAACGCTGAGCTACCTCGAGGTAGGCTGCAGATATGAGGCAGAAGGGCACCCAGGGAGGTTGGAGGGGTGCAGGGGATCCAGGATGCCTGAAGGAGTGGCGGATCCGGAGCCTGGAGGGGAGAAAATGGATAACTCAAAAAAAAAAAGGCAAAGGAGATAAGAAATGTTATTTTTTGATCCAGGTCAGACACGGATTGTAGTTTCATATTTAAATTTGTAATGGCAGTGGATTTTGGATTTGTGATTCTCTTCTTTGGCAAATGAAATGCTTTAGTGAGAAATGGTGGGTTAACAGGTGGTAACTCATAGATAGTAATACATATGTCTTTTATCATGTCTCTTATCATTTCAAAATCTGACTCGCTTTGTAGGAATGCCCACAATTCTTAGATTCTTGTACGTGACCTGATTTTTTAAGTTTTCCACTTTCCTCTGTACAGAATAATTTTCTTTCACAATAGCAGCTGTTGTTGCCTCCAATGCCTTGGTTCTGTTGTCAAAAGCATGTGTTGTTTCGACGTTTTGTTTTATTTGTGAAGTTAGGATAGCAATATTTTCTTTGTTTTGGTTTACCTCATTTAGTGCTTTATAACATCAGCCACGTCTCTCTAGTGGAAGCAGTCAGTATTCAGTCAATAGACTGTCCTGGAGAATCCAGGATGTAATGTTTTTCTTCTTGTTCTACAGTATTATCCAGTTTTGATGCTGTTTTTAATAATGAAGTATCAGATAGCTGCTCTGGACTAGTTGCAATTTTCTCCTATTTTTGCGGTACGAGTTCCTTGCTCTCTATCTCGCTTTCGCTCACAGCATTATAAGAGTGATGGCTTACCTCAGCCTGCTTGTTCACATACTTGTTTGCACCTCTGCACTGCTGGTTTTGACTGTAATCTTTACCTTTTTGGTATGCTGAAACAGTCCGCTCAGAGAGCTTGCTGATGGGTTGCTGGACTGGTCTGGTAAAGACTTTTGTTTGGAGGTCATCAAATGTAGAACTGATCTGGGAGAACCCCCAGATTTCCAGCTTCCAGCACGGCTGGTAGTTGGCAGAAAACATTTTTCAAGTGGATGGATCCTCGGAGAGGAATAATCTTCAGAGGATGAGGAAGATCTGTTTTTCCTCTTTTCTGATGTGATAATTGAATTCCATATGGTAAGCGCTAAAACACTTTTATCAACGATCTCTGAAATGTTGAGAGTGCACCTCAACAGATTGCTGCAGTGTCAACCATCTTGCCTCCTCCCCATCAGATCATGAAGTTCATTTTTAAAGTTTTTCTAAAATATCTGGTAGCAGTTTTGTGTAACATATTAGTTACACGTAAATCCATATTATAGCATGGTGTAGCATAACGTAGCATAGTATCAATTACATGTAAACTCCTTGTCACCAACCCTCAGTGCTGCTATAATATTTTTGAAATACTACTATATAACGGACACTTATAGACAGTGTTTCTCATGGAAAGTATGTGCTAAGCTATTGGAAGAGGGACTACACAAATTCTGGCTACCGTGGTACAGATTGCCATATAGTGTACTATCTACCTTACCATTCTGTAAAATGTCTCTTCAGAACATAGTAACAATATCATTTAACATCAGAAGGGACTTTAAGTTCACCATGCCCCCCCTTCAAAACAGGGAAACTATAATAAGTATGCTGTAAAAACGTAGACCACGTTAAATATCAAGTCTTCATTGAATCTGGTTTTGTTGTGATTCATTAATAAACACAACTAATTGCTGTAAATGTGGAGCTGCTAACTTTCTCAAGGATGAACCTCAAAGATATCAGTTGCAAACTCTCGGGAAAAAGTATACTTGGTTTATGACCTAAGAGCATGCTAGACAAAAGAGGGTGACCTGACCTGGGAGGATGTAGGAGACCAGTAGAGATGAAAGCTACATTATATTAAGCCCTGAGAAGTACTGGTGCAGTGTCCAACCTGTTACAAATTACATTTCTATGTCATTATGACACATCTTTACGATAACTTACACAAATGGTTGGTGGCATCGCAAAAATAGATCTTGATGCGGTATGACTAGCACTAAACTGGTTTCTCATTTAATGCCAGCCTCCTTTTTTGCAGATATTCTGGTTCCCCTAGTGCCAGACCTGCTATCCTTCTTCACTGTATGGTTTATTTGTGCCTGCTCAGAGTTTTGTATTACGCTGCTTGTCTAAATGCACCTTTGGCATGTTGAATCACTTTCTCCCTCTCTCTCTCTCTCTCTCTCTCTCTCTCTGTCTCTGTCTCTCCCTCTCTTCCTCCTTCTGTCCCTCCCTCTCCCCTCCTCTCTCTCTCTTCTCTCTAGTCTTTAATAAGAGCAAAGAATGAGCGATCAATGCCTTCTCTTGGTGATGGGAATTTTTTTTTAATTTGCCTCCTTCACTGGGGGGGGCTTCTATTTTCTTGTTTGTACCCTCTAAGCTGGAAAGCCACCAGTTTCTATATCGCGCTGTTGTCAAGACACACCCAATCTCTTCTTCTGGATCGACCACATCTCAGCACCACATCAAGACAGCGCCAGATTTCAGCGACTGTCATTTACAGTGACCTGTCTGTTTCTGCAGAGGGCTGTGCCCCACCCCTTACTAAATATACCAACCTGGGGGGCAGAACTCTGGGGGCAGAATGAAGTCACTCTAAATGACAGTCACCGAAATCTGGTGCTGTCTTGACGCAGCGCCCTAAATGCGGCACCCTAGCAGCTGGTTACTTCTTTTTCTCTTTCTCATTCTCTCTCACTTTTTCTTTCTTTCTTTCTTTCCTTTCTTTCTTTCTTTCTCATTCTGTCTCTCTCACCCATTGTCTAGCTCTCTCTTTCTCCCTCACTTTCTCTCTCTCCCTCACCCTCTCTTACCCCTTTCTCTGGTCCGTAATAAGACAAAAGAATGTGGGAATCACTGCTTTCTCTGGGGGATGGGGAAATGTTTTTATTTGTCTCCTCTGGGGGGGGGATTTATATTTTCCTGTTTGTACACTATAAACTGGAAAGCCACCAGTTTCTGTATCACAGTAGTCAGCACACTGTGGACCCTGACTGCTGCGTGGACTGGAAGCCAGACAGACACTTCCTAGCAAGGGGACTAGAAACTAAATATGAATAAATAAAATGGATAAATGTAAAATAAAAATAAGATAACAATCCTGTGCTGCTACTTGCTGCTCCCTACATCTCTTGAGTCTGCTGACACTTGCCGCTGCTATGGTGCATGGTTCTACTCTGTCTCATTGGATTTGCACAAATTTACAACCAGAGACAAAGTTAGGGTTTTAGGGGCACCCAGTGAGACTAATCATGGGTCCCCACTATCCATCTCACCATGGCCGTGTATCTTGTACACCATGCATTATGCACACCAATTTATTTTCATTTTCATGTTTGTAGAGGGTGGGAATGGGGAGTGTGGGGAGGCATCAGTGTTAGTCCTTGGGCTGCCTCTATCCATCCAATTTGTTTCCATCTGTCTTCCTCTGGAGGGCCATGGCAGGTCATTTCATGATAAGATACAAAATCACACATGCCTTCACAATGCAAAGCATCATGGGCTGCATATGCAAATCACCACAGAATGTCACATGTAAGGGCTCTGCAGTATACGGTGATGCCCTTTGAAAAAAAATGTATAGTAATTCATGAGTAAGCTAACAAGGTACCCTGTCTGACAGGAGGCCTCCGGGAGCAGGGGGCCCCTCAGTCACTGCAAGGTTATCTGGTGTCTAAAACTTGGCACTGTCACCTCCTCCTTGCTTGCTAACCTCCATTTGGATGCTTAAGGGAATGAGCACCTTTGTTGTTTTAAATGAATGGGACAATACCTGTTTGACTAACTGACACTCACACAACAGCACTTATTTTTTGGGAGATGATGAATATCAGATAATTCCATGGGATGGCACTTGTGCAATCCAATGTTTATATTATTCCAAATGGATCCAGACTGGATGTAGACATGGACCAGAGATTAGGGGTAGCCTTCAGAAGGTGCATAGATCAGGTTTACCACCTTGTAACCACCTCTGCAGTGCAGTTGCATTAAGTTGCCACAACAATGAGTTGATTTCACATTTTTGTTTTAAGTTGGCAGTTGATTGGCAACTCATATTGCATTGTTTTTCAACATCTAATCAGCTCAAACACAACCTTTATGAAATGCTTTTGCAACTCAACCAGGATGCATATGCATTACTGTCACAATGCAATACAAGAATGAGGTGCAACTCTTAGGCAACTGATTGAGTAATGCAAAGCAACTCACCGAAATGACAAAGTAATGTGAATTGTATTATAGTTCTCAAGCCATCTTTCTCTGCTCATTATGCCTGCTGAGAAAGAACAAAAAACAAAAACAAAACACTAACCGTCACAAATAATGTGGTGTATTCTGGTGGCCAGAACAAATACCCAGAAACTAGGAGTTGTAGTTTAAGGTTCAAATCCCAGCATAGCCATGTGGGCTAATGGTATGAGTTTAAACAGGTCTCTTGACCTGAATGTATTCCTCAGTCCCTCGGCTGGAAAACTGTGTAGAAACAGGACCCCTCTATACATGAAAGGCTGCATTGTCACTGGCTGTTCATTGTAAACATGTAACACAAAAAGCCCAATGTATGTTAAAAAAGTTTTAAGATTTTGTTTTTGGTGTGGTGGGGCACAGCTCACAACAGAAGTGAAGCCTTTCCTGAGGTTTTCACTTCCTACTTAGTCCAGTATTTCTTTAAATGCTTCCAATCATTTCATGAGCTTTTTTTTAAACTCAGTTTTATTCAAGAAGGCATAAACAGTGGACAATATGTCACAAATGTAGCACGCATGTATACAGGAAATCAGGAACCAAATATCACCAATGCACGGTGCATAAAAGAGTGAACAATAATAGGTAACCACAAGGATATCATATGTAAGTACCAAGGAGAAAAGGAATAAGGGAAGGAACCTTAGACTAAAGACATGCATGAGCTAACAAGACAAAAGTCCAATAGATGAAGAGCAAGTTGT
Source organism: Neoceratodus forsteri (assembly GCA_016271365.2). NCBI lineage: Eukaryota > Metazoa > Chordata > Ceratodontiformes > Ceratodontidae > Neoceratodus > Neoceratodus forsteri. The sequence goes on along the minus strand of CM028132.1, from coordinate 61,691,649 downwards.
CTCTATTGTCATAACTTGTAACCTCAGAACAACTATAACAAGATAATTTCATGAGCTTTTTCAAGTGAGCTAATAACTAGATTTCTAGTCTCCAGAGTACTGGAAAGAACTAGATAAGGCAACTAATACTCCACATCATTACAGGACTCTACCTGTAGTTGTGATAGACAGTGATAAAAGGTTTGATTTGCTCCATCATGAGGAGGCTTATTAAAGAAAATGATGTTCAGTATGAAGGGATAGGAAATCTTGTAGCTTCCCCCCACTCTGGAACCTGTTCACTGCTGCATGTACAGTACAGCGTACGTCCCTCAGGACACAGGCCTGAATCAGGGGTGACTACAGTAATACTCCCTCTCTCCTGCTCTCTTTCCTGTAGCTGTAGTTTTGTTGAGAAATATGGTACAGTCACGGTTGTCTCCAAACTACAACTATGTTTGATTTTAATTGCCATGTTGGAATCTTTACAGGTGCTTTGGTGGTAGTTTCAACACACTCAAAATGCTTGCTGATAAGAAAAGGAAGTTGGATCTCTCCAAGCTGACAGATGAGGAGGCCCAGCACGTTTGGAAAGTCATTCAACGTGATTTTGAGTTACGGCACAAAGAAGAGGAAAGACTGGGGTAAGTGGGTCAGGTTGGGCTAGAGGTGTCAAACCAAGCAATTATTCAGAACATAGAAATGTGCAAACCAGTCTCACTTTTGTTTCACCACAGGCTTTTCAATGCTAGATTGCTTTTTTGAACAACCAAGCAAAAAATAAGTAGTAACTGTTTGTACTGACTACAGAAATGTACTAGATGGCATTACCTATTGTTATTCCCATGTCCATATTAAAAAAAACAATGCCCTGAAACACACAACATACACATGTACACACATGCATTGGTGCATACATACACACACACACACACACACATATGCATGCCTTACGCACACCCACAAACACCGACGCATGTAGCAGAAGATGCGCCACTGCGTATGCGCCAAGCATTAATACACGCATTACTAATACCCACACCCACACCCACCCATCCCCTTAAATTTTGAAATATATCTCTGATAAATATTAAGCAGGTGGGTGCACAGGTACTGTACCAAACATTTGATTCAGGCTCGGGTTCCTCACATTTGATAATATTTAGATCAGAACTAGGGTCTGGATTTGGATATACAGTACCAGAGAAGGAGCCCCAGAACCCATGCACAGCTCCCCATTCCCCCAATATTCTAAATGCTCCCACTCTCCACCACCTCCAGCAACCTCCCTCTGCTTTTCACCTGTTGTTGTAAAAGGCAAAAAATGTCCCTGGGTCTTTGAGGCATACCAGTTTGAGTCCAAAATGATGTTGATGATGGACTAGCTTTGAAACCGATAGAGGTTACAGGCCCGACCTGAGCTGTGGTGGTTTCTTGCTTTGCACTTTAATAAAGCTGCTTGTTTGCACGTTCTGAATTGAGTGATGCTGTTACTTGCTTTTTTAATTTTAATTTTTGCAATGAGCACACTTATGCGGCTATCAAGCTGGGATTGTTTAATTGCTGACCATACTAGAGTCGCTACTGTAGTCAGAAAATGGCAGATTGCAATTACAGTAAACAAAAGATTGTAAAGCAAGGAGCCTCTCACCTCTCCATTCACCCCTCCTCTGGTCCTCTGATTGGCCAGTGATGGGGATAATTCACCATCAACCTGTCTCTTGTTTAAATGTGCTGTATCACTACTTTTTGGGGAATGTGCCTCTTTCCATACAATACACTAATAGGGTTTAAAAACTTAAAACCAGACATAGAATAAAAAATATATTTTCATACTATATATGCAGCTGCAGATTAGATGACAGAGGGATTAATGTAGCCACAAAACTATAAGTACTCTTTTATATTTAAAAACCTGGATAAGGGGGCATGTGAGGAGGAGGACCATGTAAAAGCATCTATCCTAAATAGATACTTCTGCTCAGCATTTACCAAAGAGAAGGTAGGGCAGGGCCCACAGCTCAACACCATAGACACATGGGGGGTGTGTGCATTAGTCCCTTCACAAAAGAAAGGGTCCTACAAGCACTCGATAAGCTCAGGGTGGACAAGGCAATGGGACCGGATGGCATACATCCCAAGGTACTAAAGGAGCTAAGGGTGGAACTAGCAGAGCCATTATCAGAACTGTTTAGTGAGTCTCAGAGCACAGGAGAGGTTCCAGAAGACTGGAGAAGGACTCATGTGATCCTGCTCCATAAGAGTGGTAGCAGGAAGGAGGCAGGGAACTACAGACCAGTCAGTCTTACCTCAGTAGTGGGCAAGATTATGGAGGCACTCCTTAAGGAAAGGATCGTGCAACACATGGAATCCATAGGAGCACAGGATCCAAGACAGTACGGGTTTACAAAAGAAAGGTCCTATCAAACTAATCTCATAGATTCCTTTGACTGGGTAACCAGAGTGGTGGACCAAGGGGGAGCAGTTGATGTTCGCCTACCTTGACTTCAGCAAAGCTTTCGATACTATTCCACATAGAAGATTGATTCATAAGCTGGGTAGGCTCGGGGTGGGTGAGAAGTTGGTCAACTGGGTGGCAAACTGGTCGACGGGCACAAAATGGAGAGTGGTGGTAAACAGTATACAGTCAGAATAGATGCAAGTCATAAGTGGGGTACCTCAGGGATCAGTCCTAGGGCCAGTCCTCTTCAATATCTCTTAATCAGTGACATTGCAGATGGACTGGAGGGTAAGGTTTGTTTGTTTGTTTGCAGATGACACCAAGATCTGCAACAGAGTTGATGATCCAGATGGGGTGGGCAGAATGAGAAGAGATCTGGATAAACTAGCAAAATGGTCAGAAGAGTGGCAACTGGGGTTTAACTAAAAGAAGTGCAAGATCATGCACATAGGGAAGAGAAACCCTGAAGCCACCTATAGGCTGGGAGGGGAGTTGCTAGCAGTCACAAGGGAAGAAAGAGACTTGGGCATCATCATCACCGATGACCTGAAATCATCCAAGCAGACCACTAAAGCAGTAGGTAAGGCTAGGGGGATGTTAGGGTGTCTTAGTAGGCGTATCACAAGTCGGAAGGGGGAGGTAATAATTCCTCTTTACAAGACACTGGTTAGGCCCTATCTGGAGTACTGCATGCAGTACTGGAGGCCACACCTTCACAAGGACATTAACCAAATTGAGGCAGTCCAGAGAAGGGCAACCAAAATGGTACAGGGACTGCATCAGAAAACGTAGGAGGACAGATCAACAGAGCTCAATATGTATACCCTAGAGCAAAGGAGGGAGAGAGGTGATATGAACGAAACATTCAAACACCTTAAGGGCATTAACAAGGTAAAAGAGTCTAATATGTTTCAATATAAGAAAAATAACAGGACAAGAAGACACAGCATGAGATTAGAGGGAGGCCAATTAATGGGTAATGTGAGGAAGTTCTTTTTCACAGAAAGGGTGGTGAATGCATGGAATGGCCTACCTCAGGAACTGGTGAATATGAATATAGTGCAGGACTTCAAACAGACATGGGATAGGCATAAGGGAGCAATACAGACGAGCATGAATAGATAGGCCACTGACAAAGCAAAGGCTGATGGCACATTTATAAGGTAGAAAAAGAAAAGGGAAGACTGGATGGGCCTTGCGGCCCTTATTTGCCATCAACTTCTATGTTTCTATGTAAAGCCAGTCTCCAGACATTTGCATAGCTGCTGAAGAAAGGATTGCCTTATATATTATCTGGACTGTCAGAGAACATTAACCTCCTGGAGAGGGTCCAGAGGAGGGCAACCAAAATGATTTGGGGCTTGGGGGACAGGACCTATGAGGAGAGGCTCGAAGAGCTAAATATGTACACATTGGAAGAGAGAAGGGACCGGGGGGACATGATAGAGGTCTTCAGGTACATGAAGAGGGTAAATAGGGGAGGAACAGTCAGGGTGCTTCGAAGGAAGGAGGAAGGGGCCACTAGAGGGCATGGGTGGAAGCTGGAGGGGGGAAGATTCAGGGGAGAAAGGAGGAGGTGCTACTTCACTGAGAGGGTGGTGGAGCCATGGAATGCACTACCTAGGGGGCTGGTGGAGGCAGAGACAGTGGAGGGGTTCAAGAGGGGGTGGGACAGGTACAGAGGAAGGGTTCAGGAAGCAAAATCCAATGCAGCAAGAATATCCGGAACTGGGAAGGGAGAAGCCAGAGAAGGCGAGGGGGACAGCAAGGTCAGCACCCAGGGTGGGGGCTGACCAAACGAGCAGACATGAAAGACCGTTATGCCTATTCTGCTGGCATTTTAGTATGTTAGTATGTTAGAACTAAATTAAGCATTGAAGGCTTGATATAATAACTCAGATCCAGGAAATATTCTTTTGTTTGCATGATCGAATAAATTGCATTTGATGTTAGAGAGGATTATGGTGGGGTTTATATAATTGCCCAATGGATGTTTTATCATTTCTGCCTTAGGAGAGAAATAGTGACAGGACAGGGGAGGAGAGGGAGGGAGGGAGGAGGGGAGAGAGGAGAGAGAGAGAGGATGGACAGATGACAGACACACAAAGACCGAGTCAGGAGAAAGTGGCATGAATTTTGCTTGAATATTGGTGAAGTGGTTGCCTTCCAAACTTTCAGGCTTGCTAATTATGTTTCCACCCTATGTTGGAAAACAATCTTCAGTACAATTATTGGAATTCTTGAGAATTCACAATATCAAGAAGCTGAGTGATCCACCAGGCAAGGGCTGTGCTCCTACTTCTGTGTACTATGTTATTACACAGTAATTAAAGGCCAGGAGAGAGTCTAGGTCCAGCGTGTCCTCTCCCCTATTTCATCAGTAGGCTGAATAAAAATGCTTTGCAAACATATTATTTTAGAGGGATTTTCCTACCCATATTATTTCCCTAGGTACGCTTTTAACCTCAGAGTAAGAAGAAATGTGTCCATGCTTATGTTAAAGGACTTACTGCCTTTGTGTCCACTGCCTCCACTATTAGGCTGTTCCATAGGCTTACCACACTCTAGAGAAATAACTGCTTCCCAACATTACCCCTGAATTTACCAACTCTGAGCTTCAGGGCATATCTCTACATCCTGCTGGAGAACAATACATGAAACATCTCCATCATTTCAATCTGGTTGATACCCTTGAGTATTTGAGAAGACTGAAAGTATGCCCCCTCTCAACCTCCTTTTCTCCAAGGCAAATATGTTAAGGACCACCAGCCTCTACTCGTAGTTCTTTTCCCCAAACTCCGGATCACTTCCATAGCCCTGTACTGCACCCTTTGACCTCCAAAATTTCCTTTTGTATTGAGTAGCCAAGAACTGCACACAGTACTCTAGGTAGGGCCTGATCTTGGCCTTGTTAAGTGGTAGGATTATACCCCCTGCTGTGTCACTCACCCTCTTTAAATGCACCCCAGCATTCTGTCAGCCCCCTTGACAGCAGTTACACACAACTTTTAACTTGTCATGCATCAGACTCTTATGGCATACAGGTCCTTTTTTCTCCTTCACTGCCACACAAGGAACCTAACAGTCAGAAGACCCTAGAGGACTTCAATTTTTTCCTTCACAAATTTAACATTTTGCATCTGGCCACATCTGAGATTTAGGAGTCCTGCTCCCGCCAGTTGCCCAGAAAGTTCTGTTTCTCCTGAAGTTTGTCCCCATCTTCAAAGTAGTCTGCCAACCTGTCTAAATTAGCGTCATCAACCTAAGCAGCCCCCAGTTTCAAGGTCATTGATTAAAATATTGAAGAGCAGTGGCCACAGTACAGATCCCCAAGGAAAGCTGCTTGGTACTCTACACTTGGAGTACTGTGTATCAACCACAGCCACCTGCTTCCTACCCCAAGCCAGCTAGAAATCCACATTGTGCAATCCACATGCTTTTTGTACACCTCATGGGTGTACTCTACCTAGAAACTTGTCAGGTGCCACTGTGTCAAAGGTCTTGCTGAAGTTCAAAAAAAGCTATGTCTACAGCCCTGCCCAGTCCACCTCCCAGTCACTCCCTCACAAAAAGGTGATTAGGTTACTCAGGCATGATCTCGCTCTCATAAAGTCATGCTAATAGGGGGTAAGAACTGCCTTACCAAGTGATGCATTATTTAGTTCTTTATAATGGCTTTCAGGACCTTGCTCTCCATATTTGCCAGGCTGACTGGCATGTAGTTGCCCTTGTCCAGCCTTGCCACCTTCTTGAAACTGGCTACTTTCCAGTCTCCTGGCACTACACCTGTACAAACAGACTCACAAAAGATTATTGCAAGGAGATCTTCCACTTGTTCTCTTTGCTCCACTTTGATCCTGAGGTGCATTCTGTTTGCCCCTTGGGACTCAGCTGGCTTGATCTTTGCCAGGTAATCAACTTCTAGTGCAGGTGTGATGTTCGGATGCCATGTTATGGCTCCCCAGCGATCATGGCCCCTTATGGCATGTTGGACCCCCTCTGTCTCTCAGGGGCCCACTGATAAACACCCAATCAATGTATTGATTCAGTATCTGAGCTGTCATCCTTCATTATCTTACAGTTTTTCCCCAGTTTCTCTGTTTTCAGGACCCAACCACCTAATGTACCTTCTTCCTATCATTTATGTATCAGAAGAAGGTTTCGATGGTGCCCACAACTTCTACTAATATTCTGGCTTCCATCTCCTCCTTGGCTTTTTGAATTCTAGTCTTATGGTCACTAAGTGCTGCTCTTTACTTTTCTCTGGCCTAGAGGCAGCCTCTCTCTTTCCAGCCATCATACACTTTTTGTTCAGGCTCAGTTGCCTTAAGTCCCTGTTAATCCGGGGGTTGGGGGGACTTCTTCCATCTTATCCCAAGGCAGCATGGATTCACAGCAAGAAGGTCATGTCAGATGAATCTAATTGATTTCTTTGACTGGGTGACCAAAGTAGCACACCAAGGAGGGGCTGTGGACATGGCCTACCTAGACTTTAGCAAGGCATTTGACACAGTCCCATGCAAAAGATTAATAAACAAATTAGCCAGCCTGGAAGTGGGTCCCAGGGTGGTAGCCTGGGTAAAAAATTGGTTGGACAACAGGACATAAAGGGTAATAGTAAACAGAATCCACTCCGAAGAAAGCGGGGTTACTAGTGGGGTACTGCAGGGTTCAGTACTGGGTCCAGTTCTTTTTAATGTCTTTTATAAGTGACACTGCAGAGGGACTGGAAGGAAAAGTATGCCTCTTTGCAGACTACACAAAGATCTGCAACAGGGTTGATACACAAGGAGGCGTGGAAAAAATGAGAAGGGACTTGGCAAGGTTGGAGGAATGGTCAAAAGTATGGCAGCTTAGACTCAATGCAAAGAAGTGCAAAGTAATGCACCTGGAGAAAAAAATAGGGGAAGAGTACACAATTGGGGTGGTATTAACAGCAACAAAAATGGAACAGGACCTGGAGGTAGTCATATCAGATTACCTAAATGTAAGCAAGCAATGTGAGAAGGCAGTTTAAGGATGGCTGGGGAGATACTGGGATGTATAAGGAGAGGCATCACCAGTAGAAAACAAGAACTTGTTATCCCTCTCTACAGACAGTTAGTGAGACCCCATCTGGAGCACTGTGTGGAGTTCTGGAGACCCCATCTCCGCAAGGACATATACAGGATGGAGGCAGTCCAGAGGAGGGCAACTAAAATGGTGCAGGGTCTGCAAGAGAAGCCATACGAAGAGAGACTAAAGGAGCTTAATATGTATACTCTTGAGGAAAGGAGGGAGAGGTGGGACATGATAGAAACTTTTAAGTACCTCAAGGGTATCAACAAAGTCCAAGAGAATGGCATCTTTCGGAAAAAGAGATGTGCACGAACATGGGGACACAATTTGAAGATAGTGGGGGGACAGCGCAGGGGCAATGCGAGGAAGTATTTTTTCATAGCGAGGATATATAAATTGTCTTAGGTCCCTGTTGAGCTAGAGGCCACTTCTTGATCCTTTCTCCTTCATTGTTAGCATGGATGCAGATCTCAGTGGCTGCTTTGGGTGCCGCCTTCAACAACTCCCATATGTGCTCTGCCTTACCAGCTTCTCGCAGCTACACCTGGTATTTGGACACCAGGTCATTCATCTTGGCAGTACCTCTTTCTGAAGCTCAGTCAGTCAAGGTCTGCTGCTGTTTGCTACTACTCACCACCACCATCACCGTACCGCCTGATTATAACAAAAGAATGGTCCTTTGCTGTAGGAGAAGACAAAAAATCACCTTGGCATTCCTGTTTTTCAGAATATAGCCACTCTGCCATCGCTCTCCCTCCTGCAAACTGTCACAGGACATAAAAAACAATCTGAGCCAGCATTTCTCTCCCCCACTCCAGTGTGACGCAACAAAACCTGGCCAAATCAGGGCTTCATGCTTTCCACTTTTACAGGACCACTGGGCATATACGCAAACTGAGCTGCAGTGGGAACCACTGACTTGTCAGCTTTAGTTAAAACACACTTTGCTGCTGCTCTGACATGAAAAAATACTTTCGTTAATTACAGTGGCCCATCTCTGCGGTGGTGAGAACCAAATAAAAGCCTGTCAAGTCAGCATATTCACTAAAACTGCACTTTGCTCTAGTGGACAGTAATCCGGGGCACCTTGTACTACCTTTAAAACCTTTTTTTGTACACGTTTCCCATTTTCTAAGAAAATGAAAGATACCCATAAAAAGATACAAAAAAATGATGTTGCTCCATCATATTGCACAGGCCACTACATGATCATCTTAGTGATCCCTTAGTGGAAGCAGGTATGAGAAGGGGCAGTTTTACTTTCCTACAAACACATTTATTCGTAATGAAAAGTTACAGTCTAAGTGTTTTGTCTTATTTGATTATAGTCCCTCTATCAGTCTGTTGGTTAGAGTTCACTCAGACTTTATCGATGAAGTAGAACAGAAAAATTCAAAATTATGATCAATTCTACTAATGGAATGTTCACGCCACACACAAACACACAACAGAATGGCTCAATTTTATCTGTGGCAGGATACAGCAACAAAGATTTTTCTGGCGAGCTGGTCAGAATAGGAGGGGGAATTTTAATAGTCAACAAAGAAACAATAGAAATTAAAACTTTAAAAATTTTGTTTATGTGTGTAAGGAGAGGATCATGAGAAGAAAGAAGATGCAATTATATGTTTATGTTTTACAGAAACTTAGAAACATAGACTTTGACAACAGATAAGGACCGCTTGACCCACCTAGTCTGCCCATTTCCCTACCTACGGGATAAGCTGCAGATCCTAGTTAACCAACAGCCTACTTCCTCCTACCCACCACTAGAATTGCCTTATGTCTGTCCCTTGCATTCTTGAATTCTCCCACAGTTTTACACCCCACAACCTCCTCAGGAAGGCTGTTCCTTGTGTCCACCACCCTCTCTGTGAAAAAATACTTCCTCACATTGCCCCTGAGCCATCTCCCCTCTATCTTAAAATTGTGTCCCCTTGTTCTTGCACCTCTTTTTCTGAAAGATTCTACCCTCTTGGACTTTGTTGATTCCGGTGAGGTACTTAAACGTTTCTATCATGTCCCCCCACTCCCTCCTTTCCTCAAGGGTATACATATTAAACTAATTTTGTCTCTCCTCATATGGCTTCTCTTGCAGACCTTGCACCATTTTAATTGCCCTCCTCTGGACTGCCTCCATCCTGTCTATGTCCTTGTAGAGATGGGGTCTCTAGAACTGGACGCAGTACTCCAGATGGGGTCTCATAACTGTCTGTACAGAGGGATAATAACTTCCTGTTTTCTGCTGGTGATGCCTCTCCCTATACATCCCAGTATTCCCCCAGCCCTCCCTACTGCCTTCTCACATTGCTTGCCAAGCTTAAGGTCATCTGATATGATTACCTCCAGGCCTCTTTCCATTTTTGTTGCTGTTACTATTCCCCCCCCCCCACTGTGTAATCTCCCCCAGGGTTTTTGTTTCCCAGGTGCATTATTTTTCACTTCTTTGCATTGAATCAAAGCTGACATACTTCTGACCATTCTTCCAACCTTGCCAAGTCCCTTCTCTTCCTTTCCACACCTCCCTGTGTATCAACCCTGTTGCAGATATTGTGTCATCTGCAAAGAGGCATACTTTTCCTTCCAGTCCCTCTGCAATGTCACTTATAGAGACATTAAAAAGGACTGGACCCAGTACTGAACCCTGCGGTACCCCACTAGTAACCCCCTTTCTTCAGAGTGGACTCCATTTACAATTACCTTCTGTGTCCTTTTGTCCAGTCAATGTTTTACCCAGGCTACCACCCTGGGACCCACTCCCAGGCTGGCTAATTTGTTTATTAATCTTTTGTGTAGGACTGTGTCAAATGCCTTGCTAAAGTCTAGGTAGGCCATGTCCACAGTCCCTCCCTGGTCTACTACTTTGGTCACCCAGTCAAAGAAATAAATTAGATTTGTCTGACATGACCTTCCCCGCTGTGAACCCATGCTGCCTTGGGTCCTGTGCCCCACTGGCCTCTAGGCACTCAATAACTCATTCCTTCAGAAGCGATTCCATCACTTTCCCTACCACAGAGGTCAAACTGACAGGTCTATAGTTTCCTGCCTCTGTCTTGCTCCCACTTTTGTGAAGGGGAATCACATCCGCCTTCCTCCAATCCTCAGGTACCACACCATCCTCCCATGATTTGTTAAAAAGGGTAGTCAGTGGTGTCACTAGTTTTCCCCCTTAATTCTTTTAGAATTCTGGGGTGAATCCCATCAGGCCCCATTGTTTTGTTCACCTTCAGTTTTAGGAGTTCTTTCAGAACCCTTTCTTCTGTGAAAGAACTGGGATCGACCCCCAATCCAGGTTGCTTCTGTTAATTGGATTAGGTACCTCCCCCTCCTCCTCTTTTGTGAATACTGAGCAGAAGTATTCATTCAGTAGTCCTGCTTTTTTACTGTCCCTCTCTGCCCACCCACCATCCATTCTATTCAGCCTCACTATCCCTCCCTTTGTCTTTCTATGCTCCCTGATGTACCTATAAAAGGTTTTATCCCCTTTCTTAACCGAGTTGACTATCTTTTGCTCCTTCTGTGTTTCCTTATACTTCCTAAATGCTATCTTTTTCTCCCTGACTTTCCCCACCACCTCTTTTGCGAACCATAGAGGCTTTTTCTTTCATTTTGATTTGTTTATTTGCTTCACACAAAGGCTTGTTCCCTCTGTGATGGCAGTTTTGATGTTTCCCCATTGTTGCTCCACCCCTCCCTCTAGCTTGTTTGCTAGTGCTTTTCTAAGGCACTCTCCCATCTTGCCAAAGTCAGCCCTGCTGAAGTCCAGTACCTTCACTTATGTATGGCTTGACTCTGCAGCTGAGTTTATCATGAACCACATTGTTTGGTGGTCACATGTTCCCAGATGGCTACCCGGGTCTAGATCTGAGATCCTCTCACTGTCCCCATTTTAGAGTAGAAGGTTTAAGATTGCTCCCCCACGAGTGGGTTCCAAAACTGGCTGTCTGAGGCATGCCCCCTGTAGGGCATCGAGAATGGCCCTGCTCTTGGATGTGGCTGCAGCAAAGGTGCTCCAGTTAACACCTGGCATATTCAGGTCCCCCATCAGCAATATCTTCCCTTTCTCTGCCATCCTAAGGATGCCTTCTATCATTTCCTTGTCCATTCCCTCCCTCTGAGATGGGGGTCTGTATACAACCCTGTGCAGATTGTGGTGCCATTTCCAGTCTCTAAGGAGTCCCAGAGTGCCTCCTCTCCTCCCTGTTTACTCTTTTGTTCCATTGCTTGTATCCCTTCCCTTACATAGAGAGCTACTCCTCCCCCTCTTCTTCCCTCCCTGTCTGTCCTGCAGGTTGTGTACCCTGGTATGTTAACATCCCAGTCAAGGTTCTCTGTGTACCATGTTTCTATGACTGCTACGATATCCAGGCATCCCTCTTCCTTCAAGGCCACCACTTCAGGGAGCTTGTTGCCCAGATTACGGGCATTGGTATTCATTACCCTCCATTTATTGATGGCTTTACCCCATTTTGCCTCATCTCTGTCCTTATTGCATTTGTCATTTTCTCCATTTACCCCTGCCCTTCTCCCTATCGACGTCTCTATCTTGGTGTTTACCTCACTTACTACTCTAATTTTTTGGGGGGAGCTAGGATTTCCCTGCTCCTTTTCAGTGTCTCCCCCCCTTGGCTAGTTTAAATGCTTACCAATGAAACATTTAAACCTATCACCTAGTATCCTGGTTCCCCTCCTGGACAGATGCACACCATCGTGGCAGTATAGGTCTGCATCACCCCAGGTGGACCCTCAATCCCCAGTGAAGCCAAACCACTGAGCTCTGCACCAATTTTTCAACCACTGACTGAATCCCATGGTGTGGAGCACCCTAGCCTCACCCATGCCATAGACAGGCAGCACCTCCAAGAAGGTTACCATGCGTGCAACTTGTCTAAGGCCCCTCCCCAACTCCACAAACTCTTTCTGCACTTCTCTGATCCCTTTCTGAGCCAGGTCATTTGTCCTTAAATGGACAATGACATCCAGCTCCTTCCTCTGTACAGCTGCTCAGGTGACCCTGAGTATTTGCTTCCTGTCCCTCCAAGCCATGGAGCCAAGCAGGCATCTTACCTCCCTCTCCCCTTCCTGCCCCAGTTCTACCTTCCTAAGAATGGAGTCCCCCACAGGAGGTGTTTCCTTCCCCTGTGGGGTCCCATGCTACCCTCCTGTGTGTCTTCTTTGTGGAGGTTCCCAGCATCCTCCTTGGTCTCCACTTTGGGTGCCTCCATAGAGGAACCACACTTTGCCAGAACAGCATATGAATTGTGAAGAGATACAACTGGAGGGATGCGCCTCTGTTCCACCACCTTCACTCTCCCTGAGCCCACTGTGGTCCAACCGCTCCTCTTTCTTGGCAACCTCTGAGGCAACGGCAGTGGCTCTGGTGGTCCCTGGGTGGGAGAGGAGTTCCCCCAAATCCTGGAAAACTCATCCTTGAGATGGGTAACCTCCTACCTCAGCCCAGAGAGGTACCTGCAGATGGGGCAACACCGCAGCCTCCAGAATGTCTCCCGGAAGACTGCTGCTCCACAGCCACTGCACAGCATCACTCCCATCATGTCTTATTTCTGGCCCTTTAACTGTTGTTTTGCATACTTATGCTTTCCTCTGTTTATTTATTTATTTTTCTCCCTACTTACTTACTGCATCTGTGCCCTTTAAGCTCCTGATCTTCCTGTTCTGAGACAAGAAGTTCCTGTATTTCTCAGTAGTCTCCTTACTTGCTCAGAGTCAGACCTCCAACAGCTGGGGGTGGGGGACAGAAAGCTACTCTTTTCCTTCTAGGATGTTGAATCTTTTGTGGCTCTATGATCACTCACTTCCTGCTCCTATACAGGAAATTCCTGTTGTCAGTCAAATCCTGTGCCTATAAAAGTAGAACTGGCTTGGGGGGAGGGGAGGGAAGGAGTGCAATATAGTCCCAGTGGAGAAGTATAGTTATAGCAGCAGTTCCTTCCTCTTGCTGTTCTCTGCCTGTTCTCTCTTATGTTTAAGGGGTTTCACTTCTTAGGGCCTAGTTAAACTTTTTCGGTGAGTAAAGGTGGCAGCTATGTTTGTGATGACAATCAGGGATCAGTGAAGTGGCTTATAAATTTTGCATGCAATTTACCCACAGCCTGAACTTGTCCCAGCATGTGCATTATTGAGCATATAATAACTGGTGAGTCCTTATAATGGGTGGAAAAGTATTCCTGACAAAACACCGTACTCACCTACAGAATTCTGTAATAACTTGATAGTGGGTTATTATGGCGTTTTCCTCCTCGCGCTCTCACTTCACTGTATTTGTGCAAGTACAGTGTCTGCTCAGGGACACACTCACTCGCACAAATGCAGCTTAGTTTTTGTCTCTGTTGAAACCCTTGCCCAGTTATTACAAAAATACTGCATGTGCAAAGTTTGTTTTAAGAGGATTTTTCACACACCCTTGGAGTGTGATAACTCATAAACCCCTGGATTATCACACACCTCAAGTGTGTGAAAAATCCTCATAACATACACCTTCACAGGCATTATTCTCTATATAATAACTGATTAGCATTTTTTTCTGTGGGCTGAACCAGTTATAGTTTGCCATTATAACTCACGGGTTATAACGGCAAGCATGTACCCAGTCAGTCAAAAACAACCACTCCCTTATTGACTGTTCTTCAATTCCTGGGTAGGCTAATCGAGTTCTGAAACATGGCAGCTCCTTATCCTGAGCACCGAGGTGCTGCCAGACCGAGAGTCCTTGTCTTTTTTTTTTTTTAATAAACAGCTCCACCCAGTTAAACATTTAAAAAAAAAAAAAAGAAATCTGTCTGGTTGATTCTACTGTTTGGCAGCCACAGCAGACAAGAACTGCCACCAGGGAACAGCTGTGACCTGGCAGACTGTGGTATGCGATGATTGCGAATTGCGATCTAAACTCATAACCATTCTGAAAGAAAGCAGAAGCTAAACTTAAAAAAAAAGTGAAAAAGCAGCTCTACTACAAAAAAAAAAAAAAAACGAAGGAGAGGAAAAAAGACTATATGTCAAAGAGACTGTGCGTGTTTGTGCATGTGTGTGCGTGTGTCTGCAAGAGTGAGACAGTAAAGTCAGGTTGGAAAAAATTGCTGATCAGCAATTATAAAAAATAAAAGATGAGGAAGTGTGCTTAATTAGAATTTAATGGTTGCTGTCAGTGTGGGATGCTTTAGTAAGCCCCTCGGGCTTCACCCTCGGGGTTTATGTAGCATCCCACACCTCAGGCAACCATTACATTCTTGTTAAGAACACTTCCTCATCTATTATTGTATATTTAATACATGAGTCTCAGAACTGATTTAGCCAATCAGGAAGCAAGACATTTCCAACCCTGTTTATATCTAACCTTCATTGGGTGTCATGCAGATCACATATACAGTTCTCTATGTCTGAAGGTTTAGCACTAGACATAGAAACATAGAAACATAGACTTTGACGGCAGATAAGGACCGCTAGGCCCATCTAGTCTGCCCATTTCCCTACCTACAGGATAGGCCGCAGATCCTAGTCAACCAACAGCCTATTTCTTCCTACCCCCCACAAGAATTGCCTTATGTCTGTCCCATGCATTCTTGAATTCTCCCACAGTTTTAGACCCCACAACCTCCTCAGGAAGGCTGTTCCATGCATCCACTACCCTCTCTGTGAAATAATACTTCCTCACATTCCCCTGAACCGCCCTCCTTCTATCTTTAAATTGTGTCCCCTTGTTCTTGCAAGTCTCTTTTTCTGAAAAATGCTACCCTCTTGGACTTTGTTGATTCCACTGAGGTACTTAAAAGTTTCTATCATGTCCCCCCTCTCCCTTCTTTCCTCAAGGGTATACATATTAAGCTCCTTTAGTCTCTCCTCATACGGCTTCTCTTGCAGACCCTGCACCATTTTAATTGCCCTCCTCTGGACTGCCTCTATCCTGTCTATGTCCTTGCGGAGATGGGGTCTCCAGAACTGGACACAGTACTCCAGATGGGGTCTCACCAACTGTCTGTACAGAGGGATAACAACTTCCTGTTTTCTGCTGCTGATGCCTCTCTCTATACATCCCAGTATACCCCCAGCCCTCCTTAGACTCCCTAGACTGTGGGACAATGTGGTTTCTGCACACTAAGTGCCACCTTCTGGGTGGTACTCTTACCTGGCAGTCAATTTTATTTAACCCATTTCCAAGCCAGTTGGAAAGGACTGCTTTATAATAATAATACCATAGAGGGTTAGGTTTATGAGGTAATAACCAGACCAAGGGTAATAAACACTGAGACCAAAGCCCAAAACCCCCTGCTCTGGTTATTACTCAGGAAACCCAGTCCACTATGGGTTTTATCGCTATTATACTGGAAAAGAAAACATCATTTGAAAAACAGCCTGAAATCTGTCTTTCTGGTGCTACAGCGCAACTATGAGAAACTGGGAACTGGTTCTGAGAGAAGCACTAAAGCTTTGCTGGATGTCTCTGACTGACAGCTGTGTGTTGAAGTGGGAGGGCAGACTGGGCTTGCTGTCTGATTGGCTAAGTACAACATGTAGCAGCCAATCAGAATGCAGAGCCGCTGTCCTATTATTGTTCTTAGCCAGTCAGAATGCAGATTATTCAGTGAGCTGTCCATCTATTGCAGAATAATCGGACAGTAACTCTGCATTCTGATTGACTAAGAGGGATCTTTTTTAGTATATTAGAAAATGGGCTTTTTATTTCCTGGCATCCGATTGGCTGGTACCCCTGCCGGGGGGTAGGGTACATTAACTTTCAATAGATGCCCAGGAAATTAAAAGTGCCAGCCCAAGTACCCCTTCACCCACACACGAATCCTTGCGTACACCCTGCTTAATGATTGGCCAAAACCACCAAACAATATTTAAAATCGCTGCCATTTTTGTCTTTCACTTAGCGAGAGATATTAACCCAACACTGTAATTCAGTCCTAACTGTGAAAGAAAACCACATAAAAACCTTTGTTTCACATATTTATGGTAACTTTAATTTTATTAGTCACAATGCCGTATTCTACCCCTATGCCCCATGACTTTCTACATACTTGAGACAGAGCACTGTGCTCGTCTCGCTCTTCAACAGCCTGCAACTTTCACTATAGCATGACTTTCTCTCAGCTAATCAGCAGCCAAGCATGCTGTCAAACCAAAGAGCCCCCCTTTAGCTCAGAAGGGGTCACTGCCCACTCAACTCCAGAAGTGCAAAAACTTTAAGCCTGTCCCCCAAATCATGGCTTGTATCCTCCAAGATGTCACCAGTGTTTCTTGGCAGCGCCACGGTTGCTTTCCTAGCATTATTCCCACATTCTGCCGCATTGTCTCCCTGTAATCGAGAAAAAAGCGTTACACTTTGATTGTGTTTCTTTTTAAAATTAATTTGTAATGCATCACAACAGAGGGCTTTCAAAATGCACTGCAGACCCCCGCCACATCTGAAATACTTCAGAGGTACCCGTCATTCTCCCATTCTGCCAGATCGCTGTTCAAAACTCTTCTGCACCTCTTCTCCTCCTCCCTAATATAAAAAAAAAAGAAATGACAAAAGGCAAGCCTGCAAATGAAACTGTTCCGTGGGGGAGGGGGGTCCACTGTAGAAATAGGAACTGTGCTGTAGTGGCACCAAAAGCATTCCACTAGTTATGTTTTCATTTCCTTAACTACAGCATCTCCATTAGGACAAAGTTCTCTGTTCCAGTACAGTACATGTGGAGGGATTATTTAATTACAAAAGTTAATCTGAATTAATTATTGTATTAACAATTTTTTTCTCTGCCATTTAATTTTACTGTGCCCATTTTCTAAGTGCAATAATGCCCTCCAGGGTGGGCGGTATGGGCAATACCAGACCGGCCAAGGGCTATAAGGGCCTCCGCCTGTGGCATCAGGCCTCATTACGCCCCTGGCCGGTCCGGTATTGCCCAATACCGCCCACCCTGTCGGGCATTATTGTTTGCATAAACAATGACAATTCAGCCAAAATACCAGTCTGGTCTGTGCTCTGTTTATAATCATCTGAGACAATGAAATGACTCTTGGTCAAATGATCGGTTGTGTTGGGCAAACAGGCAGGCATGAAAAAAATAGGCAGACTCTAATATCTTGCGTGATTTACAGTACACTATCTGGGGATGTCTAGTGACCCTTGCATACAAGCAGGCCAGTACTGCATGTCCAGAATGGGGCTGGCAGTATAGACTGGAGGTTAGAGTAATGAACTGTGAATAAGCTTAGTACATCCAAAAGACCTGGGTTTGAGTCTCACAACCTCCACTTTCATACTGTGTGACTCTGAGCAAGTCACTTAACTTCCCTAGTGCTCCTGGGTCACCCCTGAAAACAGGCATGTGGGCCTAACCCGGTTACAAAAAAAATGTTTTTCCTGAAGTCAGTGGTCTTAAACGTTAGAGAGTACGGTGTGTAAAAGTTACAGACTGACCCATAGAAAAACATGCTGTAGGCCATGCCAAAACATCAACAACATTCTTTGTGAAATGCTTCAGGAAGATGTGTTTAGAAAACTACATTAAGCAGAGTTCATACTACATAGTAAACTAGAACTGGTGTAATCTCCTGCTTTGTGTCTGTACTGTCTTAAGCAGGTACCATAAAAGATGTTCGTTTCCAAACCTTTTTCAGATAGAAAATCATTGCATAATCTGTATGTAAACATTGAGCTAATTACATAGTTAGCTTATCATGCCATTCCAATCATTTTTGCAGTAAAGGTTTGATTCCAAACCTTTGACTTGGTTCTTGCGGGAGGAGGGTTGTACTTTTTTCTGTTTTTTTTTTGTCACCCCATACGTCACCCCTAAAACAAACAACCTTACTTCATCCTGTTTTGAGAACAAATTCCGTCTGTTCATTTCCCCAATAAAGAGTAGCAGGCACCTACGCATCAGAATTACTGACTATCTTTATAATACACTTTGAGCCGCTTTTTTAGATGGTTCTAAAAAGTTGTTCCAAACATAATAATATTTAAAACAACTTTTCACGGCTGC
Organism: Neoceratodus forsteri; assembly: GCA_016271365.2. Classification (NCBI taxonomy): domain Eukaryota; kingdom Metazoa; phylum Chordata; order Ceratodontiformes; family Ceratodontidae; genus Neoceratodus; species Neoceratodus forsteri. Next base: position 61,673,151 of record CM028132.1, on the reverse strand, counting down.
TGCTGGTTTGCTTTCAAAGACTTTGCTAATCAGCAACAAGTGAAACTGGAAACAGACCAGCTTCTAGATTAAATATATTTTGTCTAGATGAAATATCGACTGACCAGCTCTGTTTCGAGCAAACCAAGTCTCAAGATTTTTTCATTTAAAAGCGAGGTTGAAGTTGCATTATATACAACAACCCGCCCCCACCCCACAGTGCAGAACACTCTAATTCTCACACCTTGGAGGGTCAGTACCATCACAGAGCACTTGAGCGTCACTCTCACACTTTATGACATCACTGACCCTCCTTGGTGTGGGAATCAGCTTGTTCTGTATCCTGGGAGGTGCGCTATTCTCTATCTAATATTTAAGGTGCTTGGGAGTTTTTCTTCTTGTTTTATTTTTTGTTTGTTTACAAAATTGTGTACTTGAAACAGGTATGTGACTCCCACAATCACAAATGCATATATTGTTTGCTGCAATGGCCCTGAGCCACTTAGAGTCAGGCATGCCTCTAGATGCTCTGCAGATTCTGTGCACGGTATATGCATTTTCAAACATTAATGTATTTAAACTTCTAAAGGGGCTGAATTAGGAAGACTAGTGTAAACCTTTCAGCTTCTTTAGGACAGGAAAACAAAAGAGCATATTGTACTCCTACCAGAAAGTGTGTGTGTGTAAATTAAAGGTAATATGAGGAAGCGTTTTTTTTTTTTTTTTATTGACTCCTGCAAACACTTAGAAGTCTGGACCATGCGGTTCCACCAAGCTGCAGTGACAGAAAGTTCTCAGACATTCCTTACAGCGACACAATCCCACCAACATTGCCGACACTGACGCATCCCAACAATGACCCGCAACACGCCGACACCGACTGCCAAATTTGAGCACATCAATGTGAGGGGGCTGTGCCCCCAACAACCCCCCATACAGGGGACTGTGCCCCCCCACTTTAACTATCTAACTCCACATCGCTCAGACAGTGGAGTTAGGTGCCTACCCTACCCCCCAACACAAAGTCCGCCATGGAGAAATCCCAGTCACCACAAAGTCCATTGCCATTGGCGTGTCGCTGTTGTTGCATCAATATTCCGAAGGTATATGAAATAGTGCTACTGGGTAACTCTGCCTGTACTAAATCCCCATCACTTTGCGGTTCTAACCTGGTACTTGGCTGAGACAATGACTGCACTACTCTGAGGAGTCCCAACATGAAGAAACATGTGTCCGCAGTTTGTCATGCTCAGCCTACATTGGATCAGATGTACAAGCCTGTTTTAAAGGCAATGTCTGGGGCCCTATCTGCAGTCGTTGTGGTGGGTGGGGGCTATCTGGTGGTGCACAGGACTCCCCATACTTTCACCCACCAAAACTGCCATACACAAAAGTGTGTTGCTAGCTGCAGGGGTTGGAGTCTCCTATGCAGCAGCCATGTCCATAAATGTATGCAGATTTCCTTTCCAGATGTTAATGGTCCAACACAGGCTTCTGACGTCTGACATACTGGAATTGCAGCAGTCGTAGGGGTCAGCCCGTGGCATGGCACCAAGTGCAGTGTGCCAGTGGCATGCCATGGTCAACGCTCCAGGCACAGAGCTGTACCACTGAATTCATCCCCCAACACTGCACTGTTATGGCTGCTCAATGGCCTTGCTGAACTGTAGTTATTCTGTCTCCGGCTGGTCTTCCCTTATAGCTCAGTGACCTTGTAAATAAACTGTTCCCTTCCCTGCCTTCCAGTGGATATGACCTGCTTAACACAGTTCCCTTATTGTCTTATTACTTCTGGCTGTGTGCTACCTGATCCTACCCCCTGACCCCCTGCTGGAACACATGTTCTGGCTCACAAGACTGCGAACACTAAATAACTACTTTCTGCCGTTCTTCCTGGTCAGTGTTTACTGTGCCTTGGGAGCTGGGAGTGAGGGCACCAAGGAGTTGCTGTGCATAGCACAGTGCCTCCTGCATACCACCATCCTCCTTATTAAGTACTCCTCTTCCCCCTTTACTTATGCTGGCATACTGACCTATGTGTTAGTACAGAGAAACATCTACAACCCCTTTGTGTATGGCACATGTGTGTGCGAGTTAAAAATGTTAAAAACATGGAAAACTGCATGCAGTGCTGGTGCCCATTCCTGAAGAAGGACATCGGGTTGTTGGAGGGGGTACAGCAGAGGGTGTCAAAGATGATCCAGGGATTGGAGTGACTGTTCTACAAGGATAGGCTGGGCAAGCTGAACATGTATGCCTTAGAAGAGAGGAGGAATGTGGGGGATATGACTGAAATGTTTAAATACCTAAAGGGGATAACCAAGACTGACATAGAAGGAATTTTCCAGATTAGAAGGGGGAGGGACACAAGAGGGCATCATCTGAGATTGGAGTGGGTGCGATTCAGGAGGGAAATCAGGAGACATTTTTTCACAGAAGAGGTGGTAGACAAGTGGAATCCCCTGCCCAATGAGGTGGTATCATGTAGAACGGTGGGTGGTTTTAAGAGGGGATGGGATAGTGTGAGGGGTGGTGAACATGAATGGGGAGGGGAAGGTGGGGCAGCTGCGTGTTGAGGGGCTAGCTGCACAATCGAGCAGACTCGATAGACTGTGAGGCCCGTTTCTGCTGGCATTTACGTATATTCATACGTGCCACAGTGTAGCCCTTACAACCACTTTGTGGCACAACATTGTGTTTGTGTATTGGGTCCTTGGTCTAGCAAAGTCTTGCCAGCCTACCCTGCACAGGTATTTGCATAGCTATGATCAGGGCCCCTGGTGTTCTGCAGCAGAATTTTCTGATTTCTGCGGCAGGGTGCCTTGACTTCTGCGGCAGCATTTTCTGATTTCTGTGGTATGATTTATTCATTTCTCTGGCAGAATGCAGTCCTGTCATTGGCTAAATATGATGCGATGTCATCGATGACATCATATGCTGAGCATAGACGAGGGGCTTCAGGATAAACGAGGTGGGAAAGAAAGCCTGACACTATGGAAAAACAGTATATTTATATGAAAATTCACCAAAAACAATGAATTCTGTGGCATTATATATATTCTGAGGCATGATGCAAATTCTGCAGCAAATTCCGCAACTGCAGAACCGCAGAATTCCAGGGGCCTTGGCTATGATGTCATGCTCAGATACTGAGGCCTTAAGAATATGTGTGTGGTTTGGTGAGATGCATAAAAAACAAAAATGCAGATATTATACATCCTATGCACTGCTGTTCCTTCAGACTGTCTCTTTGGTTTGCTAGTATGACAACCTTTCCTTACAGTGGGGCGGGGGGGGGTTGTTACTAGTGTGCCCAGCAGAGGGAATACGTGTCTGGCATCACCCTCTTGGTAGTAGTAGTTGGTGCGGGCAGAGTTTAGGCAGAATATAGGTGGGTGCCCTCATGGCACTAGTGTTGAGAGGGACAAGGAGTCCAGGGTTCTGGAGGTCACTTTAGGTGGGAGTATTCTTCTCATACATTGTTTGTACATTGTTTGTACATTGCTTATCCATTTGAAATTGGGTTTGTCAGCAGTGGCAGCTGTAGGGTCTGTGCTGCAGAGTTCAACTCCAGTTTCAAGGGGTGGGAGTTTACAGAACAAAGAAGCAATATGGCCCATTGCTCAAACATCTGATTAAAACAAATTACATTGTTCAGTTTCTTAATCCTGCAAGAGGAAAGGGGGACAACATAGACACACTACAGATGCTCTGCAGGACTGATGCAAAAGAACTTAAGCTATAAATATTTTTTACATGCTAATACTGTAGTTATTTTACTCTCGTTGGTAGGGAGGTAGGGCCCCACAAAATATTTTACAGGGGGGACCTTAAAGTCACTGTTTCAGCTCTGCACCTCGGCATTTCCCATTCCTGTAGGAGGAAGAAACCACTTGAGAAAAGCCCAGTTTGCAACATTTCTGATGTTCCTGATCTGACAATTGTGCCTCTTGCAGAAGCACAAATATCGGATGAGTTTTCCGGATAGCTGAAGTAACGTTAGACTGTTTTACCAGATTATTTAGGCCATTAACGTTCTGACACTAGATCAATGTAGAGTAACTAGCCTTTGCAGCTGATTGCTATAGGTGAGAACTGTAGCTCCCCAGTGTCGCTATTGAAAATATCATCCAACCCCTATGGGCCAGCTGCGGAGTGGACTCTGTATCCAGATTATAATGAATTTCTCACTGGGGAGGTGAACTAAAACCAGGCAGTAGTGTAGTACATTATATAAAGGCAGCATACCATTTGAGATCACATAGAGATGCTGAGACAGACAAGAGAACAAACACAGGAACTATTAACAACAAACATCAATGAAACAGCAAACAAGAAACTAGTGGCCCCAAGGGGTCCATCAAGGGGAACAGTGTATGAGGCTTCCAAAGTAGGAGAGCAGTAAAATTATCTCTCTAGATCCTTGAAAGGCCAGGCAGGAAATGGGGTCCAGCGTAACAGGTAGGAGGAGGGAAGAGAGCCAAAGGCACTGCAGGTCTCCCAAGTGCAAACACAGCAGGTTGCAAGGGCTGGAGATAAGCAGGTGGGAATATAAGGCAAAAAAGGGTTGCTGCTGCCAGACCATGGGAGTGTAGCATAGGGTTAACAGCCAGGAGGTATGGAGCTCCTGGTCCCTGATAAATCAGGTACTAATGCAGCAATACAACTTCCTATGTAAAGAAGAAAAAAAGGGGACCTTGATAATTGCAAAGCAGCAACCATAGGAGATGGGATTATAGGAAAGGGAATATCCACTTCTGGCAGTAGTGAGTCTCACACTGCTTTAAAATAGCAACCAGGCAACTTCTAAAACAAGTCTGCAGGAGAGCATTCATATGGCCAACTGCCCCCAAACTCCCAGCACTGGCAGCGGGTCAAATTGAGCGCTGCCAGAGAGCTAAAGTGATGGCAAAGGCTGTCTGATGTGGCTACCATGCCAGTATAAGGAAAAGTAGGCTTCCATGTCTGAGAGCGGGCTAAGACATAACAGTGGGCTCGGCATGCCGAGGGCAGTGGAGGTGTCCCCCAGTCCCCAGAAATATCAGAGCTCTGAGGCCCCCCCAGTTGGCCAGCTCAACCCAATCACATTTAGCATGGGCAAATAACAGGAGAAAAATGTTAGCTAAGAAAGAACTAATGAAATGCCCCGGCAGTTAATTAAAGCACAATGGGGAATGGGGACCGGCAGGGGGTGACCCATGAAGGCCTATGAAAGGGAGGGTTACAAGGGAGATAACCGTATTTACTTCACTTTTACTTTAGTCGTATTTGTGTAAAAATAACTGAGAACATATAGCTGACAACTGTCAATAACTCTTGAGACAGAAGTTGAATCACCTGGCAGTAAAACTTCAAAAAACAAATAGTCCCAACTTAAAATGCAGCTCCCGCCATTACTCTGATATTAAATCCAAGAAAGGAAATGTAAGTGGCTGCACTCCACAGTTCAAGTAAAGGTAGTGGCTGGTTCTCATTCCAGTTCACAGTCATCAAAGTAAGAGAAATATTATCAGTCAAAAGAGTTTAAGTGTCATTGTTGAATGAGTGAAATAAAGCCTGCACATCATTAATTGTAGCAGCCACCTGTAGCGTGCGGCTTTGCTTGGTAAAATCCCTGAAGTCAAACAGACGACATGTGCAGGATGCAGTGTTAGGTGCATGAGGGGGCTTAGGTATTGAGATGCATATCTGCTGCAGTGTTTCAATAACCTCAGTAATCATCTCATGCAAGATGGATTCCTCATGGTAAAACACCCGGCACTTGGCTGGAAAGGGGGGTTTGGTATCTCAACTTGCATGCTAGTAGTGCAGCTAGAATGGGCCCATATTTCTAGTGTTGTTTCATGACTTGCGGAGAATAGTCATGATCCACATAGACCCAAACCCCATTCAAAAAACAGCTCCTTCAGCTGCCATAAGCGTAAGAGTACCTTCTGTTTTACCGCATAGATTTGGAACTGGAGAATGACAGACTGTGGCCATTGTTGATTGTTTTCCGGAGTGGGCCCAAAACTTCATGCCCCTGTTCAGTTCCCAGTACAAAATCTGGTGGGAGGTGTAATTGAGATTGAAACATCTCTAAAAACTGGTTAAGGTCTGTGCCTTCTGCCTTTTCCCTAATTCAATAGAGGTGCATATTTGTGTACTTCAAGCATCCCTTGAAGTCTTCACATTTATTCTCTTGGGAGTGGATTTTCTGGAGGGCGGCTCACTGCTCCGTTGCTGTCTGCTTCAGGGAAGTGACATCGGAATGGATCTCAGCTAGACCCTGCTTGTGCTCACTTCTGAATTCCCAGACCTCATCCAATATGAGATCCAACTTTTTCTTTTTTTGTAAAGCATCTGGCAAAGGTTTCATTAATTTTTGCAGCTGGTGGCATACTTCTGGACATGGAAGCCTCGCTTGCGCAGCTGCCAGTCTCCCATCCACTCACGCCCGCCGCCAGGTTGTCCCTTGCCATTGCTGATCATTTGCCCTTAAAGGAAGGAGGCACTCTGGAAGAATGGGTAGGTGATTTTATCTTGCTTTACCAGTACGTGGGACCTTTTACAGAAAGCTGAGCGTGAAGCCTAAGATCAGGCTGCCATGTCAGGCAGTGACATCACCGGAAGTCCTGTTTTTTTGTTTTTTTTAATTCACTTTTGTATTAATATATACCCTAGTGCTGTTAGCTCTGGAAGAGCACTTTACAAATATAAATGCTACAGCTACCACTAGTAATCTGTTGGTGGCACTGCAGTGACAACACCACTGTCAATCCTTTTGTCACTATTACTGAAAGACATACTATATGCCAGTTAGATAACAACACCCAGCTGCAAGAGTTGCCTTTTAGTCATTTTTATTTTATTTTAGAGAAACAATGCTTGTTTCTGTTCTACACACAAATTAAATCTGTTGGACTGACAGGCCGAAATATTACACCTGTGAGAGTGTACCAGTGGAGCCATCTGGGTATACAGAAAGGATTCCAGACCCATTTTTATTTTACAATGCTTTCTCCACTTCATTGCCAGCTGGTACCCAACAATCTAAGCCACATATCCAGCCCCCTCACCTGCCTTCCCAGGCACTTACCTCACCTCTTTGACACCCTGAATCCCCCTCCCCCGGGCATGGCCAATAGGAGTGGGCTCTACCCCTGATGGAGACTAGATAGGTGCTTCAGAGAAGAGTGCCATGGTTGGCAGTGGGGGCTGTGGTGAGGTGGAAATCCTCCTGCATTATCTGGACATTTTCCTGTTTTATAGCCCAGCCCTCTGTAGGATGCTGAGAAAGCATGCGATGTGCATTGCACATCAGAGCATGTTGCATCCTCCCTGAGTCCACACCTCTGCTTGCACTGCCTCCTGTGGTCACCCAGGTGGCAGCAGAATGGCAGAGTCCATCTTTCCTCCCTCTCTGAGGTGGAGAGTGTCCTCTGCCACCACTGGTCCACTGACCATTCAGTCTCATTCCTAAACTCTGGCTGTCAGCGTCGTGAGTGGTAATGCTACCACTGCGCTGCTGGACCAGCCTTCCAGACCATTGTTAATCCCTGTTTCTTCACTCTTTTTTGAAAAGCCATCCAGAAGTGAGAACATCTGACTTAGTTGGCAGCCAGTTCCAATCATTGTCCTTGACCTGCTGGCAGGACTAGTCCATGTATCAATTGGTCAGCATCCCACCAGTCAGAAATGGCATTCAGCCCTGTGATTCCAGGAACATGAGTCATCTCACACTTACAGTCCTTAAACAGCGAGTGAAACAGATCACTTCAGCTGGCACTAATCCCTCCCTTGGTTTTGCTTTTATCTACTCTACTATGCCCCAGCACTCAGCACTTACAATCAGTCTTTGCACCCCTAACACCTTACCTGGCATATTCTCATGACAAGGCCCCCCTGGCTGCACTGTCTCCCACCCTCGCCCACCTTCCCCCCATATCTCCACTCCTGCCCCTGCCCCACCCACCTCCCGTACTTCCCTTTACCCCCTGCACCTCCTACCCCCCTCGATCTCCTACCCTCACTTCTCCCCCATCGACCCCGCCTCCTCCCCTTGTCTTGCTCATAGCTCAAGTCTTTGTACTGGTTATTACATGGCTGTAAGTCAGTGACGTTATGTTTGTAACTAAAAATGATGACTGTTGCACACGCTGATGTGGAACCTTTGTAAAAGAGCCTCGGCTCAAAGGTATTGTAATCCTAGATTGAAATAAATAAAAATAAAAAATACTCATGTATTACATGCAGGTTCCATGACTTCAGTAAAGCAGAGAAACACACTCCGCAGTAGGAGACTGCATCCTGTGTGTCCTCCATCACTACCACATCATGATCTGATAAGCACAAAAAGTCAGTGATAAAGGTGCACTGCCGTAGTATAACAAAATACCCAATCAGTGCCTATTTCCTTAAATGTTGAAGTGCTATTATGCATTCCTCAGACGGGCAGGTACAGCCTATTAGACCCGGATGATCCTGTGTTTGTTTGCACATTGTAGTAAGAAGCAGAGTTATTTGCATTTGGGGTTACTGAGACGTACAGTAGGTGGAGGCCTAATGTTGAATTTGTAGGAAGGGCTGTATTTATTATCAATGACCGAAAGTAATACTTTCCATGTAGAATTGCCTTGGTGTGGGGGGGGAGAGTTTGATCAATGCAAGGAATGTCTTAGTAAACAATAATTCAAGGCGCACTGCACAGTCATAGTTTCCACCTGCTACTAATGCCCTCTTAATCAACATGTCCTTGGGAAAACCGTGAGAGGCTAAACACAGAAGGGTCACCCTGTTTAAATTTACATATGTAAAACCACATTCCTGAGGCTGGCTTGAGGAAGTTGCACATTTGCCCTTTGGCATCATGGAGATATGAGTCAGAAACACTGCACAGTGTATCGGACTGGATTTTTGAACTTCCTATGTAAATATAGGAGCAGTATTGCACCATATACAGTAGCTCATTGTATTAAGATCTGATAGTGAATGCTACATGTAACTGGAAATGGGGAGAGGGCAGTTCAGTAGAATTTTTTAATTGTTGTGCCTCTAGAAACCAGACACTCTGCTTGATCTTGAAAAGTGCAGCTGTATGGGCAAGGAAAAGAAACAGATACATTAGATAGAAAGAATGCTGCTACAGGTAATGAGAGCTGTGTACCCCACAGTAGAAGAGCATAGCTTCATGCATTTTGTTATCCTTCAAAATGTTCATATGCAAAGCCTGTGAAAGTAATAAAGATATGGGATGAGATTACGGGTAGCTGACTCAGCTGAGCTTACGGAGGAGTGCAACCACCCACCTCACCTGCAGTTGCTAGGAAGGTTCTTCCAATTCCTGTAGCAATGTGTAGGGATTTATCTGTAGGCTAATATTTGTTTTACTTTCAGTATCCAAATATGAGTGTCTGTTATTCAGAAAAAAACATTTTGCTGGTTTGGATATGTAAGATTTTACTTTAGAATCTGTAATACAACATCTAACCATAGTAGCCTTCAACCCCCATGACTAGATATGGATGGCATTCAAAAGTATGCCTTTGTTAGATTCAGATTCTGGTCCTAGCTGCAGAACCTGGGGCCATAATAAATATTGCCCTCCTCCCCATTTTGCTAGCCACTGACAACCAGGCAATATATCAGTCAGTGTGTTGTAGCATTACAAGCTGTGCCCCCCCAGAGTTCAAGCACTGCTCCCACACCCACCTTAGCAAGTCAACCCACACAATCCCTAACCTTTAATTTGGATTCTTCGGGGTCCTCTGATCAAGAAATTCACACTTCACTACTCGGACTGTTCATGTCTTGTGCAGCAGCAGCCCAAACCATAATGAGTGGAATGAAGCTGTAGGTGTGCACTATGCTTGCCGGGGGTGGGGGTCATGTAGAGCTGCTGGAGATGGAGCAGGATTTAGTATAAAACCAACTGATGAAGGCTGACTTCCCTTATGCTTGGCCTGGCCCACCAATAGCTCTGCATCCACTGATCAATTCCAGTCAGTGCTGTTGATGCCATATGGTTGGACATGGGGCGTTAGTGGTGATCTACAGACCGCCACAGTTGTGTAGCACTAAGCTCAACAAGCCTGCTCCAGATACTGAGGATACTCATGGCCTCAGATAATACTGCACCAAGGGGTGCATATGTGATATGCCAACCCCCAGCCCCCATGACTAACAACCATGTGTAGAACAGGACTGGGATCATGCTGGGATGGTTGTGCATGTTCAGTTGGGTGGGGGAGGTACTGAATGCCATGGAGGCCTCCATCAGGCAGTGAATCATCAGAGCGATGGTTACATGTCGTATATGTGTGGTGCACAGCCATTGCATGTGATGCCCTGAGGCTGTAAGGGGGTAGGATAAGAGAACCATCAGAGAACATTTTTTCATTCAGTAGGTGGTAACATGCAAGTATATGGAATATATCACCTGCCAGAGGAGGCAGTAAGGGCAGGGAGTGGAGACAGGTTTAAAATAAAGCTTGAGGACATGTCTACTGCAGCACAGTATCACATTCTGTAATATTTAACCAGTCAAGGACGGGCACTGATTTCAGTTGTTGTGTGAAATAGCATGGTTGCAGCTGCCATGGTAGACTAGACTGGCCATCAGCCTCTTTTCTCTCACAGATCCTATGTTCCTATAAAATGCAGGGAGCGCAGTACATCAACTCAGAAGTGGGAGACCATCAGGGCAGAAGAAGTAATCATGTCACTTTACAAGGCCCTGGTTAGGCCCCACCTGTAGTACTGTGTGCAGTTCTGGTCTCCTCAATACAAAAGGGACATTGTGGCCAGTGGAGACACTGGACATGAAGACAGTACAGCCTTTCAAGGTAAGCTTTGATAAATTCCTGCTAAAATGTACCCAGGGAATCACATGGGTAATAAAGTGGGTAGGGAATTCCTACAGATTAGTGCATGTTTGTACAGCAGCCTTATTTATGCCTGCTTATGAAGTTGGGGTGGAGCTAGACATGATAAACCAAGGGTCTATGTACTGTTACTGCACTACAGGACAAACACAGCTACCATCTAGTGCTATAGATGCAAACTGAAGCTGGATGTACATCACTAGAGTGCTATATGTGGTCTTAGGACAGATTGACAGATTGATTGATTGATAGGCAACAAGAGACTGTTGATGGCTAAATACAATAGAAAGAGAGATAGATAGATAGATAGACAGACAGACAGACAGACAGACTGGCTAGACAGATAAAGAGGCAGGAGGCTAGATTGACAGATTGACTGATAGGCAGACAGAGGCTGTTGTTGGCTACATACAATAGATTGATAGATAGATAGATAGATAGATATAGATAGATAGATAGATACTGTCTGTATACAGATAGATAGATAGATATATAAATACTGTCTGTAGATAGATAGATAGATAGATAGATAGATAGATAGATAGATAGCTAGATAGATAGATAGACAGACAGAGGCAGGAGGTAGGATGACAGATTGACAGATTGACTGCTAGGCAGACAGAGACTGTTGATAGCTACATACGATAGATAGATAGACAGACAGACAGACACAGACAGACAGACAGATAGATACTGTCTGAAGATAGATAGACAGACAGACAGGCAGACAGACAGACAGATAGACAGACAGACATATACAGTAGTTAACTTGGTATATAGGTAGGTGTGTAAGTAGATAGATAGACAGACAGATAGATAGATAGATAGATAGATAGATAGATAGATAGATAGACTGGCTAGACAGATGAAGAGGCAGCAGGACAGATTGACAGATTTACTGATAGGCAGAGACTGTTGATGGCTACATACGATAGATAGATAGATAGATAGATAGATAGATAGATAGCTAGATAGACAGACAGGCAGGCAGGCAGATAGACAGACAGACAGATACAGTAGTTAACTTGGTAGATAGGTAGGTGTGTACGTAGATAGATAGATAGACAGACAGACAGACACAGACAGACAGACAGAAGACAGATAGATAGATAGATAGATAGATAGATAGATAGATAGATAGATAGATAGATAGACTGGCTAGACAGATAAAGAGGTAGGAGGACAGATTGGCTGATAGGCAGACAGAGACTGTTGATGGCTACATAAGATAGATAGATAGATAGATAGATAGATAGATAGATAGATAGATAGACAAACAGAGAGATAGGTGGATAGATACTGTCTGTAGATAGATAGATAGATAGATAGACAGACAGACAGACAGACAGACAGATAGATAGATAGATAGATAGATAGATAGATAGACTGGCCAGACAGATAAAGAGGCAGGAGGCAGGAGGACAGATTGACAGATTGACTGATTGACTGCTAGGCAGACAGAGACTGTTGATGGCTACATATGATAGATAGATAGATATATATGTAGATAGATAGATAGACAGACAGAGAGACAGACAGAGAGATAGATATATAGACAGTTAGACAGACAGACAGATAGACAGATAGATAGATAGATAGATAGATAGATAGATAGATAGATAGATAGATAGACAGACTAGCTAGACAAATAAAGAGGCAGGAGGCAGGAGGACAGATTGACTGATAGGCAGACAAAGACTGTTGATAGCTACATATGATAGATAGATAGATAGGCAGACAGAGAGATAGATATATAGATAGACAGACAGTGAGAGATAGATAGAGAGAGAAAGAGACAGACAGGCAGACAGATAGAGAGGGAAAGATAGAGAGATAGAGAGATAGAGAGGCCACGTGTAACCCCTGAATAAACTATATGTAAAGTACAACCAATTGCTTACATGTCATGATGATAACCATGCCTGTATCCATGCCTGCATCCACTGCTTTTCTTTCACTGTGCCTGTAAGCCATGCCTGTATCCACTGCTTTTCCTTTACCATGCCTGTAACCATGCCTGTATCCACTATTTTTCTTTACTGTAACCACCTCATGATGTAACCCACAATGCCTCAAATGTTCCTTATGTCCTTGTTCATTCTTATAACTTGTATTGTTATCCTGGGTCGCCCCTGAAAAAGGGACCTTCAGGGCTCAGTGGGCCTACCCGGTCACCAAAATGTAATAAATAAATAAGATAGAGAGAGAGAGAGAGAGATAGACAGATAGATAGATAGATAGATAGATAGATAGATAGATAGATAGATAGGCTAGACAGATAAAGAGGCAGGAGGCAGGAGGCCAGATTGT